>SJXQ01012491.1:191751-403265 GCA_006408695.1 Aepyceros melampus | reverse complement strand
TCTCACTGTTTGCAGATGACATGATCCTCTACATAGAAAACCCGAAAGACTCCACCAAAAAATTACTAGAGCTAATCAATGAATATAGTAAAGTTGCAGGATATAAAATCAATACACAGAAATCCCTTGCATTCCTATACACTAATAATGAGAAAGTAGAAAAAGAAATTAAGGAATCAATTCCATTCACCATTGCAACGAAAAGAATAAAATACTTAGGAATATGCCTACCTAAAGAAACTAAAGACCTATATATAGAAAATTATAAAACACTGATGAAAGAAATCAAAGAGGACACTAATAGATGGAGAAACATACCATGTTCATGGATTGGAAGAATCAATATAGTGAAAAAATATAAGAAATTATTATGAAATTAATAAGAAATAATTAATAAATTATTCCTTAGAATGTGTCTTAGTCCATTTAGTCAGCTATACCAGAATGCCATACATTGGGTGACTTATGAAAACAGAAATGTATTTGTTCCAGTTTTTGAGGGCTGTGGAGTCTATGATCAAAGTGACAGCAGATTCAATGTCTGGTGATGGTTTATTCCCTTATTCACGCACTGTATCCTCACCTGGCAGAAGGGTAGGGGAGCTTTAGGAGGTCTCCTGTATAAGAGCACCAATCCCATCAATGAGGACTCTACCCTCATGACTCACTCACTTCCCAAAGGCCCCACCTCTAGTTACCATCCCATGGAAGAGTAGGCTTAAATATATGAATATAGAGGGTGGCTGCTGCTGCTGTTGCTTCAGTCGTGTCTGACTCTGTGAGACCCCATAGACAGAAGCCCACCAGGCTCCCCCATCCCTGGGATTCTCCAGGCAAGAACACTGGAGTGGGTTGCCATTTCCTTCTCCAATGCATGAAAGTGAAACGTGAAAGTGAAGTTGCTCAGTCGTGTCCGACTCTTAGCGACCCCATGGACTACAGCCTACCAGGCTCCTCCATCCATGGGATTTTCCTGGCAAGAGTACTGGAGGGGGGTGCCATTGCCTTCTCCATAAAGGGTGGGGAGAAACACAAACATTCAATCTTTTGTGGAATTCTCACCTTAGGACCAAGAGAAAGAAATTCAGCAATGGAAGCATTTCTTAAATCAAATGAAAAGTAAGTCAATAATAATTTGTTAGGCCTTTATTCTTTTCATACTTTTCATGGCGTTCTTGCAGCAACAAAACTGGCATGGTTTGCCATTCCCTCCTCTAATGGACCACGTTTTTTCAGAACTCTCCATCTGTCTTGAGTGGCCTTGCATGGCTTGGCTCATTGCTTCACTGAGTTACACAGACCCTTTGCCATGACAAGGCTGTGATCCATAAAGTGGAAGCGCTGACAGATGTTGTTTTCTTGGGCTCCAAAATCACTGCAGACAGTGACTACAGCCACGAAATTAAAAGACACTTGCTCCTTGGGAGAAAAATTGTGACAAACCTACACAATATTAAAAAGCAGAGACGCAACTTTGCAAGCAAAATTCTGTATAGTCAAAGCTATGGCTTTTCTAGTAGTCATGCACTGATGTGGGAGTTGGACCATAAAAAAGGCTGAGCACTGAAGTATTGATGCCTTTGAATTGTGGTGCTAGAGAAGACACTTATGAGTCTCTTGGACTGTAACAAGATCAAACCAATCAGTCCTAAAGGAAATCAACCCTGAATATTTATTGGAAGGACTGATGCTGAAACTGAGGCTCCAATACCTTGTTCACCTAATGTGAAGAACTGCCTCATTGGAAAAGACCTTGTTTCTGGGAAAGATTGAAGGCAAAAGGAGAAAAGGGAGGCAGAGGATGAGATAGTTTGCTAATATCATGGACTCAATGGACTTGAATCTGAACAAACTGGGAAGTAGTGAAGGAAGGGAAAGACTGACGTGCTTCAGTCCATAGAATCACAGAGTCAGACACGACTTAGCAACTGAACAACAATGGCGACTTTTATTCTGTATTATTAGACAACGAATGAAGTTGGAGTTCAGGATTTCTCAGTAGGATGCAGGGTATGTGCACTGAAAGGTGACTAGTGACACTGGATTCTATTTGCATACTATTAGCCCCATGGTTCTGGCCATGTGTGACATTAATTTTGAGAAAGAAAATACCAAGTTTTTGTGACTACAGAAGTCTTTGAAGAACAGAAACTGATTTGAAAGCAGGAGTATTATTAAGCATATAAGAAGTAAAGGATTATGCGAATGAAGTTACCCCTCAATTTTTTTTTTTTTTTTTGAGGAGCACTATATGGTACAATCTTATTAGTGAGTGTAGTTTATTGAGAGCAGAGCAAAATTGTTTACAAAGGAAGGAAATGTTTGCAAAGGATTATTGAAAATAGATATTGGAGTGTACTAGTTTTCTCAATTCTCTCTTATTAGTCTTATTTACTACTTTAGGTGAAGTCAACTACTCATTACATGGTACGCATAATGGAAACTTGCTTTGCAGGGCTTTTTTTGTTGTTGTTGCTGTTAACATAAAGTAGAGATGTTAGTACACTTTATCACTTTTTTTTCTACATCATGCCAAATACAATCTGTCTTCTCACTAGACTCAGCGATCTTATCTGTCTACAGGATATAGTGAGGGAGGATAAGGAGGAAGAAATAAGGAGAAATAACACCCTTTTTTATATATAAATTTCATGCTTCCAAGACTGAAACCTCCTCTTGGTAGGAAAATCTGCCTTTATGAAGGGGATTAGAGTGAATGTCTCATTTTTCAGGGCTCCATGGGCTACATCCTCTGATTTCCAGGCCTTAATATTATGGTAGCTCTTGTGTCCTGGTCACTAGTTATAGTTGTCCCAGCCTCCACCAATAGTAATTTTTCAAGTGATTTTTCATTTTATTCGCAACTATCCCTGCCTACAAAATAAAAAAAAAAAAAATCACTTACCAAGATTATTTTTAAACTCAGTCTCCCTTTTCTATCATCCTTGGACTTCTAGCTGAAAGATCACAGCGCAAAAAAACCTTCATGCTTGTTTTCACATTTGTCCCCAACTTCTTCTTGAAAGCACCCTGTGACCATATGTGAATAGGATTTTCTGAAACCATTTCAACAGATGGATTTGGAAAAGCTTGTAAATGTAGACTTCTTACTTGCTTATTTGGTTTGTCATATAAAAGAAAAAAGAGAAAAAGAGCATCCTTCTAATTCTAACACCCACAATAGCTATTTGTTCTAAAAAGTGAGAGTCCATTATTAAACTGACTTTTGTGACTCTAGAACTTGATAACATTGCAGAAGTTGTATAACATACATCACATTTTATTCCAAATCTGAGATCAAATAACTTAGTAATACAAACCATAGTCCTTTTAATAGGCATATGAATTGATCCAAACTGCAATAACCTCCTTTGTCCACAAATAAGAATGGATTCAAGCATCAAACATGAGTCCATTTGCATCTTTGCTTAAGATAATAAATTGTGATTCAGATAAAGAAAAGCAAGCATACTCATTAAATTTGCAGGTGAGGTCATATTGTGGACAGGTAGAATCCAATAGATGTTTTGACAGCAACAACTTAAAGAATTATAATAAAATTAAATTGAGTAAAGTAGAGATATGTTTCAAAAATGTAAATGATGTTTTATAGGATAAGTTCAAACAAATGCACTTGAAAAGGAGTAGGAATCTGAAGGTAGGAACCAGTAACTCTCATAAGGCATGCTGCATAGCAGCTCACTATGAGTATTTGTTCTTCCTTTCACTTTTTTGTTGGTCAGTTATGTAATATGAGGAGAGATTGCACAAAATAGATTGAAGCTTGCCTCTTAGAGTCTGATATTTCAGGTTCAAATCTTACCCTTTTCTAGCTTTGTGACCTTTGGCCATTTAATATTTCTCAGCTTTAGTTACTTCCTCTGTAAAATGGTGCTAATGGTTTCATACAGATATTGTAAAGATTCAGTTAAACATGGTGTGAAAATGCATAGGAATCTTAATTTCTAGTATCGAGTTTGTCTTTATTATTCTGCTGATATCACCACAAGTTACCAACAGTGTTCCTAGTTAAAACCATTGCATAATTTTTAAATCCATATTTTTGTGGACTTTCTGTTTATTCCTTTCAAAGGTTATCTACCTTGGCATACAGTCACTTGATTTTTCTCTTACATCTGTATTTCTTCCTCATTTTCTTCATAGCTTCTTCATTAAAACTATACATGTTCATCGTGTATTTATTTTATTGTGAGCTGATCTTTCTGAGAAATAACATTGATGAAGATCTTGGTGTCAGTCCTCAAGGGGTCACTTCTCTAGTCAAATATAGGGAGAAATGAACAAAGATGAGAATGAGCTTCTGCACAGACTGGGAGATAATGGTGCGGTGAGAAAGGAGGTTTGAGAAAGGAATAGGTCCATAAAAAGAGACATATGCCCTGCGATAAAAAATTAGTGATTAACTACACTGAGAAGGGTGGCGAAGAGCTGTCCTGGTGTAAACACAGAATTTGTAAAAGTTGAGCGGTGAAACTATCTCAAGTCTGAGAGAGACAATGAGATTACACAGGGTTAACTTTCTTAACACTGTGCTATGATTAAGTGGGGGTGGAGCTAATACCCAGTCATTCAGAACTATGTTTCACCATTTTTAGGCACTTATATTTTATGCTGAAAGCAATAAGGAAACATTGAAGGGTTTTAAATACCATCGCTGTCCCTGACTTGGAGTTTTGCCATCATTTTCTAACTCACTCCTCCAATTCCTGTCAGGACAGAGTAACAAAATTTAAAATTCAGTCTTGACCATGTTGCTCTGCTATTATTTAATTTTTAGTAGATCTTCAGAATCTAAATCATCCATGTATTTTCTTTGAAAGCATTGCATAATAATTATCATGGCACATGGCTTTCCCACTCAAGACCTTGAACTCCCTAAGGAGGTGAAGGAGGAAACAGACAGAACACGTTCTATCTTGAAAGCAGGACTCCAGCTTGGGCCAGAATGTGGACTTTGAGTTATATGTCCAGTATCTATGGAAATGACATAGCAACTGGAAAACCACACCCCCAGAAGGAAGAGCCCTAGGGCTCTAGACTCTCTGTTGCCTGGAAGAATACCCTAATTATCTGTGTAACTGAACAGAATCATGCATTCTATTATGCTTATTGGGTTATGACCACAGACCTATTGATAATTGTCCATTGTTAACTATCTAGGCTTAAGGCATATGAATCAAGGGTTAACTGTGATTATATCTTTCTTTTTCTTTGTTCAAACTAGTTTCAGGGAATTGGGGAAGGGGAGCGTGGGTTTGGGCACATACACTTAGGGTATATATGGTTTTCACAAAAACTGGTTGGGGATCTTGGCTACGAGGAGACTCTGCCTTGGGCCCATCGGTGTAATAAACTCCACTCCACTTGTGCATTGTCCTTCTGAGTGAGTTTGTTTCCCAGAATGCGTGGCTACAACAAGAGATAATTAACCAATGTATCACCTGCATCCAGTTCCATTACTACCACATGGTAGTTGCTCATATTTCATTATTCATTTAATAATTAATTCACCATCAGGGATTATTAACATTTCGAGAAACAGATTAAATGCTTTTAAGATATTTTCAAAACCATGATTGTACAACTCAAACTGTCTGTAATCAAAGGGTAGTTCCTGGACCAACAATATCAATATTACCTAAGAACTTGCTAGGAAGGTAACTCTGGGGTCTTCTTCCAGACTTACTGGATCAAAAACTCTGAGTGTGCTCAGTGCTCTGTTTTAATAAGCTCTAGTGACTCAGATGCCCTGGAAGGTGTAAGAACCACTATTGATACCACTGACACATTTGTGGGGAATGAGTTTGTTTTGTGACATTAATGGGCCATCACTGTAACACTGCTTCACATCCTTGATAGGACATTACTTTGTTTCTTCATTCTGCTTCAAGGTGTGGCGTATGATGTTTCTGCTGGTGCTAATTAGTATGTTTGCTGTGGGTTTAATAGGAAAGCATTTTTTATATATATTTTAAAATTGCAGATTGAGTTAATTTATTTGCACTCTTCTATTTTTCTTCTTTATAAAACTTCAGACTGAGTTCAACAGCTGATAAAGTTTCAGAACCTGTCACTTCAACTCAGTTATTTATCAACCTCCTCTTGCAAATAGATGAAGAAATTTGTTACAGAACAGTTTGAGAACTACTAATTAGCCAAAAATAAATCCAGATAAAGAATCCAAAATGACAATTTGGGACACTGAAAGTAGAAGAAAATACAGTCTCTCTTACTGACTCATGCATTCCTCTGACATCTGGATCTGTTAATCGCACATAAGCCATAATGATGATTTTATATTTCTACAGCTAGCTAGCAGTATTTCTGGCTTTCAATCTCTGCCTTTGTTTTTCACTCACAGGTATATTATGACTTCTTGTCCCTTTGTTGGTTTAGAAGCATTTTTGGGGAAGGTAAATACATTAAGATCAAATTGAAAAAGTAATGTTATTTTGAATACAATGGGCAATATCCGATTACACATTCCTAAGCCACAATGATCGGATAATTTCTACTCTGGAAAGTCTTTGCAAAATATAACCGACCAAGTACCTAAAGGTTCTGTTCACAATGGTGCATATAAATCAAATCAAAACAAAACAAATAACAACAACAAAAATAGCATACTTTATTTTGCCTATTAGTATGTATTTGTTTAAAATATGGTAAATAGTTTGTGATGCTTCAAATTGGATTTTTTTTCTTTGCCCATATGAAATACAGTTATTCACAGCTCATCTAAATAGATGCAAAGTATATCTGAGACTGAAAGATACTACAACTTAATCCTCAGCCTTTCTCTCTCTCTCAAATGAGCTAATTGACATCCAGAGATGTTAACTGACTTGTCAGAGGATAATTAATTCACATGTGTTAGATTCATAACTAGAAAGCAATGCACTGGCTCCAGGTTTAGTCCTGTTAAAGTATGTTTATCAACTTAAATATATAAAAAGTTTAATTGAAGTATAGTTGGTTTACAATATTGTGTTATTTTCCAGTATACAGCAAAGTTATTCAGTTACATATATATATATATAATTCCATATTCCTTTCCATTATAGTTTATTATGGGATATTAAATCTAAATTAGATATTAAATCTAGTTCCCTGTGCTATCTAGTGACCTGTTAAAGGCCTTGCTGTATAGTAGGCTTTGTTACTTATTTTTTATAAAGCAATTTGTGTCTGATAATCCCAAACTCCTAATTTATCTTGCCATCCTCTTTCCTCTTTGGTAATCATAAGTTTGTTTCCTATGTCTGTGTGTTTCTGTTTTGTAAATAAGTTCATTAATTGTCATGATTTAGATACACATATGAGTAATGTCATAGAATGCCTTTCTCTGATTTGTTTCTCATAGTATGATCATCTCTAGGCCCATCGATGTTGCTACAAATGGCATTATTCATTCTTTTTTTGTGGCTGAGTAGTATTCTCTTGTGTGTATATATCACATCTTCTTTATCCATTCAACTGTCCTTGAACATTTAGGTTGCTTCTATGTCTTGGCTATTGTAAATAGTGCTGCTATTAACATAGGGTGCATGTATCTTAAAAGTTTTATTTTAATGAAAAAATATAAGTACAGCACTCCTAAAGTACAGTGCTCCTAAAGATATTTATCAACTTGAACATACAAAAAGTATATATGTATAAGTATTTAGTAATATTTGAGACACTGTATATGACAAATATATTGAAAATCATTTTAAAAGTAGGAAAACTTCATGAAATAAATTTCATCCCTGGAACAACAAAAAAAAAAAAGTTGGATTGTTTGATATTTTTATTGACATTTCTAGGATTTTAGTTATAGTTGCAATTTTCTATTTTTAGTACAAATAAGGAGAGCAAAAGTGAAGGTATAACTCAGAATATCATTTTTCACTTTTGCACCAAAAAGAGTCAGTTCATTAAACACAGCATCAAACTTTCAGAAAAGAATGATTTATTTAATTTCTCCTCCACATGTTTATAGAGGTTATAACATTCATTCAATATTTCAATATTTATAAATGCCTAAGAAGTTTCAGGTAATATTCATAGTGATTGGGATAACTCAGGGAATAAAAGAGAGAAAAATCCCCTTCCTAATGGAGCTTACACTCTAGTGGAGGTAGACAAATAATAAAAAGTATACTGTGTTAGACAAAAAGTTCATTTTTTAATAACATCTTATATATTATATGAAAGTGAAAAATTGAAAGTATTAACTATTCAGTCGTGTCTGAATCTCTACAACCTCATGGACTATAGCCTGCCAAGTTCCTCTGCCCATGAAATTCTCCAGGCAAGAATGTTGGAGTAGGTTGCCATTCCCTTCTCCAGGAGATCTTCTCAACCCATGGATTGAACCTGAGTCTCCTGCATTGCAGGCAGATTCTTTACCATCTCAGCCACCAATATAGAGCAAATATAATATGTAGCAGTTGATAATTGGAAAGTTAAGGCAGAAGAAAAAGAAAGGAAACTGCAAGAAAAATGTGGGATATATTTGAAATAGCTTGGTCAAGATGATACCTGCTGCTGCTGCTGCTAAGTCACTTCAGTCGTGTCTGACTCTGTGTGACCCCATAGACGGCAGCCCACCAGGCTCTGCCATCCCTGGGATTCTCCAGGCAAGAACACTGGAGTGGGTTGCCATTTCCTTCTCCAATGCATGAAAGTGTTTATAATAGCAAGGACATGGAAGCAACCTAGATGTCTATCAGCAGATGAATGGATAAGAAAGCTGTGGTACATATACACAATGGAGTATTACTCAGCCATTAAAAAATATATTTGAATCAGTTCTAATGAGGTGGATGAAACTGGAGCCTATTATACAGAGTGACATAGCCAGAAAGAAAAACACCAATACAGTATACTAACACATATATATGGAATTTAGAAAGATGGTAACGATAACCCTGTATGCAAGACAGCAAAAGAGACACAGATGTATAGAACAGTCTTTTGGACTCTGTGGGAGAGGGCGAGGGTGGGATGATTGGGGAGAATGGCATTGAAACATGTATAATATCATATATGAAAGGAATCGCCAGTCCAGGTTCGATGCATAATACTGGATGCTTGGGGCTGGTGCACTGGGACGACCCAGAGCGATGGTACGGGGAGGGAGGAGAGAGGGGGGTTCAGGATGGAGAACATGTGTATACCTGTGGTGGATTCAAGTTGATGTATGGCAAAACCAATACAATATTGTAAAGTAATTAACCTCCAATTAAAATAAATTTATATTAAAAAATGAAAGTGAAAAGTGAAAGTAAAGTCACTCAGTCCTGAGAAACACCTAAAGGAAGTGTGAGAGTGAATTGTATGGCTTTTTTTTTTTTTTCTTTTAAGGTGTCTCTTAAAAAGCAAAGCAAATACAAAGGTCCTTAAGCAGGAAAGGTCCTAATGGGTTCAAAGGGTAGAAAGGAGGCTAGTGTGGAGACAGATGAGAAAGCAGAGAGAACCAAGTAGAAAATGAGGTGAAAGTGATTTCAATCAATTACTGCCTTTCATATATTTCTCTTTGGGACTCTTCTTCCTTTGAAATAATTGGTCACTATAACCATTGTATCAGCCAGCCAGGGATTATATTCCCCACTGTTAAGTTAAACCTAGAAAGCAAATGGGTGATTGTGGCTTCTGCAAATTCCTTATGTTTCCCAGGTTTTCAGAATTAACCTAGAAAGAAAGTGAAGTCGCTCAGTCGTGTCTGGACTCTTTGCGACCCCATGGGCTGTAGCCTACCAGGCTCTTCCATCCATGGGATTTTCCAGGCAAGAATACTGGAGTGGGTTGCCATTTCCTTCTCTAGGAGATTTTCCCGACCCAGGGATTGAATCCTTGTCTCCTGCATTGTAGGCAGATGCTTTACCAAACACTCTTATAATTATTTGCCATCTAGACTATTTACTCTAACCTAAATAAAGTTAGGTCAGAGTAAAACCATGTAGATGCCTTCAAACTGTGGTGCTGGAGAAGACTCTTGAGAGTCCCTTGGACAGCAAGGAGATCAAACCAGTCAGTTCTAAAGGAAATCAACCTTGAATATTCATTGGAAGGACTTATGGTAAAGCTCCAATACTTTGGCCACCTGATGCAAAGAGCTGACTCATTAGAAAAGAACCTCATATTGGAAAGATTGAAGGCAAGAGGAGAAGGGTATGACAGAGGATGAGATGGTTGAATGGCATCACCAACTCACTGTACATGGGTTTGAGCAAACTCCAGGAGATGGTGAAGGACTGGGAAGCCTGGCATGCTGCAGCCCATGGGGTTGCAGTCTTGGACATGACTGAGTGACAGAACAACAAAATGTTGGAATTTTACTCCTTCATAATATTTCAATACATTGTTGCATGATATAAACACAATAGAGATGTTGAGTATAATAAAATTAGTCAGACTGAAACTTTTGAGAAAGAGTTGACTAGCCAAATTTTAGATTTTTCTATTCATGTCATACATGTTACATAATTACTTCACTGAAGCATTTTTTTTAAATTAAGACGTATTTTTTAGTTCAGGTTAAGATTCACAGAAAATTTGAGAGGAAGATGCAGAGATTTTTCATATTCCTTGTTCAAACACATACAGAGCCTCCTCTATTATCAATACCCCCTATCAGAGTAGTATACTTGTTATAGTTGTTATTAATTATATAACTGGTAACCTACATTGACACATGATAATTCCTTGAAGTTCATACTTTGCATTATGGTTTAGTCTTGACAGTATAGGACTTTCCTGATTGCTCAGTAGTAAAGAATTGCTTGCTAATGCAGGAGATACAGGTTCCATCCCTGGATTGGGAAGATTCTCTGGAGAAGGAAATGGCAACCCACTCTAGTATTCTTGCCTGGGAAATTCCATGGACACAGGAGCCTAGACAGCTACAGTCCATTGGGTCACAAAGAGTCAGACATGACTCAACACTACACAGTAGAGACAATAGGTATATAGTTGTATCTCATTTTTATTTGCATTTGCTTAATAATCCAGTACTTTGGCCATCTCATGTGAAGAGTTGACTCACTGGAAAAGACTCTGATGCTGGGAGGGATTGGGGGTAGGAGGAGAAGGGGACAACAGAGGATGAGATGGCTGGATGGCATCACCGAATCGATGGACGTGAGTTTGAGTGAACTCCTGGAGTTGGTGATGGACAGGGAAGCCTGGAGTGCTGTGATTCATGGGGTTGCAAAGAGTCGGACACGACTGAGTGACTGAACTGAATAATATAGGATATGCAGCATATTTTCATATGTTTATTTGCCTCTATTTTTCATCTTTGGTGATGTGTCTATTAAGGTCTTTGGCCCATTTTTTAGCCAGGTTGTTTGTTTTCTTATTGTTGAGTTATGAACGTTCTTTGTATATTTAAGTCGTCAGTGCATTATCGGATGTATATTTAAAAAATATTTTCTTTCCCAGTCTATGGCTTGTCTTCTCCTTCCATTGACAGTGTCTTTCAGAGAGCAGAAGTTTTAAATTTTAATGAAACCAATTAAACATCAATTATTTATTTCATGGATCCTGACTTAGGCATTGTATCTAAAAAGTCATTGTTATATCCAAGGTCATCTAGGCTTTCTCCTATGTCATCTTCTAGGATTTTTGAGGTTTTACATTTTACATTTAGATCTATAATCCATTTTGAATGAATTTATGTGAAAGGCATAAGATCTGTAATTAGATTCATTCTTTGCTTGTGACTGTCCTGTTTTTCACCGCCATTTGTCAAAGGTATTACTTTTGCTACATTATGTATATTGCCTTCACTTTTTTGTCAAAAGTCAATTGACTATATTTAGGTACATCTATTTCTGAGCTCTTTATTCTTTTCATTAATTTATTTGTGTATTCTTTAGCCAGTATCACACTGTCATGATTATATTGAGATATTTTTAAAAGATAGATTTCAACATATTTAATGTTACTCTGATGTCTCATCACTATTTTTTTTGATTGCTAGGATACTAAAAGGTTAAACAATATATTTTTATTCTACCTCCTCTCCTCCCAAATGCTTTCTTAGAAGGTAAGAACTTTATACTTTGCAGAATGTTCAGAAATAGTTACTTAGCGTAAAAAATTGTCTTAAGCAAGCCAATGACACATATTTGTCAGAATATGTGTGTGTGTGTTTGTCAGAAAGATGGCAAGGGGAGTAAATCCTTTAACATAATTGCAAAATAGTGTTCAAATACATTAAGTGTCATTAATCCAAGGAGAGAAGAACCAGACCACGCTTGCATTAATTGCTCATGTCTAAGATGAGAGGTTGCTGGAAGTGGAATAAGGTGAACAGATAATTCTTGGGGAATTATCTAGCCTGGGGAAAGGAGAAAGAAAAAAATAAAAAGAGAGAGAGAAGAATTTGAAAAAAAAGGAAAGGAGAAGGAGAAGAAGGATTCGTTTGATGTAATGACTTCTGACCATCTTTTTTTTGTCTGCACTCTAATTAGTGCAAACAATTGGCTGGTCCTGTAATTTATTGTCTTACCTGTTTCCACACTGAAGCTTTTTTCTTTTTCCTCCACAGAATCCTTTGCTAAAATTACAGTTGTTTAAAACAGAAAGACCAGTTGTGTACTGTATATAAATTATGAAGGACAATTCATTTTCAAAACCAGGAGTGAATGTGCAAACAAGAAATGTACAACTAAATACAGTTAAGATTAAACCTCTTGAGATACATATTGATTCAATCACTGGTTAGCCTACTGAAATTATTCATTATAATCCCTTTAATGAAACATGATCATTGGAGTTTGGATGTGTTTCATCAATTAGAAAGGAGTGAAAAGTATATAAACATTATGTAGGTTATGTAAAATTTTCATTTTTTTCTATCCTTAAATTTTTTCATGAATCCTAATGCAGGTCCCAGTAAATTGATCTAAAACAGGGTAAAGTCTTTCAATAAACCAATTCTTTAAGCAGCAGAGCTTTAGAGATACTCATCAACAAGAATTCCATCAAATAATCCTTGAAAGGATAAACTGCATAAGAGAATTAAATGTTCCAACAATACTCATTAGGGTATTCTCATGCATCATTGATTCCACAAGTATCAATTGCTTTCAGTTAGCTGAACTCTTGAGTGTTTATTGGAAGGGACTAATAAGCCACAATCAATTTTCTTTTTAACCTCACAAAGGTAGCCTGAATGAATTAAATGCTTTCTCTCCCTCCTCTGCCCCCTCTCCTTCCACTGATTGTTTTACTCGGTTTTTTTTTTTTTTTTTTTTTTTTACATTTTGGACACATACTAATAAGCATATTTTGAATGTTCAATTTTATAGTAACTGTCTCCCCAAAATAAGATAAGATGATGCATATGCATATTTTTTGTCTGTGATGGAAACACTGACTTTTTCCCTTTCACCTTACATCATTATTACACTCATGAAAGTCTGAGGATGTGTCTCCCTTTGTTTTAATTTCAAGAAAACAACAGGATCAGGCTGTCAAATGCATTTGGTGCTTCCCCGTAATGAATTCAATTTGCCTCAATTTTATTGAGTTGCCACTCTTTACAATTTAAAAATAGATATAGATGAACAGAAAGATAAATAAATGGTTTATATGCCCAAATCAATTCTCCCAGGTGTCTAGTAATGAGGAACAATCTTGTTTTAAACTGATGATTTTAATCCTTTAATCTTTCCTTCAGGGTTATTCTGTCACTGTGTCAAGGACAGAGCTATTGTCTCTCTCTATAAAGACAAAATTAAAATGCATTTATAAATACAATAAAATATTAGTCTTCAATTATGAGAGAGTTATGTAGATATTATAAGAAATTGTTTGCATTATTGTTTTCAATCCTAATTTGTTCTAAAATAATAACATAGCTGTTAAGCATTAAAGATAATGTTATACTTTTAGAAAAGAAATTAGTTATAAATTGTATTATTATGTATTGAATCTTATACCTTGCTTGAAAAATGTAGCTGGTATTAGGACTTCAGTGTTCCTTTGCTGGAGTTCAAGTGAAGCTAAGCTATTTTATTGAACTTAAAATGGAGCCTTCCCAGGAAAATCTGTTAACATATTTCTAAATTGTATTTGTTATTATAAAGTAAGACTTTCTTTTATTAATTAACAAGCAAATACTGACTTTTGGCCATCAAATAATGTTTCAGACTTCAGTCAGAACCCCAGCTGTCAGCACATAAACCTTCTCAAAAGAGAGGCATCAGATTTATGCATTATTGTTGGGATTTGGATGTAGTGATTCTCACTTAGAGCTCTCTGAGTTTAGAGATCTCACCCTTACCCCCAAATATGTACCCGGTAAATTTATTAGAAATCTGAAGTAAATTGCAGTTGCTCACTTAACTGTCAGACCTTTGTGAGAGGGAACATAGTGCTGTGTCCCTGGGGCCTAGGATGTGTCTAGTGAACAGTCAACTCCTATTAGTTGCTGTTGGCTTGGACTCTTCAAAAAAACAGGATTATCACTAATAATTAAGAATCTTGGAGGAGTATGTGGTTTCAGGTGTTTTATTTAGAATAATATGTAACAAAATAATATGACAAAATATTATAAAGCATAATACAGGTGATTCTCAACTTGGAAAATCTCTAAGGACACATTTAGTGGAGTGGTGAGCTAGCAAATGTTTAACACCCAGCTGTCTGTTTATCTCTGCCATTAAGACCACGTGCTTTTTTGCTCAGGGTCCTGATCTGTTGATTATTTATATAATAACTGATTATTTAAATAGTATTATATATATATTGATATATATCAATTGAAATGTATAACATTAAATGTTGATATCAAGATGAATATATATTTAATGCACCACCCATACATGGTTATGGGTAAGCCACACATAACCCATAACATACTAATTAAATTAATTACATTAGAGAATTCATATGAATTTTTATAATAATCTTTGAAGTATAACTGTATGAAATTAATACAAATTATCAAGCATGTTAACAACCAACTCTAAACAAAACTTTCAAGGACTTTAAACAAAGTACAAGGTTTACCACTGAGAATTTACTCATTGAAATTGAGAAACTTCATCCACTTTCCATAAATAAATATCACTGTGGTGACAGACAGAAAAGTAAATTTCTATCCATAGTGAATAATAAGTCTTTGGGAAAACTGTCATTTGGTAAAATGTCAAGCAGTTCATTTAAAAGGAACATGGTCTATGAGGTAGCAATTTTAGAAAAGTTGTCAAAATTTTCTTCAAAGGTGAATTAATCAGACTTTGGTCTTGCCTAAAGCTCTTTTGTCCTCCTTAGCCACATAGACTGCTTCTGCCCATAAAAGAGAATATAAAGATGACTTCAGTCTCTGGAGCTTTCCAAGGGATGACCACTGCAACAAATCAAAGTTCAGAATTAACCCTTTTCAATGTGTATCTGCAGGAGTGCAGAAACATAGCTATTAAAAAATAGTGATTCTGCCTCACTCTGTTTCAGACCATGCCCTGCCTATGCTCCCTTTCAATCTGTGGAGACTAGAAACCCATGAACCACTGTGGCATTAGATAATTTCTCTGATTCAGAGAGCTTCCCTGGTGGCTCAGTTGGTAAAGAACCCACCTGCAATGCAGGGACCTGGGTTCAATCCCTGGGTTGGGAAGATTCCCTGGAGAAGGAACAGCTACCCACTCCAGTATTCTGGCCTGGAATACTTGATTTTTATTGCAATACATGAACTGTGACCTTCCAGATGTTCAAGCTGGTTTTAGAAAAGGCAGAAAAACCAGACATCAAACTGCCAACATCTGCTGGATTATCGAAAAAGCAAGAGTTCCAGAAATACATCTATTTCCTCTTTATTGACTATGCCAAAGCCTTTGACTGTGTGGGTCATAACAAACTGTGGAATATTCTGAAAGAGACGGGAATACCAGACCACTTGACCTGCTTCTTGAGAAACCTGTATGTAGGTCAGGAAGCAACAGTTAGAACTGGATATGGAACAACAGACTGGTTCCAAATAGGAAAAGGCATGAGAAACGTTGGGCTGGATGAAGCACAAGCTGGAATCAAGATTGCCAGGAGAAATATCAATAACCTCATATATGCAGATGACATCACCCTTATGGAAGAGAGTGAAAAGAACTAAAGAGCCTCTTGGTGAAAGTGAAAGAGGAGAGTGAAAAAGTTCGCTTAAAGCTCAACATTCAGAAAACTAAGATCATGGCATCCAGTCCCATCACTTCATGGGAAATAGATGGGGAAACAACAGTGGAAACAGTGTCAGACTTTATTTTTGGGGGCTCCAAAATCACTGCAGATGGTGACTGCAGCCATGAAATTAAAAGACGCTTACTCCTTGGAAGAAAAGTTATGATCAACCTAGATAGCATACTCAAAAGCAGGAGGAGAGGGGGATGGTGGAGGGTGAGATAGTTGGATAGTATCACCAACTCAATGGACATGAGTTTGGGTAAACCCCAGGAGTTGGTGATGGACAGGGAGGCCTGGCATGCTGTGGTCCATTGAGTCACAAGGAGTTGGACATGATTGAGCAACTGAACTGGACTGAACTGAACTGTTTCAGAGTTGGGAAGTAGCAGGTAGAAATAGTAACCAGAGTTGCATTTACTGTCTCTAAATGAAAGGAAAATGGGCTGAATATTTAATCTACCCCAAATCCACTTGACTGAAACTTGCATTCAGATGAGCTATGTAATTCTCCTGTGCACATGGAGCGAGTGTGTGTGTTAGAATGTGTATGCATAAATATGTATGTACACGTGCATTATGTATTTGTAGGCATTTAAAAAGCTACAGACTTATCAAAACAAATATCTTACAACAAATATCTCTGCTACCCTACTTGTTTACCTTGTTTCACAATAGACTCGTGATCATTTCCCTGCCTATTACTTGAAGTGGAAAATTAAAATCATAGATTGTCTTCCTTATTGCTACCAAGACAGTAATACCTAAGTCTTAAAAATAGTCTCAGAGGATGTGCTGGAAATATTATTTTGGTAAGTTAAAACAATCCTCAGCATGTGAAATTTTGAAGGCTAGGGGTCTGGAATAATGGAATCTGAATCATCAAGTAAGGAGCAGGGATGTCTCTTAATCTTCTCTTTGTGTCTGAAGTGAAACAATTTAAGAAACTGTCACTACTATAAATCATTTATGTGGCTTCATAAAATGTTTATATTTTATATAAATAAACTAGATGTATTAAAAGTAATATACAGACACAGACTTTGCCAGTGTATATTTTATATGTAATAATATATATCATGAAATATATTTCATTACATTCACAAATACAGAGCATCTATACGTTATGAAATCTGGTAATAGACCATAAGGTCCCACCAATGCCCCATCACATAGTCTGGTGCATAAAGGAACAATGCAGGGCATTGTGAGGTGAGCTAGCAGAAAATGTTACAAAGCATCTGGGGGTGTCAGGAATCAGAGAAGACCTCACAGAGGAGCTGGAATTAAAGCTGAGGTTTTAAAGGGTCCCTGGCTGAATCAAGAAAGACTGGAATATGTGTAACATTCAGAACCTGTAATGAATTATTTGTGTCAGAGCCTGGGTTGAGAAACACAGGACAATCTGGAAAACAAAGTTTCTTTACGATAATGCATTTTAGATTTAATACTGTGGTCATTGGAGACAAAAAACTTTTTAATAAGGTAAGTTTTCTTTTTTTTTAGAAAGATGTTTGGATACAGAGAAGTAGATTCTAAAGGCAGAAAGAGTAGTTAGGAAGCTATTTTGATAGCCCAGGAGGGAGATTATATGGAAGTAAAGGAAAGTCTAGGGTAAGAGGTAATGATACTGAATATTGTGAAGGAAGATCATGAAAGAAGAGACTATAGAAAATGTCAACATGCTTTCCCTGCCAAGTAGAAATTAGAAAACACTCAATAGAGCCATGTACACCTGTCTGTGCATGTGCATGCACACACACACACACACACACACACACACACACACTTCCCAATTCACATACTCAAGATGCCAAAGAGAAAATGAAGAAAATTGGAAATCTGAGCAAAAATTGGTTCTTTTACTTCCCCTCCTATATAATATAGCCCTTTGTTCCAACAATTTATTTGAGCATATAACAATATTTATTATAAATTATCTATGTGCACAGGTCTGTTCCAGGGGTTGAGATTTAAAGCTGAAAATTCCTAGCAAGTATGTTGTTTGCATCCTAGCAGTATGTCAATGACACTGCTTCCCTTTAAACTTAAAAGACAAATCAATGGAGGAAATTTAATTTAGAAGATTTTGTTGTGTAATAATAAATAGGACTTACCTAGGATCTTTTTCCCAAAGAGTAATGATTTGTTGGTAATTACAGAATAAATTATATGCCTCCAAATACACTGTTTCACAGAAAAGACCTAGGGAAGAGAAATATTTAAAAGTTAGCCAAATTAAAATGAGTAGTAATAATACCATTCTATTATTTTATAATTCAAAGTTATCTTTAAATATTTTATTTGTTGCAAAAGAAAACTGTAAAGGAAACTGTGGTAGATATTTTTTTCATGATCCAGGTTGAAAGTCATGTAGAAAGAAAGAAATCACCTGAATTCAATAGTTCTAATGTAAATATTCTAATTGAGTAACTATATTAAAACATACAAGCAAAATTCTTATCTCCCTGTGGTATAGGAATTAAAGTAAATAAAACTATGTATACCTATGTATATAGTTTTATTGCACACATTTATATATGCACATTTGCACTGATATGTGTATATATAAGTATTTGTGTGTATATTATATGTTTATATATGCACACTCATATATAAGTTCTGTTTCCTGATACTAGAAGCTTTTGTCATTTTTTTTCAACTACATCAAACTACAAAAGGAAAAAAAAAATCATCTTTTATAGACCTCAGGCCAAGTATCTAGGTAAAAAGAGAAATGAAACAAAGCTTCCTTGATGGAAGAATAAGGGCTTTCTCATCTCCTCTTGGGAAAGCTTTGAATCATTTATAAAAAGTGATTTATTTTCTGAGAAAAAAAAAAGTACAGATTTTTCAGTGGAGACAACTGGGAAACTGGAATTTAGGGAGACAGACACCCAGATGTGTCGATTTTTTGAATCACTGTACATGACATGTCTAGATGCTAAGAAATTGCAAGAAAATGTTAAAGGATATACAGAATTCCCAATGGTACCCCTTATTTCTCAATTGTTTTTACTGGTGAAATATATCTTTTCAAAAAATATTGTGGAGGCTTTGTATACACTTGTAGCTAAAAGAGATTTCTTTTACAACAGTCAATGAGTACTTCTGTAGCACACCAAATAATCTGTATATCTCAGCCTGCTTATTCTCTTTACTATCTGAAATGAATCTTGAACAGCTAATGAACTTGTTTATAATTTTGCACTCATTCCCTTGTCTTCTACCCAACACATTCAAAGTTTGCCCCTCTTCTCTAAAAAAAATAATCCACTTGCTACTTCTGTTTCCATTTTCAGGTGAATTCACTACCAGTATCTAATCTAGAAGGATTTCCTTATGTTGAAATGAGGTAAACCTTGTACTGACCTCCCAGATGATCAAGGCTAATAAAATGTAACAATAACAGAGTATATAAAACACTTCGGTTAAAAAAAAAATCTTAGAATGGTGTTTTGTATGTGTTTTCCACCTATTCACAAAACAAAAGAAAACATTATGCAGTTATATATGGGGAGATATTTTTAGGATACAGATGTAATGAAGCACTGAAGGTTGTACATAAAAATGAAAAGGGTCCCAACTGCGTACATCCAGCTTTCTTCTCGGTCTTTCCTAATTCTGATGTTGCTTAAATAAGTATCCACAAGTAAGGACTAAAGTGAAACATGAAGAATAAGCATGTTTTGTGTGTCATCAAATAGATTTTTGGATTAGTTTTGGATGACTGCTTTTTAACATGAATACTAGGTGCTTAATATAAAGGTCATTTCATAAGCACTACCTGATACAGTGATTTGTGCCATTTTTAGAGAATTCAGAATTATCTTAGTATTTCAAATGATTTAATTCTGCCTGGCAATTCTACTATTAGACAAAAGAAAATTATACCCTTCTCATTGTATCTTTAAGAGGCTAAAAATCACCATATTTTGTTCTATTTTATTTAAGGTTCATCTAGTTTAAATGTAACCATTCATCACAATTTTAGTTAGAGTTTTTTTTAATATTGGGCATATTTCATAAGTCACGCAAGCCAAAAATAATGATTGATAAGAAACTTACATCTGGGTCAATGTTTTAATTAAAAAAAATGTTTTAAGACTAATGAAACAATAGCAACAAAATGAGCTTTGAAATAAATTTTATAAGGATCAAAGTAGAATAAATATAGCAAGAATTTTTGATTGAAAATAAAAGAGTACTTGAGTTTCTTTCATATAAAGTGTTATGAGACCAATATGTCACCATGTCATTTAAATCTTTTGATGAGATAGCTTCCCCTGTGATTTTGAAGAGGCTGGAGCAAACAGAAAAGCAAAAATTTGAAGTGCTTTTTAAGTCAAAAGAGAGAAAAAAGCAAGCTTTTTGAAACTATGAGAAAAGAACAATAGATTTTGTGGACGATATTGAATAGGCCACTTGGAGCCACAGCAATAAATCTACAGTGCATATATTTCCATGAGTCTTTCAAGTTTACTGGATGACCTTCTTACCTAAGTAAATAACTAGCCATTGATATTAATTTGGGGGGATAGATGGTATCTGTTATTCATATATATGTTCTCCTTAGTGTTTTACAAAGTACCTGGCAGCTAGTAAATATAATCACCTATAAATTTGTTCATTCAATCATACTGTGAATTAAAAAGTTCCTATTATTAAATTCTGATCAAATCATAGCCAGGTATTTATTTTTTTTCAATAATTCATAGTTGTGGTAGTAACTAGTAAACTCATAACTGTTCATAAGGGCTTTTACACTATAACTGTATGTGTGTATATGCAAAACTATATAAATAAATTTGCTACACTTTGCTAATTCAAACATCAAAAATGGTATCTTCCTAACACTGTTTCAGGAAATTATTTTAAGGAGCTAGATAAAATGCTTTTAAAATAACATTTAGTGTTCTAATTATGTTAAAATATTGAAGTTGATAACAATTAAGGTACAACCAACCAGTCAATGACAATGACAGATATACCTATGTAGCATTGATGATCATACCAAAATTTCAACCTATATAATCATTTTAAATATTCAAGGAATTAATGCTTTCCTTCATCTTTCTAACAATAATCTTATCTGCTTCTCCCAGGAGCTTGAGTAATTCTGATTTTTCCCCATCATATACACTATGAATATTCATGCTAAAATGAGAACTATTAAAACAAAGCATGAATTATTTACTGCTGCCCAGAGCTGCATTAACTTCATGGAATATTTCTAATTCACCAAGGCTTTGAACATCTAGCTTAGGTCAGTTAAGCATTCATAACACAGGATTCTAAAAATAATGCTCTCCAAAGTGCGCAATTTTCACTTAAAGAACGTCAATACAAATCTAGTAGCAGTGAACAATTCCATCCGGGTCAGAAAAATGTGTTTCTTTTCTGTCTGCATGTTAGGTACAAAATAGTGGACTCTGCACATAATGCTTCTGGTGAGAAAGAGGTTCCTGAGATACAATCCTCAAACCTATGGATTACATTCCATACTGATGTTTTGATAGCACTGGTGTCACATCACAGTTTGGTGGGGAAAACAGTGGGGGAAGTGTAGAGAGCTATGCAAAACACAAGTAGATTGTGTTTATAGCAAAACACAAGTAGATTGTGTTCATAGCTCACAATGCCCTTCTTCCTTGGTTTTCAGCCAGGCGACCAAGCTGTGCCTGTGAGAAATCTTTCTTTTAGTCTTGTGTAGTGGAAAGAACACAGATCTAAAATAGACTCATCTTATGTAACTGTGTCGGAGAAGGCAATGGCACCCCACTCCAGTACTCTTGCCTGGAAAATCCCATGGACTGAGGAGCCTGGTGGGCTGCAGTCCATGGGGTCACTAAGAGTCGGAGACGACTGAGAGACTTCACTTTCAGTTTCATGCATTGGAGAAGGAAATGGCAACCCACTCCAGTGTTCTTGCCTGGAGAATCCCAGGGATGGGGAAGCCTGGTGGGCTGCCGTCTATGGGGTCGCACAGAGTCCGACACGACTGAAGTGACTTAGTAGCAGCAGCATGTAACTGTGTGCAAATTAATGAATTCTCTGAATTCTCAGTTTAATCTGTAATATGCCTACATCCTATGACATGAATTAATGCATATTAATCACTTAATATAGCTTCTGATGATCTGGTATGAATTTAAGCAGTTAGACATTTGAATTTCAAATGATCAGTCTACTTCTAATGCAATTTGGTAATTTAAGGAGAAGTTACATACTCTCTCTAAACACCAGTTTCCTCAGCTGTGAAATGGGGATTATGATAGCATCACTGAATGTGTTATTTTGTGATGTGGATTAGGAAGTGGTTATACATAGTGAGAGGTTTCCCAGATAGCTCAGTGGGTAAAGAATCCACCTACAATGCAGGAGATGCAGGCAGACGTGAGTTTGATTCCCTGGTTGGGAAGATCCCCTAGAGGATGGCATGGCAACCCATTCCAGTATTCTTGCCTGAAGAGTCCCATGAACAGAGGAGCCTCATGGGCTACAGTCTACAGGGTAGCAAAGAGTCGGACATGACTGAAAAAACTGAGCATATAAACATGTATATATGGTGATATCTGTTTACAGTGTTTATCACAGCAAATAGCATACCTTAATTCTCAATTCAAGTTCACTTGTATTTCATAGTTATTGTTAGCTGGTAACTTTCATTCCTATAGTTTATCTGATGATAATGTGATTAAATGACTGCTTTGGAAGCTAACATTTCAGTAACATAAATATTCAGTAATATAACGGTTTTCTCTGATAACAATAATGAATATTTGGACAAGGGACACACAATGAATATTTAAGATAAATACTTGAATGCACATTAAAATTACTTTCAAGGGCTTCCCTGGTGTCTCAGGTGGTAAAGAATCTGCCTACATTACAGGAGACTCAGATTTGATCCCTGGGTTGGGAAGATCCCCTGGAGAAGAAAATAGCTACCCATTGCAGTATCCTTGTCTAGAGAAGTCCATGGACAGAGGAGCCTGGCTGGCTAGAGTCCATAGTGTCTCAAAGAGTCAGACACGGCTGAGCGACTAAGACTTTCATTTTCATACTTTCACTAGTCATCCTCGGTTATTGAATAGTTATCCAAATATGTGCCATAGTCTTTAAAGGCCAATAGCAAAGCATGGAGACTCAGAACTTTTTCATAGGAGTTGTTATAAGGAGAGCCCAGAACAAATCATATTCATTGCTAATTCCCTAATCTCAATTTTACAAAAAAAAAAAAAAAAAAAAGGGAAAAATCATGTATATCACTTTTGTGGCAATATTACCAAACCCACTATAACTATGTGTTCAGAGGAGCCAGGAGGAGCAATCTACCAAGACCTGAACTACATAGGGACCTTAATCTCCAACAGCCCCCAGAGAAATCGAGGTTTTGATTTTGTTTGTGCTTTGTTTGTTAATATTGTTTATTTCCCTATGAACATTCAAAAGACATACTTGCAAAAATACTTGTGGCATCTTGTTCATGAAAGCCTCATATATTTTACAGGAATCTCCTTTCACACATAGAAAATGTTGCCTTTTATGGGCGAAAAGGAATAAAAGAAATAGAAATAGCTGTCAGGTACCAATGGGTGAGATTGTTTGAAGGCTGTTTCATGTTGTTAATGGAGTAATACAAGGATTATTTTGTGTAGTCTTATGTGGCTTTATCATAAAGAAGGAAAAAAGAGATAAGCATTTTGTCTTCTATAGAATAAAATAACTCACGAAACTGTAAAGCAATAGAGAATTGTTATCAGTGCAAAGGGACTGTCTGGTAGGTAAAATGCCTTATTAAGAAATTTTTCTGATAGTATTATAATTAGTATCCTACCTAATATATTCCAAAATTCCTACTCTTTACCAAATATACTAAATGACTTGCATAATATAGGAGTTTCAAATGTATTTCTTTAAATTTGGTTAATAGATTTGAAATAATAAAAGTAAGATAAAAACTGTTGTGGTCATCTCTGGGTTGTGGGATTAGGAATGATATTTTTCCTCTGTGCTTTCCTGCTTGTCAGTGTTTCCATAAATAATATTTTTGAAAGCATAAAAACAATTCAAAAAACTTTCTATCAGAAACTATGAATGCTTAAGCAAGGTTTAAATGTAAAGAAAAAATAATGAAAGCCTTCTGCATTATTTTAGTCTAGATACCATTGAGCTTGTGTATTGTGGGAACAGTCTTTGAAAGAAATGACTTTTAACATTAAATAATGATGATAATAGTAATAATAACAGCAATAATCTCACAGTTTTCACCTGACTCCCAGCCCAGCTCCTTGAAAGCAGATGAAAGCTGTTTCTGACTCGTGCAATTTAACCCATCACTTCAGGAACCATTGTTACCGTTGCAACAAGCAGATGTCACTGCAGACTGTGTGAAAATGTCAGAAAATGAAGTAAATCTCAGAAGTAGTAGAAATGAAATCTCACTCTTAAAATGTGTTCTTTCCCACCCTCAAAACTGTCAATCTGAAGGCTCCTTTGTTCGTTTGCAGCATTTACTTTGACTGGGATTCCTGGTCTGAAAATATTTCCATTTATCTCCACCTGGTATGGCAGCCCCTCCTCGCAGGCTTATTAGGCTTCGAGGGGTCTCAGCCGCCTCCGGAACTGCCGAGCCTGATGAAAGGAGCTTGAAACCTGCTCAGGTGCTGAGGTGGGGCTAGGGTGCAATCGGGGGAATGTTACTAAGTTGCAGAACTGAGTATGACATATCATTTTCTGGATAGATGGGTAGAGTAATGTATGTGCTGATCTCAGCTCTGCAGGAATAAAGGACTTTTCATCCAGTCTGTTTTTCACCACCACTACAAACAAGCCTTCTAAGGACTTTTTCATTAAAAGTAAAAGCCAACCATATTTGAGCTTAAGCTTGGAATTTGAGAGTGCAATCCTCTAAAATCAGACACTTTATAATAGGGGAGTGGAATCCTCTTTCTGAGACTAGTTTTCTATCCACTCAGGGTGGAGAGTATTTAAGCTTCTACAGTGAAATACTGTTACCTGAAACAGAATCCTATTTCTTTCTTCAAGTAAAAGGAACTTTACAAAATGTCTTGATGATACACACTCTCAAAATTATCATTCAGAACTAAAACCACTTAATACTGTATGTGTGTATTATTTATGTTTTTTTATTTTCTCAAGAACTCATCCCATCTCTTAATATGTAATTTAGGCATAAAGCTAATCATAATATCTATATGTACTATATCTATTGATTTATCTTATTATGATAACTCTGATCGAATTTTGATGATGCTAAAAAGCTGTCATTGTGGAGTGAAAGTGAAATAAACTTTTCATGTGAAATGCAAAACTCCAGTAAATTGAAGCAATTATAAAGTTCATGGAAAGTGGAGATACAGAAATCTGAAAGAAAATGACTCATTTCCTTTCTATAAAACCATTTTTTTTTCATAATTTCACAAGAAATTGACTAACCAGAGACACAGGTTTTATAAAAGTAATTCTCTCATAGAATACTTTGGAGTGCTAATGCTAGAGAGAAAACACAGTGACCAGCACAAGGCTAGGACAACCAGTTCCACTGTGCTCATCTGGGGTTCTGAGGCTGGTCATCTCACCTCTTAGCATCCCCATCTGTGAAACGTACCACAGGATGATTGGGAGGTCAGCTGTGATCCTGAGTATGCACACAATGTGTAAACTCTTCACACATGTAAGAATCGAATGAAAATATGTCTTCACTCCACTGGAAAAGAAATTAAGTTTCTCTTAGCAGTTGAGTGGGCTTCCCTGGTAGCTCAGCTGGTAAACAATCTACCTTTCAATGCAGGAGACTCTGGTTCCATTCCAGGGTCAGGAAGATCCCCTGGAGCAGGGTGTGGCAAGCTACTCCAGTGTTATTGGCTGGAGAATCCCCGTGGATAGAGAAGCCTGGAAATCTACCGTCCAAAGGGTTGCAAAGGGTAGGACATGACTGAGTAACTCAGCACGTCAGGTGGTGCTAAAGAACCCACTTCCCAGTTCAGGATATGAAAGAGACACTGGCTGGATCCCTGGGTCACAGAGATCCCCTGGAGGAGGGCATTGCAACCCATTCCAGTTTTCTTGCTTGGAGAATCCCATGGTCAGAGGAGCCAGGTGGGCTATAGCCCATAGGGTAGCAAGGAGTCAGACACAATTGAAGCGACTTAGCACGTGTGCAGGCATGCACTAGGTTAAAAAGTTTGATTTGGCCTATGTGTGCATCTCAGGATGCTGGCTTGAATTTTGTAGACCTCAAAGCTGTGAAGAAGTTGTGTGCTTCTGTGTCATTTCCCAAGTTTGGAGCAGAGAAAATTTCTTTTACTAGTATCTGAATTCCCTGCCTATAGAGTTAAAAAAAGGCAAGAATGTTCTGTAATGAAAAAGATAAGTAAGGTTTTATAATTAAGGGCTCTGGCCAGCTAGGGTTCACCCAAACAAAAGAATCTGAGTTGGGAAGAAGGAATGATTTTCTCTTATAATTAGGACACCTATTCCCCAGAAAGGGGGGCACAATGGGGATGAATATTTCTGATTCCTCAGCTTTTCCATCGCCTTACTTCCTTTACCTTATAAATTAGCAGATTTGCATACATAAAATATACCTGAAAAACTCAATAAAAGCATGGTTTAAAAATATGCAGCTAATTATATGGAATGTTCATTTCTTTTCCCTATAAGGCAAATGAATATTTATCAAGTTAAATTCCAAGATACTTATTATCTTGCTTGCATTTTGAATATAATTACATTGGAAGGCAATTGTTCTGATGGGTGTAGGCAGAGATTAAAAGATTTGTATGCGCTTTTTAAAAATGCAAAATAATCATAGTTTTTTTTTTATCATTAACAAAGTAGTTCAACCCTTCCCTTCAGCTGAAAAATAAGTTAGCATTAAAGCATAGCAGTTCTAAAGATATACAATAAATGAAAATGGTTGAATAAACACTAGATGGCAATTATTTTTTGGAAACTAAATGTAAAAAGTAGGAAAATGCTTGAGAAATTAAAAGGTGCTATTTAATCTGCTATTTTTTTAAAGCTTAGCTTTAAAATAACTGCCCTCAAATTATTTCACTAATTGTATAGTAAAGTGATATTATAGTCAACAAAATTTATAAAATAGTGATTAAGCAATAATTGTCCTTAAATTAATGAAATTTAATTATGCTAGAGCAAATAAAATCAAGATTTTTGTATCTACATTCATATACATAACTTCTATTATTGTAGACATTTTTCACATTTTACTTATCAAAATAAAGTTATCTACATAAATCTTGTTTTCCTTTTTCTAAGCTTCCAGAAAACATGGTTTATGTATTGCATTTCTTTTACTGATGTTATGCTATCAAAAGTACCTTAAGTTAATTGGTATACAATCAATATGTAAACTACTAGCAACAGGAAAAAAATAGGATAGAACGTTTGAAAAATAACACCAATTCATAGAAGAGTAGATTTAGTTATACTACAGAGCAAATAACTAATCTGTTGAAATATGAAGTCTTTTTTTAAATTATATTTTTGCTTTTCCATAACCTGCCTACTGTAACAAATATTGTCAGTGTCTTCCCAGATTAAACGTGGGACATAAACAATAAAGAAAACTGCTCAAATTCAAGCATACTCACCCTACTTTATTGTTTGACCAAGCACTTTAATAATTCTAAGGAGAAAGCTAAAATATTGAGTGGTGAGATTGGACAAGAACTCTTACAGCAACTGCCACTGAAATAGTGGAACATTCAAAGCCTAAAACAGACTGAATAAATTTCAACTGAGATTAGCTCTTGAGAACTTTGTGGCCAAATAGGAAGAGAGATATATTACTGCTTAGAAATGAGTTATGCATTTTTATTAAAAAATACTATATGTACATGTGGTTTGATTTGAACTAAGGGGAAAAAACAATCTCTGGGACTCTGGAGCCCTTCGATAAAATTTCTAATTAATTTTTATAAATCCCTTTTAATATAGGTAGGAGTTCCACTTGGGATTATCAATTTAAGAGTTATACTTGTACTCAGTGGACTAGAATCTGTCCTAAGCTAGTTATGCATAACACCTGCTAAAGTTAATAGACGTTCCACATGAATAGTTGATTTTGCCAGAGTCATGTGGAATTAACTAATATTGAAATTTGGCTGACAGTATCTTAAATGTTTTTCCTTTAAAGAGTGTTTATTATTACCTTGCATGGTCTCCTTAAATAATTAACTATTTTTGACGTGCATGCACCATGTTTTGGATTTGTCATCATTTTTTGATGCTCTATAATCAGGCAAAGAAAATATTTTTAAAGTTTTATCTCCTAATATTTATTATAAATGATACAGACGCGTATATGTTTAAGAAAGCTTGCAATGGACATTGCTATAGAATTTACAGACTGATCTACCCTTTTTAAAAGAAGCCTTGTTATTGATTTAATGGTCAAGTACTAACATTTTATGAACTGTCATTTTTAGTAGAAAATTGATACACAGAAGGGCAATCATGACTGCTGTCCATTAATAGTCATTCTTCCCATACTAGTTTCCTTTTCAGTTCTCACATTTTCATTCACATTGTTTATCTCTCTTGGAGGACCCTCTCTTCAATCCTTGTCATATAGAATCTTTAAGTCCTGCTTCACATTCTCAGTTCAATCTTTTCTAATCTTTCACAATTACATCCGTCCATCTTTCCCAAGTCGGCAGCTGGATCCTACTCCTTGAGAACCTATGGACTATAGCCCACCAGGTTCCTCTGTCTACGGGATTTTCCAGGCACGAATACTGGAGTGGGTTGCCATTTCTTTCTCTAGGAGATCTTCCTGACCCAGGGATTGAACCCAGCAGGTCTCCTGCACTGCAGGCAGGATTATTTACTGACTGAGCTAATGGGGACTTCAGTCCCATTACTCCATGGCCAGATAGATGGGGAAAATACGAAACAGTGTCAGATTTCATTTTATTGGGCTCCAAAATCAATGTGTACCGTGACTGCAGCTACAAAATTAAAAGACGCTTGCTCCTTGGAAAAAAAGCTATGACTAACATAGAAAATGTATCAAAAAGCAGAGACATCATGTTGCCTACAAATGTCAGTATGGTCAAAGTTATGCTTTTTCCAGTACTCACATATGGATTTGAGAGTTGGACATAGAGAAAGCTGAGTGCCAAGGAATTGATGTTTTTAAACTGTGGTTCTGGAGAGAACTCTTGAGAGTGCCTTGGGAGAGAACTCTTGAGAGTGCCTTGGATAGCAAGGAATTCAAACCAGTCAATCCTAAGGGAAATCAACCTTGAATATTCATTGGAAAGACTTATGGCAAAGCTGAAACTCCAATACTTTGGCCACCTTATGCAAAGAGCAGACTCACTGGAAAAGACTACGATGCTGGGAAAAATTGAGGGCAAGAGGAAAAGGGGGCAACAGAGCATGATGGTTGGGTGGCATCACTGATTCAGTGGACATGAGTTTGAGCAAACTCAGGGAGATAGTGTGGACAGAGAAGCCTGGCATACTGCAGTTTATGGGGTGGCAATGAGTTAAACATGACTTAACCCACTCCAGTCTTCTTGCCTGGAGAATCCCAGGGACAGGGGAGCCTGGTGGGCTACCATCTATGGGGTCGCACAGAGTTGGACACGACTGAAGCGACTTAGCAGTAGCAGCAGCAGCAGCAGCAGCCACTGAACAACAACACAAAGATTATATCCTATATTCATATACCAGTTATGTTGTTCAGACTGAAAGCTTCTGAAGTACCAGATGAGTTTGGATTTCTTCCTAGACCCTTATACAATGACTGATGCATACTCAGTATATGTTTAGTGATGGAAAATGAAAAATTACTTTTTTATATTACTGCAGAGTAAATCAGTATGATTATGAATCCCAGATAAGGTAATAATGTAATGGATTTGCTCTGGTCAGCGACACCAAGCAAGCAACATTTTCCTATATGAGAGTAATTCTTCTAGGACAGAGAATACAACCAGCAAAATTCATAGTGTCTCATCAATTTATTGAAAAACAAAGCTGCTTTCTGAGAGAGATATTTTATATTATCTCTACTATTGGAAATTTGCCAAATATTACTTTTTATGTGTCTCTTTTAAAGATTCATGTTTGTTTTATTTTAGAGTTGTCAGTATTTATTTTGTATAATATGCCATGTATTTAATACATTAAAAAATAAAAATTAATTCTTTTCCATAGAGATTTTCAACTTATTTGGTAAGACAGAAAAATTAAAATCTAAGAAATTATCACAATTATCTGAAGCACAAAGATAGTGAATAAAAGTAGTTTCAGGACTGATGCTATATACTGAGAAAGAAATGAAGATTTTTTAAAAGGCATATTAGATTTCAGAGGCAGATGAGGGATCTGCATAGAAGTATCTGAAGCAGATGCTGTATATCCTCAAAAGAGGATTATAGCAATGGGGATAGAAATCGGAGAGTCATCAGCATACTGATGGTAATAAAATCCACTTGAGTGTACACACTACCAGGATGAATATAATTGAAGAAGATTAGCGAGTCAAGCATTGAAAGTTGGGAAAACCACTCTCAACTAGCAATTAGGATTTAAGAAATATAAATCTAATCTAAGAGGACCAGCAGAGAACAGAGACCCAGTAATTGATAGAGAATTCCAAAGAAATTGGTCAATAAATATTTTTAAATTTTATCACTTTCACTTTTTCTTGACTCTTTATTTCTGTCCCTTTGACCACCACATATATTGCATCTTCATCCCAAATCTCTCTTGAGACTTCTGAACTCTCGTGTTCAGCCACCTGCAGGAAATCTTGTGCTGCACTTCCACAAGATGTCAAACCCTGCTAAACTTGCTGCTGCAAAGACAGCTAGCTGTCTCTTGCTGTTGTTCAGTCACTCAGTCCTGTCCAACCCTTTGAGACCCCCTGGACTGCAGCATGCCAGGCGTTCTTGTCCTTCACGATTTCCTAGAGCTTGCTCAAACTCATGTCCATTGAGTCGGTGACTCAAGGGAGTCATCAATGATCTCATCCTCTGTCATCCCTTTCTCATCCTGCCTTCAATCTTTCCAAGCGTGTAGGTCTTTCAATGAATCAGCCCATCTCTAAGAATTTTCCACAGTTTGTTGTGATCTACACAGTCAAAGGCTTTAGTGTAGTCTATGAAGCAGAAGTAAATGTTTTTTCTGGAATTCTCTAGCTTCTTCTATGATCCAAAAGATGTTGGCAATTTGATCTCTGGTTCCTCTGCCTTGTCTAAATCTAGCTTGTACATCTAGAAGGTCTCAGTTTTACATACTGTTGAAGCCTAGCTTGAAAGATTTTGAGCATTATTTACTAGCATGGAAAACGAGTGCAATTGTGTGGTAGACGGAACATTCTTTCACATTATCCTTCTTTGGGAAATATTACTGAATTACAAGCCATCTCTTGTACCTCAGTAATAAAGTATTCAAAGTATGTCTGAACATATAACCAAGAAGAATCAATTCTACATTCCCTAGTCCCACTTGCAGGAAATTATGGCCTTGTGGTGAAGTAGTTTCCAGAGAGATGGAAGCAAAAATTGCATGCAGCTTCCTAGAAATGTCTTTAAGTTCCACTACCTATTTAAACATTTTCTTCCAGCTGACTGGAATGGAGAATTTATAGCTGGATCTAGAGCTAGATAAAATAGATTATGAGGTGTATCTGGGAACTGAGGTCACACAGGCAGAGCAACAAAATCAAAGGAGTCTTAGTCTCTGACCCTGTGAAAAATTTAGCTAGCATGGATACATAATTGAACTTTTACAGGAGATAAACACTTGCCTTATTTTAAATTGCTTTTGTCTGGAGCTTTCTGTCACAATCCATTAAAACAATTCTAATTAACACATTATATTTATCAAAAATCTTATTTTATTCATATATTCCATTTTACAAAGGTCATCACCAGCAATCCGGGCATATGAAACAAAACCTCTTCCTTCTCCATCTCCTCTCATGATACCAACAGAGATGCAGTCTCTACTGCCATTGCTTGAGTTAAGCCCTTGTCTTTTCTTGCCAAGATCACTCCAAAACCTGTTAATAATTATTTCTAGTTTTATTCATCCTCAGTTTAATATCCACACTTCCCAGCTAAAGTAATCTTTCTATAAATAAAAAGTCTTGCACTTCTCCATCTAAGTTCAGTTAAGGGTAATATGCAAATTTCCATGTATTGTCTACCAGCTTCTTCCTATCTGCCTCCTGCTTACCTTTCTAATCTTATTCAAGTTTTCAACCTGCTCCCTCTATTCCAACCAGCCAGAAAATCTTCCAGAAACTCACTTTTTTCCCATGCTTTCCTGGAAGTTATTTACTTTCTTTGTGTGAAATTCCTTCTCTCTTTTTTATGTAGCAAACTTGCCTTCAAGTCTGTGTTTAGTGAACTCTTGCTCTTGGAGGCTTTTGGTGAAGACTGGCCTTGTGCATTCTCTGGGGACCAGCACAGTCTGGTGAAGTTCCTCTTCAATGCCATCTCATTCCTCTGTGCACCCCCACATCATAGGAACCATCATGGTGTAATATCTATTTACTCCTCCATTAGTTGTTAGGATAATTTTAGACCAGGAACTTGTGTTTCACTTCTGATTGCCAATATCTAACAGTGCCTACTTGGTGAAGGACCTGGCAACCATCTCCTATAATCTTACTTGCAAAATCCCATGGACAGAGGAGTGTGAAGGGGTTACAGTTCACTGGATCACAAAGAGTCAGACATGACTTAGTGACTAAACCACCACCAACATTACCAGTGCCTAATATCATTCATTCACATATTCAGCAGATATTTATTGAACAAATCCATAAACATGTGAGGATCATGAGTAAGAATTTAGCAGTTAGTAAGAATTTAGCAGTTAATTGCTAGAACATTAGTGATTACACCCAATCTTAAAGATCAAACATACTCATCACATATGAACAAGGAGCTAGGAAACTGGTTATCTAAATCTGTGTATATCAGAAAGGTAATTGAGTATAACTCAATAAAAAGAGAAAACAGGGAGTAGAACTTGATAAATAAGGGTGAGAACTAGAGATACAATAGCATTAAATGGAAGATAATTTTAGAAGCTATTTGCATATGTGTGTTTTAGAAGGCAGGAGATATATGAGTACATTTGAAGACAAATATACTAACGTGCACACTAAGTGAGGTGTAAAGAGGGAAAAACTGAAATTGGTCTTCTTAGAAGCATTTCTAAAGCCAAGTACTTTTATGGGTTTTATAATTCACAAAACATTACTCCATTCACTATCTCATTTCTATTTGCTCTATAGCTGTTTGATGCAGATGTTACCATTTTTTTTAATTTTATAAATACAATAAATAAGTCAAAGTGGTTATGAGCTTTTTAAGTTTATTCATTAGTAAGATTATGAGATGCACACATGAGGTACCATGGTATTTTAACTTTAGAAACCTGAAGACTAATAAATGTGGAGTGAAAATTATCAGGAGTAACATAAATAATTATTTGATTAACCAAGTTGAAAAAATCATAGCATTCTTTACAGTAACAGTTTATCTCTATAAATAAAACTTTAAAAACAGCTCAGTGATCCAGTCACTAGTGTGTGAAGCCATGCATGATTAGATTGAGATTTTAAGGTATCCAAAAAAATCTTTTGTGTAGGTGTATACTTATCTTAGTCATTTTTTAGCTACTTAATTCAGTCCTTATTCTTTCTCCATATTGTGGAGGATATAGCCTTTTTATTCAGTTTGAATCTTTTCTTGGCATCAAAATCATTTAGGGTTATATAAAAAGTGTGAGCATCAATGAGGGAGAAGTTTTTCTTGTACAAGAAATCATTTTTGTTCTAGTCTTACATTCACATCTCCATACATGGATCCAATCTTGGTCTTTGGTACTTGAGGGCATCCTAGTGTCAAGAGCCCTTTAAGATCCTTCTACTTAGCCTTTGATCTTTTCTCTAGATGGAGAGATTTAACTACTTCTAACTTAATAAGAATGTTGGATTTGGTTTACTTTATAGTTCTTCCAATTAACTTTCTGAATGCTTTTTTGTTGTTGAGGCTTTAATCTTGTCTAAACTTGTGAGAAAGTAGAGCGGAAGAAAAAGAACACTCTTATTTTATATATATATATATATATGTATATAAAATATATATATATATAGTGATGGCGAAAGTCATTCAGTCATGTCCAACTGTTTGCGACCCCATGGACTACTGTCCATGGAATTCTCCAGGCCAGAATACTCAAGTGGGTAGCTTTTCCCTTCTCCAAGGGATCTTCCCAACCCCAGGGATGAACCCCAGGTCTCCTGCATTGTGGGTGGATTCTTTACCATCTGAGCCACAAGGGATGATTTTATAATAATATGTGTATATATTATGTATACAATATATGTATGTATTATGTATAATATATGTATACAACAATATATGTATATATTATGTATGTAATATATATATAACACAATTAACTGTCAGTATTCTTGGACTTAAATCATCTCATACTTTGATTATGTGGAACTTAGTTTAGTTATATGATAGATATCACTGCTTCTGCTGCTAAGTCACTTCAGTCGTGTCCGACTCTGTGTGACCCCATAGACGGCAGCCCACCAGGCTCCCCCATCCCTGGGATTCTCCAGGCAAGAACACTGGAGTGGGTTATCACTGCTTCTAAATGAGCACTATTTTATTAGAATTTAGATAGAGTTTGAAATTGAAGGAAAGACCTATAATGAGGTCAATGGAAAGAAAATTATGATAGATTTAATATAAAATACTATATTTCATCAATATTTTCAATTTCCTCCTCAAATTAAATCAATTTAAGACCTTTAAATGTATCTTCTTTAGATCTACATGTAGAAATAAGAGGAGCTTCCCAGACGGCTCAGTGGTAAGGAATCTGCCTGCCAAGCAGGAGACACGAGTTGGATCCCTGGATTGGCAAAATACCCTGGAGGAGAAAATGAGAATCCACTCTAGTATTCTTGCCTGCAAAATTCCTTGGAATTTTCAGGAGTAGAAGACTGGTGGTTACAGTCCATGGGGTCGAACAGTCAGACATGACTGAGCATGTACGCACCACTGTAGATATAAGAATGTGCCTATGATTTTATATCTCTTCCTAAGGAATAAGAGAGTTCACATTTCTCTTTATTAGCAATAAACCAGAGTCATCTGATATCTGAATCACCTGCTACCTATAGCAGCTTCATTAATTCCTTAAGACTCCTAACTTGTATAGTACCCTGTTGTTCTGGAAATATCAACATAATCACAATATCTTACAGAACTGGGATGATACAGAAAGGGTGTATAGCAGTATATATTTACCTATAGGGACATCAAAGTATAGTTAATGAATCATATGTCAGGTTTTTAAAAAGACAACTATGTTCTTACTTGAAATGTGTTAGTTTTTCATTAAAATATTTGTAATGGTGATGCATAAATAAAACCACAGTTGAATTACTGCAAGCCTTTAATCTATTGGAGGGGGCTCAACAGGGTATATAAATTAGTAAATAAAAGTGGTTTGAAGAGCTTCATCAATATGTAATTGTATCAGCTATAAACTGGCCACCTTACGAACATATAGAAATATCTAGTAATATATCAAAAAATGTATTCAACATTTAATTATATATTTTTAGGACAAAAAGGGGGAAAGAGAAGGAAGTTAGTACCAGGAAAGTACTGATGCTAGTGAGGCCAAGCGATACTAGTCTAGGCCATGTTGGATCTAGCACAGGGCAGGCTATACATCTTCAATTTGCCAACAGGTTGCCAGGTTTTACAATTATACTCTAAGGAGCTACCCTACCAAAGGAAAGTGACTTGTAACTCTTCTGCAGGCCAAATGAACAGCAAGGACATTTGACATCTGTTGCAGCCACACATGGGGAAAATAAATCACTGGTAAGTAATTGAAGTCTAGTCCCGTGTTATGCAGAGCTGCAGGTTGCAATTTATTACTACAGTGCAATGCAGGAATCTAAGCCAAGAAATTAACATAAAACAGACCTGTATACAGACCCAGATCTCTTAAGGACGTAAACAAAGTCTTCTGTCCAAAAATTGTCACAGTTCAGTTCAGTTCAGTCACTGAGTCATGTCCAATTCTTTGTGAACTCATGGACTGAAACACTCGGGTAAGTCATAAAAACAGAAAACAGGTCTCACTGAGAAGAGATAATATTATTTAGGAAAGAAGATGACAAAAACAAACAAACCAACAAAAAAATGGGGGGTGGGAGGGGGGTTCAGGATTGGGAACTCATGTACACCCGTGGCGGATTCATGTCAATGTATGGTAAAGCCAATACAGTTCAGTTCAGTTCAGTTGCTCAGTCGTGTCCGACTGTTTGTGACCCCATGAATCGCAGCACGCCAGGCCTCCCTGTCCATCACCAACTCCCGGAGTTCACTCAGACTCACGTCCACTGAGTCCGTGATGCCATCCAGCCATCTCATCCTCGGTCATCCCCTTCTCCTCCTGCCCCTAATCCCTCCCAGCATCAGGGTCTTTTCCAATGAGTCAACTCTTCACATGAGGTGGCCAAAGTACTGGAGCTTCAGTTTGAGCATCATTCCTTCCAAAGAAATCCCAAGGCTGATCTCCTTCAGAATGGACTGGTTGGATCTCCTTGCAGTCCAAGGGACTCTCAAGAGTCTTCTCCAACACCACACTTCAAAAGCATCAATTCTTCGGCGCTCAGCCTTCTTCACAGTCCAACTCTCACATCCATACATGACCACAGGGAAAACCATAGCCTTGACTAGACGGACCTTAGTCGGCAAAGTAATGTCTCTGCTTTTGAATATGCTATATAGGTTGATCATAACTTTTCTTCCAAGGAGTAAGGTCTTTGAATTTCATGGCTGCAGTCACCATCTGCAGTGATTTTGGAGCCCCCAAAAATAAAGTCTGAAACTGTTTCTACTGTTTCCCCATCTATTTCCCATAAAGTGATGGGACCAGATGCCATGTATTGTAAAGTAAAATAAAGTAAAAATAAAATTTTTTTTTAAAAAAGGAAGGATAGGTGTTAATGAAAACAGAAAAATTAAGACTTGCTTTGGGTTTCCCTTGTGGCTCAGTTGGTAAAGTATCCACCTCCAGTGCAGGAGACCTGGGTTTAATTTCTGAGTTGGGAAGATCCTGTGGAGAGGGAAAGGCGACCCACTCCAGTATCCTGGCCTGGAGGAGTCCATGGATTGTATAGTCCATGGGGTCGCAAAAAGTCAGACACGACTGAGTGAATTTCACTTTCACTTTCAACAGAACTGAAAAGTATGGAAGTGTTTGGCGATACACCACAACATAGATATGTTTTGGACAATTCGAGCGATAAAAGTAGATATCTGAATCAATAAAAAGAGGAACATGAAATAACAAGTAACTTTGGAAAGGAATTAAGTAGACATGAAATCATCTCCAGAGTGCTCAATAAATCCTGAATGAATGAAGAGGTGAGTGAGTATTTAATACAGCAACTAACTCATAATCAAATAAAAAAAAATTAGAAAATGTTATTTTTGCTATTATTTTATCCTTAAATTTTCATGCCATTTTTGTAGGGCAGTATAGCAGTTTACACAAGTTTCGTAGGGTAGTATAGCAAACCAACTCATCCAATATCTAAATAATCCTATAACCTATTTTGCTAGTGGTTCATCTTGGATTCTGTTGAAGAAGCATAATATGTTAGGTGAGTCTTAAACTGCTAATTGGGCTTCCTTGGTGTCATAGATGGTAAAGAATTCACCTGCAATTTGGGAGAACTGGGTTTGATCCCTGGGTTGGGAAGATCACCTGGAGGAGGACATGGCAACCCACCCCAGTATTCTCCATGGGAAAATCCCATGGACAGAGGAGCCTGGCACAAGCTGGATATTACTGAGCAACTGAGCAAAGCACAGCACATAGCTTTTTAATGATTTCTTTCCTGCCTTATTCTGGAATACCATAGTGAATCCCTTACTTTGCTTAATGATATTCACATACATTCATTCTTTTCTTTCATACTGATCACTATAAATAGGCCATACTTTCTCTATTTATACACCATTTTTCTACTCTGGTACTGGCACAACTCACTCTACTCTATGCAACAGTCACAGGAATCCCACATCTAACACACTGACACTTCTTAATGTTAAATATCAGAGTATTAAAAGTAATCTCATGGGAATACAGAAATTTATGTATTTAGAATGAAACATAACAAAGCTTAGCAATGTGTAAGAGGAAACTAGTTTTTTCTTCCAAAACATCCAGTTCATCACTGTGAACCTAAGTTTGTAACAACCCTTGATGAAATCTTTGATAAAATTTTTATTAAGGTGTCTAGTATAGGAACTAAAGTCAATTGCTTCCAACTTTAATTATTACAACATATGTTTACTGAGTGCCTATGTTTTTCAAGATTATTATTCTAGAAGTTTTATTTATATTAACTTATTTAACATTCATTTTGTACTTCTCTCTTTCAAAAGAACAAGAGAATCACAGGTTAATTACCTTGCTCAAGGCCAAGATAGTAAGTGATAAATCCATGGTTTCAACTCAGTCATAAATCTAAAGCTAGAAATTTTAAATACCACATGATTTTAATCAGTTCAGTTCAGTTCATTTCAGTTGCTTAGTAGTGTCTGACTCTTTATGACCCCATGGACTGCAGCATGCCAGGCTTCTCTGTCTATCATCAACTCCCGGAGCGTGCTCAAACTCATGTTTGTCGAGTCAGTGATGCCATCCAACCATCTCATCCTCTGTTGTCCCCTTTTTCTGCCACCTTCATTCTTTCCCAGAACTTTTCCAATGAGCCAATTCTTCACATCAGGTGGCCAAAGTATTGGAGCTTCTGCTTCAGCATCTGTCCTTCCAATGAATATTCAGGATTGATCCCTATATGATTGACTGGTTGTATCTCCTTGAAGTCCAAGGGACTCTCAAAAGTCTTCTCTAATACTACAGTTCAAAAGCATCAATTCTTGGGTGCTCAGCTTTGTTTATGGTCCAACTCTCACATCTATACATGACTATTGGAAAAACCATAGCTTTGACTAGACAGATTTTATTGGCAAAGTTATGTTTCTGCTTTTTAATATTCTGTCTAGGTTGGTCATATCTTTTCTTCCAAGGAGCAAGCATCTTTTAATTTTATGGCTGCAACCCATCTGCAGTGATTTTGGAGCCCAAGAAAATAAAGTCTGTCACTATTCTATTGTTCCCCATCTATTTGAGGAAGTGATGGAGCCAGATGCCATGACTTTAGCTTTCTGAATGTTGAGCTTTAAGCAAGGTTTTTCACTCTCCTCTTTCACATTCAACAAGAGGTTCTTTAGTTCTTCTTCACTCTCTGCCATAAGGGTGGTGTCATCTGCATATCTGCATTAGTGATGTTTCTCCCAGCAATCTTGATTCTGGCTTAAGCTTCATCCAGCCCAGCATTTTGCATGATGCATTCTTCATATAAGTTAAATAAGCAGGGAGACAATATATAGTCTTGGCTGTATATAGCCTTTCCCAATTTGGAACCAGTCCATTGTTCCACGTCTGGTTTCAACTGCTTCTTGACCAGCAAGCAGATTTTTCAGGAGGCAGGTTAGGTGGTCTGGTATCCCCATCTCTTTAAGAATTTTCTACACTTTGTTGTGATCCACACAGTTAAAGGCTTTAGCACAGTCAAGGAAGCAGAAGTGTATATATATATATATATATGAATTATCTTTCTTTTTCTATGATCCAGCAGATGTTGACAACTTGATCTCTGGTTCCTCTGCCTTGTCTAAATCCAGCTTCAACATCTGGAAGTTCTCGGTTCATGTCCTGTTGAAGTCTAGCTTGGAGAATTTTGAGCATTACTTTGCTAGCATGTGATATGAGTGCAATTGTGCAGTAGTTTGAACATTCGTAGGCATTGCCTTCTTAGAGATTGGAATGAAAACTGATCTTTTCCAGTCCTGTGTCTGCTGCTAAATTTTCCAAATTTGCTGGCATATTGAGTGCAGCATTTTCACAGCAACATCTTTTAGGTTTTGAAATAGCTCAGCTGGAATTCCATCACCTCCACTAGCTTTGTTCATAATGATGAACAAAGGCCCACTTGACTTTGCACTCCAGGATGTCTGGCTCTAGGTGAATGATCACACCATCGTGGCCATCTGGGTCATGAATATCTTTTCTGTGTAGTTCTTCTGTGTATTCTTGTCACCTCTTCTTCACATTTTCTACTTCTGTTAGTTCCATACCATTTCTGTCCTTTATTTTGCTCAAATTTGCATGAAATTCTACCTTGATATCAATAATTTTCTTGAAGAGATCTTTATTCTTTCCCATTCTATTGTTTTTCTTCTATTTCTTTGCATTGATCCCTGAGGAAGGCTTTCTTATCTCTCCTTGTTATTCTTTGGAGCTCCACATTCAAATAGGCATATCTTTCCTTTTCTCCTTTACCTTTTGCTTTTCTTCTTTTCTCAACTATTTGTAAATCCTCCTCAAAGAATCTTTTTGTATTTCTTTTTCTTTTCGGTGATTTTAATTGTTATCTCAAAATGGTATCCATCACAAGTTGTCATGAACTGTATGCTTGTATCTTCTGCAAGGCCATATGTTGAAATACTAACCTTCACCACCATGAGATTTAAGAGATAATTAGCTAATGAAGGTAGCACCCTCATGAAGGGGATCAGTGTCCTTATGAAAAGAGACATGAGACAGCTTGCTTTGCTCTCTGCATTCTTGCATGTGAGGATTCAGTGAGAATATGGTCATTTGTAAACCAGCAAGTAGGCCCTCCTAAGACACTGGGTCTGCTGACACCTGATCTTGGATTTCCCAGTGCCTAGAACTGTGCAGAATAAATGTTTGTTGTTTAAGCCATATAGCCTGTGGTAATTTATTATCACAGCCCAAACTGTCTGAGAAACAGACATTGAAAGTGATTGATCATACTATTGAGTAGTATGATTTTTATTTGAGGGAAGGGGGCTTTTAAAATGTATTAGCTCATCTAAGTCTGCTTCTATGAGAAATATAGGGAATTAAAGAACAGCAACAGGTTATTGTAAATTTGTTGAAATATAATCATTATAAATAAGGTGTCAGTCAGTGTTGTTGTCTCTTCAATTTTTGGCTTTCTTATGGTCATCTGTACTGGTAAGCTTTTTTAATAGCTACTTGACTGATATTTTAAATATATTTCAATAAAACAAATGAAATGCTAAGACCGCATTATAGCAGGTAGGTGTGCTGCGCCTTCTGTTATTTTTTACTATCTGCACAGCGAATATTTAAGAATCACTTTCAGTTTCTCTTTGAATAAGATACCAAGATAAGTTTGACTACAGACATTATGATCAATAGGATTTATTCATCAATGACTTGTTTAAGCTCTTGATTTTCTAAATATTCCACTCATATTTTTATATTAATTTCAATAAAGAAAAAGTTTTAAAGTTCAAATTGAGTGGATTCTGGGCAGGTTTTCTAGGCTAATCATATATAAAGAAAATGTGTTTCTAATGTCTTTTATCTAAGTATAGTCAGTATACTATCTAAATAGTAGTTGAAAGAGTCACTAAGCAGAGCTATATATATGTACACACATACCCAAACACAATCATATATTTAAAGGTGACAGTTATCATGTGGAGTTATGTAATCTTCCTAAATAACACTTTCCAGAGAAGTAAAATTTCTGTTTGATGTAATATCAACAATGAGTGATACATAATTGATAGGGCTCTTTCCATGAAAAGAGCGCTGTGGTATGTACACCTTGTAACTTTGAAATCTGTCATTCTGTATCATATGAAATAGATAATTACAAGCATGCAATAAAAGCTACCAAGTGACTTTATATTTTGGCAACTTCTGTTTGAAAGAATAGGTCAGTTTTAATGGAGTAATTTAATATATTATTTTAAATGTTTCTTACATATTAACAGGTAATTTTATAAATGAGTCTTAGAAGAACAAGTAATAGTACATAATGCCTTTCGGTAACAGAAGAAACAGAATATGAATGGGAGATGGTTAGTTAATTTATAGGACATGTACATTTCAAAAGTCATATTTTTAATCTCTGCTGTATGACTATTTATTTTGTGGAGCTATGACATTTCTTCATTTGAGAAATGAAGAACAAGGAAATAGAAGCTGAAATATATAAAGCATTACTACTCAACAGGCTTGAGATTAACCCTGTCTATTTACAATGTTAAATCAACTATGTCTTAAAACCAAGGTTTATAACATTAATAAATTTATCACATTGAATAGAGCACAGGCTTTGGAGTCAGATAGATGTATTTAATCATGACCTTGACATTTAATGAGTAGGCAAACGTATGCAATTACTTCACCTCTTAGAAGCTGATTTTCTATCTATAAAATGAGTATAATAATATCCACAACTTCAGCAAATATAAGTATTAAAATAAGTTTCCCACATAGAGTAATGCTTGGAGTTTAGTGTGCACTTAAAAATTTTTTTCTGTATTTGCTGTCTCTTTATTGACAATAGAGAAACCTTGTATATGTTCTTAAAAATGCTCATAACTACAAAATGAGAGACAGCAAATACAAAATCCTTTTTTTCACAGCAACTTCTATTCAAAGTTTTAACTTCAAAATTTTGTTTGAATTTTTTCATAGGAAATTTTATTATGTATGTCTTTAAAACAGTTTTCAAATTATCTCAAAATGTAATTTGTGCCTGCCTATGTAGTTCATAAAAAGTGTAATGCACACACTTTGTGTCGTATAAGCCACCCTGTCAACTAGTGACAGCTGAGTTGCTATCTTGAAGTTCTCCATGAGGGACTATGTAATGTGAGAGTCAGCCCATTTGAAGACATTCTGTCTCAAAATCTAGCAGAAGCATATCAGAACCAGGTTGACTTTCTCTTACTGATTATCTTAATCTTTTTTATGTATGGCCTTAAACTCAAATATCATAAGCTAGGCAGAAGTATTTGGTTTGATTTTAATCCTTAACTTATGAATACAAAATTAAGACACATTTTCCTCTGAGCTATGCCATAGGCATTCTTAAATTATATTGGTGGATATGACCTTAACAAGTGCAATGTACAGCAAAGAAGCAAATTTCACTGCAACAAAAGAATCATATTGCAAAAGTATTAGGCTAAAGGTTAAAAATCTTGCAGTTGATCAAGTTATGGAGAATTTTGTGGACTAAAGAGATTATCTTAGTTTGAAAACACTGCTACCAAAGAAATAATGGAAAACCACATTTCAGAGAACATCAGGGTGAAGAGAATACTCAAAGAATATTGATCTAGCTGTGAGGGGGCAGTATGGAGTCTGAAAAACTATTTTTCCTATTTGTTCTATTTTTTAATTGTAAGAGTCCCACATATGATGGCTCCTCTCTGAAAAGAGACTTCTGTTCTATTTTCAGGTAAGACAAAATTATTCTTCTGTTGAAAGACACTTCTAATGTGCGTTGGGGCATGTAAAAACTGGGGAAAAGTTTTAATAATATTTTAAAAGTAAACAGAAAAGTAATGTCAGGTATTAATGACTTTTATTTTATCTAGGCATGGTTGCAAATTACCACTGTAAACAATCATCTTAACAACTGCAAGATAATTCAGTTTCAAATAAAATACAGATAAGGTATCTCCTCTGTATCTAAAATACAGATAAGGTATCTTCTCTGAAAAATTTTGCACTTTTTTCCTTAGTTATCCACACTCAGATTAAATTCTGTATCTGAAATGGATAATAATTATGCTGATTCTCTCACTGCCAATTCATATTTGCATGAATGGTAGCCTATAAAAATGTACAATAGTTCAATTCAGGGGGACAAAGGGATCCAGCAAGTACAGTCTCATGCTCAGATTACAGGAAGTCTCCTGTCTTTACAGAAAGGCTTCTGAGCTATTCTGTGCATCAAAAATCCATGAGTATTTATTTCCTAAGTAAAATGCATGAAGCAGCTGCTTACTTTTTATCTGTAACTTTTCTTTCCAATCTTCTTTATTTTTCTGATTACATTAAGGGAAATCCTTGATCAGGAGCCAGTGGTCTTTAACACCTGCTAATCTCCTTTTGAACAAGGGAAGTGTTTGCCAGGCCAGGCCATCTGCAGGCAACAGAGGGCTAGAGTGGCACCAGGGGGGCAGGATGCAGTGTGTATTCAAATCCTCATATCCTGAATCTTTGAATCAAGAGGGTTTCCTTCATTGAACACTTGAGTGGGGTCTCCTAGCAGCTAAGGAAGCCCTGGAGATGTGTAATTAAAGGAGTCCATTATGCACTAAACACAATGAAACTATAGCTACTCCTAATTCCCATAACACTGAGCCAGCTCCTTGCACCCACTGCAGAGTCTGTGCTCATTCTCCAGGAAGTGCCCAGCCACCCCTCCCCTATAGAAAGGCGACAGTGAAGGGCTGTAGTAGGTTTCCTTGTAGTGGAAAGCAGCTTATATATTGTGGAAAAAGATATGGTGCTGAAGCTAGCACCTGGGCTCGCTAAACATCCATGCCTGTCAAGCCTGGCTTAAAATTTAATGAGGTCTTTTGGGAGAGGACATTCTACATATTTTTAGTACAAGCCAATTCTTAGCCCACAGATGACATAATAAAAACCTCAGGGCTGAGTTGCACCTTGGAAATAATTTTATCTGCCCTCATCTTTTTCCCAGGGTGGAAGGAGAGCCAAAATCAAGCGAGGATATTTATCTGAAGTTCTCAATCTTCTGTTTCTCAGATTGTTTACATTCTAACTGTCCTGAGTTTCAATCAAAAATCTTTATGGTTCTTGCATTATATGCTGGGCATCATAGTACAGTTGGGGAACAGAACAGAAAACAAGGTAGAAATAGTGCACGCTTTCCAGAATTTATATCCGAAGGGTAGAAGACAAACATGTGTTAAGTGTTATAATAGAAAAATTTACTATGGAAACAAAAAAATTCAAATAAAAAGAAGTATGAGTCATATAGATTAGCATTAAAGTTATTTTTTTAATTACCAGAGCAACACATTTTAAAATTAAAATATAGAACTACTTGTAAAATGTATTTATGAGTATATGCTGAGGATTTTGATTACTGACAGATTGTGTATCTTCTCGAAAAAAGATTACAAAACTTCAACAAAATATTTTGCAACTGCAGATTCTTGTAATTAAAGGAACTTGGGTTCATTAAAAATGTATAAATGAATGTATTTATTCAAACATTTTTCTAAGGTAATTAAAATACTTTCATACCTTGTAGGAACAAGTATGCTTGTTTTGTTTAAATTTATTCTACCTGGTGTTGCTTTTAAAAAAAAAATTTATAAAGAAAAGAATTTTCTATTTTGTGGATAGTAAATGTCATACTAAAATCATTCCTTTAAGTTATATCATATGAAAAATGAATTGATATTAGCCTAAGTTCAGGTACAATGTATTTTGACAACACTGATTCATTTTTTGAATAGTAGCTTTAAATATATCAGGGCAAGTGTGAAATCAATATCCATTTGAATGTCAGATTAAACTTCTTTAAAAATATGTATATACTCTTGTTTTTTCACAGATTCCACATCCTGATCAAAGGAAATCAATAAATATATGGCTTAGGGTTTTGTCACTGATCCTGCCTTGTTTTTTTCAGTTTATCTTCAGTTCAGTTTAGTTCAGTGGCTCAGTCCTGTCCGACTCTTTGCAACCCCATGAATCACAGCATGCCAGGCCTCCCTGTCCATCACCAACTCCTGGAGTTCACTCAGACTCACATTCATTGAGTTGGTGATGCCATCCAGCCATCTCATCCTCTGTGGTCCCTTTCTCCTTCTGCTCCCAATCCCTCCCAGCATCAGGGTCTTTTTCAATGAGTCAACTCTTTGCATGATGTGGCCAAAGTACTGGAGTTTCAGCTTTAGCATCATTTCTTCCAATGAACACCCAGGACTGATCTCCTTTAGAATGGACTGGTTGGATCTCCTTGCAGTCCAAGGGACTCTCAAGAGTCTTGTCCAACACCACAGTTCAAAAGCATCAATTCTTCAGTGCTCGGCTTTCTCTTTCTTCAGTCTAGCTTTCACATCCATAGATGACCCCTGGAAAAACAATAATATTGACTAGACAGACCTTTGTTGGCAAAGTAATGTCTTTGCTTTTGAATATGCTATCTAGATTGGTCATAACCCTCCTTCCAAGGAGTAAGCATCTTTTAATTTCATGGCTGCAATCACCATCTGCAGTGATATTGGAACCCAGAAAAATAAAATCTGCCACTGTTGCCACAGAGAAGGCAATGGCACCCCACTCCAGTACTCTTGCCTGGAAAATCCCATGGACGGAGGAGCCTGGTAGGCTGCAGTCCATGGGGTCACTAAGAGTTGGGCACAACTGAGCGAGTTCAATTTCACTTTTTACTTTCATGCACTGGAGAAGGAAATGGCAATCCACTCCAGTGTTCTTGCCTGGAGAATACCAGTGGGCCCCTGTCTACGGGGTCTCACAGAGTTGGACATGACTGAAGTGACTTAGCAGCAGCAGCAGCAGCCACAGTTTCCACTGTTTCCCCATCTATTTCCCACGAAGTGACGGGACCAGACACCAGGATCTTCGTTTTCTAAATGTTGAGATTTAACCCAACTTTTTCACTCTCCTTTTCCACTTTCGTCAAGAGGCTTTTTAGCTCCTCTTACTTTCTGCCATAAGGGTAGTGTCATCTGCATATCTGAGGTTATTGATATTTCTCCTGGCAATCTTGGTTCCAGCTTGTGCTTCTTCCAGCCCAGCATTTCTCATGATGTACTCTGCATATAAGTTAAATAAGCAGGGTGACAATATACAGCCTTGACATACTCCTTTTCCTATTTGGAACCAGTATGTTGTTCCATGTCCAGTTCTAACTGTTGCTTCCTGACATGTATACAGGTGTCTCAAGAGGCAGGTCAGGTGATCTGGTATTCCCATTTCTTTCAGAATCTTCCACAGTTTATTGTGATCCACACAGTCAAAGGTGTTGGCATAGTCAATAAAGAAGAAATAGTTGTTTTTCTGGAACTCTCTTGCTTTTTCCATAATCTAGCAGATGTTGGCAATTGATCTCTGGCTCCTTTGCCTTTTCTAAAACCAGCTTGAACATCAGGAAGTTCACGGTTCATGTATTGCTGAAGCCTGGCTTGGAGAATTTTGAGCATTACTTTACTAGTGTGTGAGATGAGTGCAATTGTGCAGTAGTTTGAGCATTATTTGGTATTGCCTTTCTTTGGGATTGGAGTGAAAACTGACCTTTTCCAGTCTTGTCGCTACTGCTGAGTTTTACAAATTTGCTGGCATATTGAGGGCAGCACTTTCACAGCATCATCTTTCAGGATTTGAAACAGCTCAACTGGAATTCCCTCACCTCCACTACTTTGTTCTTTGTGATGCTTCCTAAGGCCCACCAGACTTCACATTCCAGGATGTCTGGCTCTAGGTGAGTGATCACACCATTGTGATAATCTTGGTCATGAAGATCTTTCTTGTACACTTCTCCTGTGTATTCGTGTCACCTCTTCTTAATATCTTCTGCTTCTGTTAGGTCCATACTCTTTCTGTCCTTTATTGAGCCCATCTTTGCATGAAATGTTCCCTTTGTATCTCTAATTTTCCTGAAGAGATCTCTAGGCTTTCCCATTCTATTGTTCTCCTCTATTTCTTTGCGTTGATCACTGAGGAAGGCTTTCTTATCTCTCCTTGCTATTCTGTGGCACTCTGCATTCAGATGCTTATATCTTTCCTTTTATCCTTTGCTTTTAGCTTCTCTTCTTTTCAAAGCTATTTGTATGGCCTCCTCAGACAGCCATTTTGCTTTTTTGCATTTCTTTTCCATGGAGATAGTCTTGATCCCTGTCTCCTGTACAATGTCATGAACCTCCATCCATAGTTCATCAAGCACTCTATCAGATCTAGACCCTTAAATCTATTTCTCACTTCCACTGTATAATCATAGGGATTTGATTTAGGTCATATCTGAATGGGCTAGTGGTTTTCCCTACTTTCTTCAAGTCTGAATTTGGCAATAAGGAGTTCATGCTCTGAGCCACAGTCAACTCCTGGTCTTGTTTTTGCTGACTATATAAGCTTTTCCATCTTTCACTGCAAAGAATATAATCAATATGATTTCAGTGTTGACTATCTGGCAATGCCCATGTGTAGTGTCTTCTCTTGTGTTGTTGGAAGAGGGTGTTTGCTATGACCAGTGCGTTCTCTTGGCAAAATTCTTAATAGCCTTTGCCCTGCTTCATTCTGTCCTCTAAGGCCAAATTTGCCTGTTACTCCAGGTGTTTCTTGACTTCCTACTTTTGCATTCCAGTCCTCTATAATGAAAATGACATCTTTTTTGGGTGTTAGCTCTAAAAGGTCTGAAGGTCTTCATAGAACCATTCAGCTTCAGCTTCTTCAGTGTTACTGGTTAGGGCATAGGCTTGGATTACCATGATATTGAATGGTTTGCCTTGGAAATGAACAGAGATCATTTTGTCGTTTTTGAGATTGCATCCAAGTACTGCCTTTTGGAGTCTTTTGTCGACCGTGATGGCTGCTCCATTTCTTCTAATGGATTCCTGCCCGCAGTAGTAGATGTAATGGTTATCTGAGTTCAATTCACCCATTCCAGTCCATTTTAGTTCACTGATTCCTAGAATGCCGACGTTCACTCTTGCCATCTCCTGTTTGACCACTTTCAATTTGCCTTGATTCATGGACCTGACATTCCAGATTCCTATGCAATATTGCTCTTTACAGCATCAGACTTTGCTTCTATCACCAGTTAAGTCCACAACTGGGTACTGTTTTTAATTTGGCTTCATCCCTTCCTTCTTTCTGGAGTTATTTCTCCCTTGATCTCCAGTAGCATATTGGGCACCTACCGACCTGGGGAGTTCCTCTTTCAGTATCCTATCATTTTGCCTTTTCATACTGTTCATGGGGTTCTCAAGGCAAGAATACTGAAGTGATTTGCCATTTCCTTCTCCAGGGGACCACATTTGTCAGACCTCCCCACCATAACCTGCCTGTCCTGGGTGGCCCCACAGGACATGGCTTAGTTTCATTGATTTAGACAAGGCTGTGGTCCATGTGATGAGATTGGCTAGTTTTCTGGATTATGGTATCAGTGTGTCTTTCCTCTGATGCCCTCTTGCAACACCTACAGTGTCATTGGGTTTCTCTTACCTTGATTGAGGGGTATTGCCTCACAGATGCCTCTCCTGACCTTGAACATGTAGTAGCTCCTCTCCACCCTCCTGAGCCTCACGCAGCTACTGCTCCTTAGTTTATCAAATTAGAATGTAAAAAAGCAAATTAGCCAAATTGTAGGATTTTGGATAGAGTCTGGATAGATTAGAGAAAGTAAAATGTCTTTGGACATCTAAAACAAAAGACTCAAAATAATAATGCTAAACATATTAAAGGAGACAATTTAAGGATCTATACTGAAATTAAAATAATCAAAACAATAAATAATTCCACTCACTTTTTACTGTGGATATAGGCAACTCGCGTTCTGTTTATAAAAGAGGATGGCCAAACTAGAAACATTAAGATAGTGAAACTAGATAATCTTATCTGAAAATGGTCACTCAAGCAACAATCTAAGGGTCCTATGAGGTCTAGCTTAGAAAAGAAACATAGGGGCTCATGTCTCTTCAAATAACACAACATTCTTTGTTGAGATCAGAATTAGCAGTGATTAGTGAGTTTTATCACTTGATTACATGCTCTTAAGAGCAAGTTCTATAATTATTTATACCTAGAACAGTGCTCCATAAATACTCGTTAAGTAAACTAATATATGTCACAGAGAAGAAGCTAAAAATAAAGAGAAATGTCAAATTTTGAGCTGAAAGAGATTAATAGTGCTCTGACAGATGCTAAATTATCATTTACTAGGAACTTGAAGAGGAAATTCTTGATTTGGGAATGAGATAAAGATACATGATTTCTAACTCTGTGTTCAAATAATTTATTTTTCCTTTATAAAGAGGATATTTCCTTGTCTTTAGAGAATATGATGGGTGAACACAAAAACAGGGATTTATTTTTCATCTAATTAATTTGTTAAAACTTATGGTACTTTTATTTCTTACAAATTTGTTAGCTTGTCATTGAATTCAGAACATTTTTCTTTTGATACAAGATTCTGTGTTTTGGATTTGTAGTAGTATTTACTACAAATTTGTGGTGGTAATTACTACAAATCCCTCCAACTGAAGGCTATAAAAAACATACAATTACAATTTCATCTTCAGAGGAAGCCTCTCCAAGGATCTTGGCTCTGTGAAATCATAAGCAACTGACTCTGTGATATCTGCTGATTGGTGCGTTTAAAAGATGAGACTGAAGAATCAAGCAGAAGAAAGCCACAAAAATGTTAAGGTAATAGTATCTATTACTAGTCTGAATTAATAAAATAAATTGTATTAAAATTTTCTTCTGGCTTACCTCAGGCTTTTTTCTGTTTGAACTTTCGATATGCAATACAATCGCTTTTCTTAAATAGTGTTTGTGTGCTTAGTTTCTCAGTCATGTCCAACTCTTTGCAACCCCGTGCACTGCAGCCCACCAGCTCCACTGTCCCTGGGGATTCTCCAGGCCAGAATACTGGAGTGGGTGGCCATGTCCTCCTCCAGGGGATCTTCCCAACCCAGGGATTGAGCCCGGTTTCTCCCTCATTGCAGGCAGATTCTTTAGCAACTGAGCCACCAGGGAAGCCTGAAACCCAGGGAAACCACGGAAGCCCATTATTCTCAAATAGTGGGTATCAATAAAACATGACAAGTATCAGGCCATTTGAGAACATGATTTACACATCAGCTTTCAATCTATACACATATATTATTTCATTAGGAAATATGATTTAGTCCCATAGTTATCTGATTTATAAAATTCTAGTACAAATCCTTCCAAGGAATGGTGTTGATAAATTAAGGTGACAAAATGACTTCACGGGGATCAGTTCTAAGGATAATAGAAAAAAAATAAGTGAAAAAATATTAGAGAAGTCATCTGTATATAAAATTAATACATTCCAAAGGCAGACAGTTAACCTAAATGACAATGATGAATAGCTTACCTGATGTTTCATAATGTTATCTGTAATCCTATACAAAGAAGAATTTGTTTTTCTTTTGCTATTTCTTAACTTAAGACTACTCAAAGAAAAGGGAAAGTTCATATATAATCTTATAAGAATAACTAATAAATGGGATGAGGAATAATCACTAATTATGCCACCAAGTGCCCCTTAGAACTTTCCAGTTTTCCATTTTAAAATTTTTAACTATTGAACTCATTCATATTAGAGTCCATACAGAGAAATCATATTCTCTCTGCAATCTATAAAGCATAAAAGTTCACTGAAAGTTTTTATTATAAAAAGTAGCTGTTTATTAAAAATTGTCAAAAAGTTTCATTGCCATTTCAAGATAACAGGTTGTAATTGGTGATACACAGATAATCTTTCAAAATCCTTTAAAACTCTTAGTATTTTGTTTTTGCTGTTCTTGTTGTTATTATCAGCTGACTCTATATAGAACTTTTATGTAAATTCCAAAAACGAAATGGTTGTGGTGAGAAGTAAAAACAGCAAAAAATATTGTTAAGTACCTGGTACCTCCTCGGCAGTTAATCATATAAATAAAATAGGAGAAATAAAAACCTCAGTTTTCTTGATAAATATTTACTGGCTTAAAAGTTTCTCCTTAATTTGGATTCCCATTCAGAAAGGCATGTATTAGCTAATGGTCTACTTTGCAAGTATGCTGTTAATTTTCAAAATAAATTAATATATAATCTTTCTAAATAATTAACCAATCATTTATTTTAACATTTGATTCACAGAAACTATTCATCAACATATGACTCTTACTTGAGAGTCTGAAAATGTGTTTCAAATTTCTAAAGGTAATTCCTATATCATTGAAAAGAATAGGCAGATGAAGAAAAACTCAGTGATAATAGTTATGAATATAGCATACTGACATATCCAGGAGTTCTTTTTCTGAATATTTATACACCATTTAAAAATGGATTGATGTACAAAAGATTATATATAGTAAAATAAAATGACAATTTAAACAAATTCCAAAATCAAAAGCATACATTTTCCTTGATGGATTATTTCCACAGGAGTGTGTATTTTTAAAGAGGAAACATGTAGGAAAGTATCTTTATGAGCATTTATGCCTTCTGATAATATATATTTTTAGTTTTCTCTCCAGCCATCTCTACTCTACCTTTGTTGTAGAAGGATACACTCTTCTTGTCAAGATCATATTTTGAATTCACAAAGAAATAACCCAAACTCCTACATAAATTTAGAGCAATAATGGATAAAATATATGTCAAAATATATTTTAAAAACATTACCACTGTCAAAAACAAGATAAAATAAACCTGTTTACCTAACACAGAATAGTGAGCAGAAGCCACAGATGTGTCTAACCTCAGTCTAGTAAAAAGACTGTTAAAATTACCTTATAAATGTAAAGGAGGAGAACTAGACTCCCTGTAAAGAACTAGGGCTTTGGTAGACACTCTCTCTGTCTACAAAATGAGGTTAAATACTTACAATTGTTGCTTATGACTACTCCTAGCTTTGAACTACTGCTCAGGTAACTGGAAGACTGGGGAAAGCTACACGATCGGGAGCATGGTCAGGCCATGTAAGGGACATAGAGCTGAATCTTTAATTCCACTACAGAATGTTGCTGTTGTTGTTCAGTTGCTAAGTCATGTCTGACTCTTTATGACCCCATGGACTGCAGCATACCAGGCTTGCCTGTCCTCCACTATCTCCTGAAGCTTGCTCAAATTCATGTCTATTGAGTTTGGTGATGCTGTCCAACTATCTTATCTTCTGCCATCCCCTTTTCCTTTAACCTTCAACCTTTCCCAGCATCAGAGTCTTTTCCAATGAGATGACTTTCTGCATCAGGTGGTCAGTTTTGGAGCTTCAGCTTCAGCATCAGTCCTTCCAATGAATATCCAAGGTTGATTTATTTAGGAATGACTGGCTTTATCCTTGCTATCCAAGAGACTTTAAAGAGCCTTCTCCAGCATTACAACTTGAAACATCAGTTCTTCAGTGGTCAACCTTCTTTATGGTCCAATTTTCTCATTTGTACAGACTATTGGAAAGACCATACCTAGAGAAGGAAATGGCAGTATTCTTCAGTATTCTTGCTTGGGAATCCCACGGACAGAGGAGCCTAGAGGGCTATGGCCCATGGGATCACAGAGTCAGACACGACTGACCAACTAACACTTTCCTTTTCATATTTGTCTAGGTTTTTATTACTAATATAATCTCAGATTTTGAAAAGGAATATCTCACTTGCCAGGTGAGTGAAGTATATACTTCTAGATATGAAGGGGATGTCATGATGTTGTGAAATTGGAGGAAAAGAGAGGGCTGGCACACAGACACAGTTCACTAGGCAGCCATGGGACAAAGAGGGTGCATAGGAATTCACCCACTCAGGGGCCAGAAACTAGACTTAGTCCACAAAAAAGTTGTCTGCTGCAGTGCAGTAAACTCACTAGAGGCTCAGCACCTGGGGATTTCCTGCATTTTAACTGCTGGCAGCTGTGGCCCTAGAAGAAAAACAAGCAAAAACTAGAAACACCTATCTACTATGCCTCGTCATATCTCTCTAGCACCTTCTGTTAGCTATTTCTCCTTTGCCATATGGACCAGTGTTAGATTCTGCATCCCAGAGGTGGCTAATAACAGACAAATTCGTGCTAGAGACACCTCAGCAAACTTCTTCATTATGACTTTGCACTGCAATTATGCCTTCTCCACAGTATAGCTGTTCAGTTGTGACTGGTTCTTTGTAACCCCATGGACTGTAGCCCTCCAGACTTCTCCATCCCTGGAATTCTCCAGGCAATAATGCTGGAGTGGGTTGCCATGCCCTTCTCTAGGGGATCTTCCTGACCCAAGGATCAACCTGGCTCCCACATTGCAGGCAGCATTTCAGCCTTGTAGGACTTCTACTTCCAAGAATATTTCTTCCTTGATATTCTTCCTCAGCCCTAGAAATAGTAGCTGCTCCCTGTCTATTACTCCTTAAAACTTAGAATCCTCTTTTATTTATTTAATTATTAATTTAATATTAATTAAATTGATATTAAATTTAATATTAATTTAATATTAATTATTAACTAAATTATTTAATTTTTAATTATTAACCAATTTTCCAGCTAAGCTGCCTTATACTTAATTTCTGTATTCAAATTTCTAGTAACATTGCCATCGTTCACTTTGTTTTATATATAAGCATTTAAGCATACTATACATACACACATTATATATAAACTTTACATATAAGCTGCTGCTGGTGCTAAGTTGCTTCAGTTGTGTCTGACTCTGTGCGACCCCATAGACGGTAGCCCACCAGGCTCCCCCGTTCCTGGGATTCTCCAGGCAAGAACACTGGAGTGGGTTGCCATTTCCTTCTCCAATACATGAAAGTGAAAGTGAAGCTGTCCAGTTGTGTACGACTCTTCATGACCCCATGGACTACAGCCTACTAGGCTCCTCTGTCCATGGGATTTTCCAGGCAGAGTACTGGAGTAGGTTGCCATTGCCTTCTCCAATATATATCAAAAATATTGTTGCCATTATTGATTTGAAAGAACTTTTGTCTGTTAGATTAAGAATCAGTTCAGTTCATTTCAGTCACTCAGTCATGTCTGACTCTGTAAACCCATGAATTGCAGCATGCCAGGCCTCCCTGTCCATTACCAACTTCCAGAGATCACTCAAACTCAAGTCCATCCAGTCAGTGATGCCATCCAGCCATCTCATCCTCGGTCGTCTCCTTCTCTTCCTGCCCTCAATCCCTCCCAGCATCAAAGTCTTTTCCAATGAGTCAACTCTTTGCATGAGGTGGCCAAAGTACTGGAGTTTCAGCTTTAGCATCATTCCTTCCAAAGAACACCCAGGGCTGATCTCCTTCAGAATGGACTGGTTGGATCTCCTTGCAGTCCAAGGGACTGCAAGTCTTCTCCAACACCACACTTCAAAAGCATCAATTCTTTGGCCCTCAGCGTTCTTAACAGTCCAACTCTCACATCCATACATGACTACCGGAAAAACCATAGCCTTGACTAGATGGACCTTTGTTGACAAAGTAATGTCTCTGCTTTTCAATATGCTATCTAGATTGGTCATAAGTTTCCTTCCAAGGAGTAAGTTTCTTTTAATTTCACTGCAGTCACCATCTGAGTGATTTTGGAGCCCCCAAAAATAAAGCCTGACACTGTTTCTACTGTTTCCCCATCTATTTCCCATGAAGTGATGGGACCCGATGCCATGATCTTCATTTTCTGAATGTTGAGCTTTAAGCCAACTTTTTCACTCTCCTCTTTCACTTTCATCAAGAGGCTTCTTAGTTCCTGTTTACTTTCTGCCATAAGGGTGGTGTCATTTGCATACCTGAGGTTATTGATATTTTTCCCAGCAATCTTGATTCTAGCTTGTGCTTATTCCAGCCCAATATTTCTCATGATGCATTCTGCATATAAGTAAAATAAGCAGGGTGACAATATAGAGCCTTGATGTACTTCTTTTCCTATTTGGAACCAGTCTGTTCCATGTCCAGTTCTGTGAAAGTGCTGCACTCAATATGCCAGCAAATATGGAAAACTCAGCAGTGGCCAAAGGACAGGAAAAGGTCAATTTTCATTCTAATCCCAAAGAAAGGCAATGCCAAAGAATGCTCAAACTACCGCACAATTGCACTCATCTCACAGGCTAGTAAATTAATGTTCAAAATTCTCCAAGCCAGGCTTCAGCAATATGTGAACCATGAACTTTCAGATGTTCAAGCTCATTTTAGAAAAGTAAGAGGAACTGGAGATCAAATTGCCAACATCTGCTGGATCATCAAAAAAGCAAGAGAGTTCCAGAAATACATCTATTTCTTCTTTATTGACTATGCCAAAGCCTTTGACTGTGTGGATCACAATAAACTGTGGAAAATTCTGAAAGAGATGGGAATACCAGACCACCTTACCTGCCTCTTGAGATTAAGAAAACTAAAATGTTTAATTTAACTTTAATTTATTCCTTCTTATGTAGATCTAAGTTTCTGACCTATATATTTTTTTTCTTCTCTCTGCTGCTGCTGCTGCTGCTAAGTCACTTTAGTCGTGTCTGACTCTGTCTGACCCCGTAGACAGCAGCCCACCAAGCTCCCCTGTCCCTGGGATTCTCCAGGCAAGAACATTGGAGTGGGTTGCCATTTCTTCTGCAATGCATGAAAGTGAAAAGTGAAAGTGAAGCTGCTCAGTTGTGTCGGACTATTTGTGACCCCTTGGACTGCAGCCCACCAGGCTCCTCTGTCTATAGAATTTTCCAGGCAAGAGTACTGGAGTGGGGTGCCATTGCCTTCTCCTCTCTTCTCTCTAAGGAACTTTCAACATCTCTTCTAAGGTAAGTCTACTGGTAGCAAATTCCCTCAACTTTTATTTGCTGAGAATGTCATTATTCTTCTTCATATTTTAGAGATAATTGTAGTGCTAAATTTGCAAAATTCTAGTTTGGAGAATTTGGCATTTTATGAGCTTCCTGGGTCTATGTTTTGGTATCTGACATTAATTTGGGGTAATTTTCTAATATTTTATTGCTTTTAATTTTTTAGGTCAGAGATTCTTTCCTCTGTTGTATCATCTACTAATGAACCTACCAAAGGTAGTCTTCATTTCTGATATAGCCTTTTTGATTTCTGACACTTGTTTTTTTTTTTTTTTCCTTAGGATTTCCATCTTTGCTTACATTGATCACTGGTTCTTACAGGATGTGTACTTTATTCATTAGAGCCATTACCATATTAATCACAGTTGTTTTAAATTCCCAGTTTGATTATATTAACAGCTCTGCCATGTCTGGCTCTGGCATTTGCTCTGCCTCTTCAAATTGTGTTTATTACCTTTTTCATTCTACTTTCTTATAAGCCAAACATGATACCTCAGGTAAAGAAACTGCTGTTAATAGGCCTTTAGTAATGTTATTGGAGTAGGATATGGAAACCCACTTCAGTATTCTTTCCTGGAGAATCCCATAAACAGAGGAGTCTGGTGGGTTATGGTCCATGGGGCTACAAAGAGTCAGATATGACTGAGTACATGGCCTGGGCATGGCAGTAATGTTAAAGGGAGGTGTCAGGAGTGGAGAGTGTTCTATGACCCTATTATGATCATATGTTCTATGATCTGATTAGGTCTCAGCTTTCTAATGAGCCTATGCTCTCATTAGAAGTGTTTCTCATATTTTATCCTCACCTTGGCTTAGAGGTTAAAGCATTTGCCTCCAACGCGGGAGACCCGGGTTCGATCCCTGGTTTGGGAAGATCCCCTGGAGAAGGAAATGGTAACTTACTCCAGTATTCTTGCCTGGAGAATCCCATGGACGGAGAAGCCTGGTAGGCTACAGTCCATGGGGTCGCAAAGAGTCGGACACGACTGAGCGACTTCACTTCACCTCACTTCAGGTGGGACAAGAAGGCTAAAATGGGCTGGAGGTGAGTTTTTCCCTCTTCCACTTGCAAGGATAGAGCCAACTGAGATTGGTTATTTCCCTCCCCTCAGGTCAATTAGGCTTTGATTCAGGTTCGCTTCAGTTCAGTCGCTCAGTTGTGTCTGACTCCTTATGATCCCATGGACTGCATCACGCCAGGCCTCCCTGTCCATCACCAACTCCCGGAACATACTCAAACTCATTCCATTGAGTTGGTGATACCATCCAACCATCTCATCCTCTGTCATCCCTTTCTCCTGCCTTCAAATTTTCCCAACATTAGGGTCTTTTCCAATGAGTCAGTTCTCTGCATCAGGTGACCCAAGTATTGGAGTTTCAGCCTCAACATCAGTCCTTCCAATGAATATTCAGGGCTGATTTCCTTTAGGATAAACTAGTTGGATCTCCTTGCAGTCCAAGGGATTCTCAAGAGTCTTCTCCAACACCACAGTTCAAAAGCATCAATTTTTCGGCAGTTTTCTTTATAGTCATATGTGACTGCTGGTAAAGCCATAGCTTTAACTAGATGGACCTTTGTTGGCAAATTAATGTCTCTGCTTTTTAGTATGCTGTTTAGGTTGGTCATAACTTTTCTTCCAAGGAGCAAATGTCTTTTAATTTCATGGCTTCAGTCACCATCTGCAGTGATTTTGGAGCCCCCAAAATAAAGTCTGTCTCTGTTTCCCCATCTATTTGCCATGAAGTGATGAGAACAGATGCCATGATCTTGTTTTCTGAATGTTGAGTTTTAAGTCAACTTTTTCACTCTCCTCTTCACTTTCATCAAGAGGCTCCTTAGTTCTTCTTTGCTTTCTTCCTTAAGGGTGGTATCATCTGCATATCTGAGGTTACTGATATTTCTCCAGGCAGTCTCGATTGCAGCTTGTGCTTAGTTAATTAATTTCCCCTAAGGGGAGACCTTGGTAAGAATAAGGGTGCTCTGGTAAATTTCAAACTAGTTTCTTTCTCCCTTCTCTTCCAGAAGTCCAGTGATTCTTCTCAGATATTTACTTTGGAACATTGGATGAGCTCCTGGAGGAAGATCTCACAATACTGTAGGGGCCTCTGTATTACTTGCACCCCTTGGAGTTTTTAACTCTGCGACTTGCCCACACTGAGCTTCTAGCAGTTTGTCAAATAAGTTCAGGTATTCTTACTCTAGCACCAGTTTCAGTGTGGTTTCTACTTGTGAGTCTCAGCTCCAGGTAAGCCACAATTCCCTGAATTTTCCTTTCTGACTCTCCAGTCTGGGAAGTAGTGATTTACCTGTGTCCTCTACTCTTTTATGGATTCAAGAAGATATGTTGATTTTTCCATCTGTTCAGCTTTTAACTTGTTGTTGGGATAAAGTAGTGACTTCCAGTCTCCTTAACAGGTAGAACTGTTACTGGCCAAAATCTTGGCTTTCCTTGCCCACTGAAGCTGAATGAAAAAAAATATGGAGACAGAGTTTGGAGGAAATACAAAGTGAAAGTCACTCAGCCGTGTCCAACTCTTTGTGACCTCCTGGACTATACAGTCCATGGAATTCTCCAGACCAGAACAGTGGAGTGGGTAGCCTTTCTCTTCTCCAGGGGATCTTTCCAACCCAGAGATCAAAGATGGCTTAATTTTCAGCCAGCAGAGAGGGAAAAACAGTAGCCTCATGCCTCAAGAACTGTGCCACTTCTCCATGAGGAGTCTAAGGGCTTATATAAGGTAAGAGCTTGCAGTCAGAAGTCTGGTGATTAGGAACAAAGGTGATCGGTTCTTGATTTCTCCTCTTCCACTGTTTCAAAGACAGTCATAAACTGGCTCAGTAACCCAGTAATTGAGTCTGGCAGTTAGGTGTCTCTGTGGCCTTCTTTCTGATATGTAGCTACAAGGGGAACAGTGTTGTAAGGGTAAATACCAGGTAGGGGATGTATTTAGCAGAGTCAAAAGGGAAAAAAAAAAAAAATGTGAGTTGTAGTTTCTGCAGAATTAGGGGGCAGAGAAGCAAACTTAGTTACAGACATTCCAAATTAGGATCAGTTAAAGGTGGCTCAGAGGTTAAAGCATCTGCCTGCAATGCGGGAGACCTGGGTTTAATCCCTGGGTTGGGAAGATCCCCTGGAGAAGGAAATGGCAACCCACTCCGATATTCTTGCCTGGAGAATCCCATGGGCGGAGGAGCTGGGGGGGGGTGGCTACAGTCCACGGGGTCGCAAAGAGTCGGACACGAATGAGTGACTTCACTTCACTTTCACTTAAAGTAAAACAAGACTAGGAATGTTCATGCCTGCTCACTGTTCTCTTTATCTTCTTTGTTCTCAGGAAAGGGGAAGAAAATGACTTATTCCTTTTTACCTTTTCTCTGAAACAGAAGTAGAAACTGCAAATGAGTACTTTCTACAAATGAGCTACAAATGAGCATTTATCCTTAAAAAAAAAACAAAAAAACAAAAAACTGTCTCTGACCCTGTCTGTAATCTAAGTTTTAGTTTTACATACTGGAGAAAGCTTTATATGTCCAAAGATGTTCATTGTAGCTTTGTTTGTAGTTCAAAAAACATGCACATAACTTGAATACTTTGGTAGAATGGAGATACATTTGTGAATGTTTTGTATACCGGGGTTAAAAAATAAACTAGTTGTGCATGTATCAACTTGGCTATATCTCAAGAAAGAAAATAAGTGAATAAGTCAAATAGCAAAAGGATTTCATATAGCTTTGTAAAATTATGTAAATGATTCCTCTTTGTGCTTCTATAAATACTTATAGGTAGACAAAATGCAATACAAGGATTATAAAGTGTTGTATTAAATTATGATTATCCACCCACTCTTCACTCCTTACACTATGGAGAAATGGAATTAAAAGTTTTCTAGGAAGATGGAACTAAAAGTTTGTATATATTACTTTATTTTTAAGAAAAATCTTATAAAGTCAAAATTGAAATAATTACTTATGATTATGAAAAACAGATATATAAGTATTTAATATGGTTTTCATTAGTCGTTTCTGTTAATTAAAAATGAAGCACTTTCCAAGTTATATTTCTAATTATAGAAAAGGTAACATACCATAGCTAGCACATGGCTCTTGGTAGTCCTTTCGAAAGATTGGTTGAAATAAATGATATCCAAATCACACCATATATACAATATTGCTTTCTGCATCTTTCCTTCTTAACAGCATAGTATAAGAAACAGCAAAGAGTGGATCTCTGAAGTTAGAGTGCTTTTACCTATACACCAGATCCATGATTGGGCAGTTCATTTAAACTCATTGTGCCTCAGTTTCCTCAAAAGTAAATAAAGCTAGTGAAATTACATAAATGTTGAAAAATGCAATACATATAAAATACTTGGAACAGTATCTGGCACAAAGGAAATTTATCACTGTGGTATATTTAAAACTGAATATATTATATGAATGGCAGCATAATATTCTAGGTTAACATGGTTATATAATGCTTTACATTTATTGCAGCTTTTCCACAGGTAGTAGTAATTTTTGAGCCATTTAATATTTGAAAACTATTTTTCTATTCTTCACAAGGAGAACAAGTTGTTTGATAATACCTTTTTCACAAATCTCTGAAAATGTGCTTTTTTTTCAGTATTTATTGAGAAATTAAAAAAAAATAAAATGAGTCTAATTTTTGCTCTATTATATGCTCATTTGTACCTAATTGAATAAATATATATATGTGCTTTTAATTCAGTTTTTCCCTTATTTTGAGTTTTCTTGTGCTGAATTGCTGAGTTTTTACTCATATTTACTACACATGATGAAGGTTTTATACCAGTCGTTTAGTTTTTCTTTCCACTTTTTAAAAATTTAATTCAATTGTTTGGCTGTTGGTTTTGTTCTGTTTTATCCAATGAATTTTTATTTTCCTGTGTGATTCCCTAAATTTATTACACTCATAATTGCTTCCTTTATGGTTATCTTCCTTATAGACTAAAAGTTCCAGGTAAGCAGAGGGGTATTCTCTCTTTTCCATTATTAACTGCAAAGCAGAGGACTGTTTTTGATCAAAGTTAAATCTACCCCTTCTTTCCTTCCCTCCTCCCTTCCTTTCTTCATTCCTCTCACTTTCTTTCTTTTTTATTTCTCTCTCTTTTTCTGCTCCTCCCTCAACTCTGCCAATATATGAAAATAGATCAAGAAGGTGTCCATCTATAGACAAGAAAGTGTATCTGCCAGCCCCTTGATCTTAGATTTCTCTGCCTCTAGAATTGTGAGAAATACATTTCTGCTGTTTAAGCCACCCAGCCTATGGTGTTTTTATTATGGCAGCCCAAACAGACTTAGACTCCACCCCAATATATATATATATATTTGTATTATATTAATGTATGCATATAAATTGGAAAAGGAATGGCAACCCACTCTAGCGTTCCTGCCTGGAGAATTCCATGGACAGAGGAGCCTGGTGGGCTACAAAATAGCCTCACATGACTGAGCAACTAACACACACTATGCACATACATATATACCATGCGTGCTTATGATATTCTGAATTATTTAACTTTATTTCATTGACACTAATGAAATAACATCATATATGTACACTAAATCATTACCTGGAATGCACATTTTTCAATCAATAATTCTTTACTAACCTGTTCCACAGACTAAAACATACCTTATTCTTACTAAATAAAATGAAGACTATATCCAGACAAATTCATGTTCAGTCCAAATACAACCCAGGACTAACAGACATTGTCATCATACCTTCTTTCGTTTGTTTAGTCATGGTTTCATTCAGTGCTATGAACATATTTATAGAGGCTGCTTAGATGTGTTTGCTTTTTAAACGTGGCATCTGTTTGTTTTCATGAGCAGTTTCTACTGCCTGCTTTTTTCTGCTGTAGGCGGCATACTTTCTTTCTTTGTATGTCTTATATCTTTTTGTTGGCTCTCTGCTCTCTGTGTCTTCACATTGTCTTTACTGTATTTATCCAAATTTCCTCTTCTTACAAGAAGACCATTCATATTGGATTAGGGCCACCTAATGATCTCATTTTAACTTATTTCTCTAAAGACTCTCTCTCCAAATAAGGCTACTTTCTGAGGATAGGAATTCAGCGTATGAACTTTCAAGGGATGTCTTTATCTTGTGTGCTCAGCCCTGTCTGACTCTTTGTGGCACCATGGATTGTAGCCCACCAGGCTCTTCTGTCTAAATAGGAATTTATTCACTTCATCTGGGTTATACATTTTATTGATGTATATTTGTTAGTAGTAACATCTCACAATCCTTTTATCTTTAATTCTGTGATATTGGTTGCAACTTTGCCCTTTTCATTACTTCATTACTGCTTTCATAGATTTTGGTCAGTCCTCTGCAAAATAAAAAATTTTATCTCAAACATTTTAGGAATTTACACACAATTATTGAGAAATCTGGATATTTCACTCTAGAATATAATATCTGCTTATTCTTTTTTCAATATTTATTTAAGACCAAAATTTAAAATTTTGTACCTAGAGCCTTTCCAAAGATATATTTTTCTCTTTATGTCTGATTATGATAGCACTTATATTTTTTTATTAAGATTTCATTCCCTTTTGACCTTTGTCGATAGTACCAACAGTCCCTTCATTGTAGAGTTAGGTATTTCTCATGATGTCTTCATTAAACAGTTTATAGCTTCCCATATCCTAGCTTCCCTAGATTAAGGGTAGATCACATAATCTCAGTATGGTAGATGATATATGTTCAGTGCTTAAATGCTTCATTTGCTTTATTATTTTAGGTAATGGGATGACTATGTTTTCTCAAAACAGGCAACTGGTCTCAAGAATACCAAAGAGTAAAATATGGATCAATGCACTGATACAAATCCGTCTCCCTTCTTGCAAGACCAATGAACTTGAATGATGATCTGATAACACCATATTTAAGTCTTACCAATTAATTAAAATTAACCAATTAAACATTATATCAATTATCACTTGACATTATTTGCAACTTTGATAAATCCTAGTCAATATGTCTAAGTGTAGTTTTCAATAACTAAGATTTGGAATTTTACAACCTGGATTTCAGATCCTATTTACCACACTATGTGACTGTAAAATTGTCAGTTGTAGAATGGGAATAATAACATTCACTAGATTAATCTTGATGTACAGAGATGCAGGGTGAGAGACAGGGAGGACTTCATGGTTTCTATGTCATCTCTGATCCCATTTCCCTTTTTGAGTATCAGTTGCCTACTTCCCCTTTGATTTTTTAAAATGTCTTAATAACAGCAACAATAATAGTAACAATCATAAACAGTCACATAACAGTAAACATGTAAATTCAATCCTAAATATTTTTAAAAGCAATAGCCATAGTGACCTTATTAAATAGGTGATATAATTATTTATATCTATAGATTTTTAAAAAATGGGGCACAGAATGGTTAATTAACTTGTCTAAAGTCATGTGGAAAATAAATGGTAGAATTGAGACTTAATTCAGTTCTTAACAACCATGTATACCTGCTCAATACTTGTACTCTTTTAATATTTATCACTTGTGCTTAGTCTTCCATGAATTTGGTTTGTGACACTTGCAATCCAAATTCTCCTAGCACGTTCTTCACACACTGTGTTTAAAAATGCTCTCATAAGTTGTTAGAAACTATTATGGCAGGAGCAATTCTAATGACATTGGTGGTAGAGATGGTGGTGGTATAGATGATGACTAAATCTGAAAATCATTTACTCCATGGCATCTATGTGTAAGGTAATCTTAATTGCTTTAAAACAAGCTTTTATTATGTAACTTTAAAATGGAACTGAATGTTAAACCAACTACTCTACAACAAAAAGGCTAAAAAAGAAAAAAAGAGACATAAAATAATACAATTAATTCAGACACAAGTCTATGTGTAAAATAACACATAACAGAGACGGGAATACCAGACAACCTGACCTGCTCTTAAGAAACCTGTATGCAGATCAGGAAGCAACAGTTAGAACTGGGCATAGAACAACAGACTGGTTCCAAATAGGAAAATAAGTATGTCAAGGCTGTATATTGTCACCCTGCTTATTTAACTTATATGCAGAGTACATCATAAGAAATGCTGGGCTCTAAGAAGCACAAGCTGGAATAAAGATTGCTGGGAGAAATAACCTCAGATATGCAGATGACACCACCTTTATGGCAGAAAGTGAAGAGGAAATAAAAAGCCTCTTGATGAAAGTGAAAAAGGAGAGTGCAAAAGTTGGCTTAAAGCTCAACATTCAGAAAACGAAGATCATGGTATCTGGTCCCATCATTTCATGAGAAATAAACGGAGAAACAGTGGAAACAGTGTCAGACTTTATTTTTATGGGTTCCAAAATCACTGCAGATGGTGACTGCAGCCATGAAATTAAAAGATGCTTACTCTTTGGAAGGAGGGTTATGACCAACCTAGGTAGCATATTCAAAAGCAGAGACATTACTTTGCCAACAAAGGTCCATCTAGTCAAGGCTATGGTTTTTCCAGTGGTCATGTATGGATGCAAGAGTTTGCTGAGGACCAAAGAATTGAAACTTTTGAAGTGTGGTGTTGGAGAAGATTCTTGAGAGTCCCTTGGACTGCAAGGAGATCCAACCAGTCCATCCTAAAGGAGATCAGTCCTGGGTGTTTTTTGGAAGGACTGATGCTGAAGCTGAAACTCTAATACTTTGGCCACCTCATGCGAAGAGTTGCCTCATTTGAAAAGACCCTGATGCTGGGAGGGATTGGGGGCACGATGAGAAGGAGATGACCGAGGATGAGATGACTGGATGATATCATTTACTCAACGAACATGAGTTTGGGTAAACTCTGGGATTTGGTGACGGGCAGGGAGACCTGGCGCGCTGCAATTCATGGGGTTGCAAAGAGTTGGACACGAATGAGCGACCGAACTGAACTGAAATAGTTTATAAGCAACTGTGAACATGTGGTCAGCCAATAGATTCCGTCAACAAGGATCAAGTCAACTATGTCTTAAATTTAAAATTGTTTCAAAAGCAATTTTGCTTAGTTTTCAGTTCTTTATGTTTTCTTTAAATAAATGCAGACATTTTTATAGTTTGAGAGAAAGGTAGTAAAAATTGTTGCCCTAAATGTGACAACACATTTGCAAGTTATTAATGTGCTTATTAGAGAAACATTCTGTGTTTTCTTTGAAAATCTCACAGTACTTTTTTCCTTGTGAAGAAAATCTTCAACCTTTTGCTGTAAGCATTGCTTTTTCTGGGTGATATAATTCCAGAGAGCATTAATGAAGAACAATTTTAGTAGAGAATATAAAAACACCTTTTTTAAAAGGATACACTCCAATAGAAATAATTTCTTTTCTGACAGACAATATATTTTTTTCCCTCCTTGGTTTTTTCTTCAAGATCAAAACTGTAAATTTCACTTTGCCTTCAATCTTCTCCATTTAGGTTTATGTAGAATCTTTCATCAATCCAGTCAAAGTTCCAGGTAGATTACCAGCTAAAAGCTGCAAAAAGATTAATATATACACACTTAAACAGTGTAAAGTTAAAGATGTCTAGAATATGGGGATTTTGAATCACTTTTTCTTTGTTTTATTCCTCTTTCAAATGTTATATATTTGAATACTTTGTAGTTAGCTAGGATTATTATAGTTCCTGGGGATTACTAAAATTTTTAGAAGGTAGTTTATTGACAGGTAGGTCAGAATATGAAACTTAATTATTATGTGATATACTTTCAAACATTAAATAACCAGGCCAAAGTAAATATTCTTTATGCACAGAGAAAGAAAGAACAGTATATAACATATTTATAAACTGAAGTATAATATATGTTAAACATCAATGATGGCTCCCTCCTTCTACTTTCTCTAGCTTTCCCCTGCCAGCTAGATCAATTTTTACTGTAATCCCTGTCTATCTACTACTCATCTATCTAATATTTTTTCTTTAATGATACTCTCAGTGATAGAAAATGCAAGAAAAATTTAAAGTCTTTAAGGATTTTATAAAATTAAAGTGGATTGGTACAATTTAAAGAATTTTAGGCCATCTTGAGCAGAAACCTAAATAAATATTCAAATAACTTGATATTCTTTATAGAGATATAATCTTCAACAACTATTTCATTACTTATAGCTTCACCCATATTTTCTAATTCATCTCAGACTTTTGCAAAAACCAGTCAAGACATTGAGTAGCTGTATAAGTCAAACAAATAGCTTGGTAGAGATCCTCAAACCATTTCACTTCTTCCAGCCATAACAGTTTAATTCGTTTATGGTGGGCAGATGATATTAGCAGGACACAACAGTTATATTAAAGAAAGTTTTCTGTTGGAGTAGTGATCTAGGTTTGGTAGAGGTCACTTACCTGAAAGAGTGGAAATATGCCAAATTTTATAATAGTTGAGGAGATAGGAGGAGCCAAACCTTGTGATTTCTGTATTTTAGTCACATAATTCTGATCCAAAATACATGCCACAAAGTAATCCTTGTAATTGCATTGTTCTCCATGTCTCCTCTTTATTGTGAAACATAAAGACATCAGGAATTCTCAGTATTTGCTGTCTGGTCAAGTATGAAGTAATTAAATTCTAACTTTTATATATGCTGTTTTGACAAAGAAAAGGTTATGGATCAAGTTATATAACTAATTCTGTTGTGCCCCTTGAAGGCAGAAAAAAGCTGAGGTTAGAAAAAAATTATGAATGGACTACAGCCATGCCATTATCTGATAATCTCACAGAGAACATTTCCAGCTTGTGTGAAGACCTACAGATATAGAATTCTCATTACTCGGAGCTATAAGAGGGAAGTGGAACTGAGTAATGAGGGCTGATTACTTGTGTATTTATAGTTTTGGATCACACTGCAGTGAAATTACTCTCCATGTGTATATTTGATGACATTCTTGGGCTAGGTGACTGATTCTGATAAGCTGGAAAAGACACTGTATATGGGGTATATTTAAAGTAACAGCAACTGAAAGAGGAAATTTTGATCCCTGAGTAATGATAATGAAAATTATTCAAGCGCCAATTAAACATTCAGGAATCCCCCTGTTTGCATAATTGCCTTAGGCTACCTTTAGTCACAGAGAATATGGTGGCAAATCAGTAGAGAGCAATGCCCCACTTATTCTCCATTGTTAGGTAACAGGGTGTTCCAGCAATGAGAATTTTCCCAGAGAACTTTACCCCTTCAAAAAAAAAAAGTTATTATTATAGCCACTATGTAGCCTGTGGTCTTCTACCAGCACTTAGATCTCTAAAGCTCATATTCTCATTTGCAAGTTTGAAAATTTTGCTTCTAACTCCAAAAGAAATGGTTCTTTTAGATCTTAGTTATATTCAGTTTTTTCCCCCTTAAACAGTATACATGACCTCTAAAGAAAAGAGAATTCAAAATTATTGTTGTCATATTTGTTCTCATTTATCCATTTTTACTCTAAATAACACCCATAAAATGGAGAAAGATGTTCTTATATTTTCTCTTATAGAGATGTTTTTAAAAAAAGAGTCACTGGAAAATCAGTCCGCCTGATCCTAGAACTATGCTTAGAGTTATTTCTGGAGGCCAGTCCCTCTCTATGCACCTAGAAATGCAAAGCTGGAGAGACCTTTCAGCTTCCTTAGTTTCAACTCATCATTGTCAGGTGAGGAAACTCAGCACCAAGGGGTGAAAGTCTTGTCTGTCCATCAGGTATCACTGCCATGACTATATCCTATGCCAACGGTTGGAAATCCATGACCTACAGGATAAAGTCAGTCTTTCTTTCATTTTTGTAAATAAAGTTTGACTGAAACCCAGCCATGTCTGTTAGTAGACATATTATCAGTGGCAGTTTTCATGCTATAACTGCAGAGTTGATTAGTTGTGACAAATACCAGAGACAGAGACACCTGGCCCACAAAGCCAAAAAATGCTTGCTATCTATCCCTTTACAGGAAAAAAAAAAAAAAATGCTGACTTAAATCTGCCAGTTTACTGCCCAGTACTTTTCCCTTTCTTCTCTAGTATACATCTTTTGTTTACTGGATTACCTCATACATACACACAAATGTTACTCAGTGGCCTAAAAAATGTGATGAAGTGACTTGTATTAATGCTTTGTCTCAATAAGATCTGATCCTATAAGGGAAAAATCTGAAGACCATATTACTTTAAATTCCACTACTTTTATTTGTTTCTTAGAGCATAATTGCTTTACAACATTGTGTCAGTTTCTGCTGTACCAAAAAAAAAAAAAAAAGTGAAGTTGATCAGCTATATGTATATACATCCCTTCTCTTGAACCCACTGCTTCTAAAATGCAATGTATCATGTCACTTCACTTCAAATTAATGCAGTGGGAAGAATATAGAAAGTCTATCTCTCTTTAATCTTTCTACAGTGAATATTTAGATCATTAGTTTATTAGAATATACACATTAGTTACTGATAAACCTTGCTACGTTGTTACAGCAATCAGAAATTTGACAATAATTTTTGTTGTGTGGTAGATGCTTATGAGTATAAATATAAATCATGTCTTCCTTAGAATTGAAAACTCACTTGAGACAAGGAATTAAGGGATGTCTCACTCACTAAGTAAGCATCTCCCCTTCCTCATGGCACAAACTATCCACATAGAAGCTCTTGCTGAAATTCAAAACACTTCAGACAAGCTTTCTCATGCACAAAATACCACTTCTAATTGGTTCTTAACTTAATTAATTAACTGGTATGACTCACTCTACAGTCACAACTTAACTTGAAAAACACAAAGGAATATGGCTGGGATAACAAAAGCTAAGAGCCCTGAATTACTCCTGATTTTCATATTAACAAGGGAGTTCAGCCTAGAGAGAAAAGGTTAATTTGTTTTTTAATGGGCTTTTGAAAGACATGTTCAGGTCTAGTGTGATAATTTATGGTTAATCATATGTTTAGAAGTAAAAGGCATTAATCTTTTAATATTAGAGTCATTTTGTATAATATAAAACAAAGTTCTCCTCATAGTAACTTTAAAAGTCAGATCAGACTTCCTTTTCGAGAAAAGGTGGCAGATTGACAAAAAGAAACATTTTATGTGAACAGCAGTGTGGTAAGCACAGAATGACAGAACCACTCCCTGAGCAGACCTCGATCACAATGTTTTCCCCTTCCCTTTGTTTTTCTATATCTCATGACTTAAACATTAATTCCACTGCTCATGTGCTGGTAGTACTCCACCCTGAACAGCCTAACAAGGGCTGTGTTCTAAATGCTCACAAGTTAAATTAAAAAGAAAATCAACATGATTCATGTTGATGTATGGCAAAACCAATACAATATTGTAAAGTAATTAACCTCCAATTAAAATCAATAAATTTATATTAAAAAAAAAAGAAAATCATCTTTCTGAGTCCATCTTTACCTGCTAGAATGTAATTCCTGGAGCAGTTTGCTAAACTCAACCTCAATTACTTTATATATTGTAATCTTGCAAAACACATCCACAGGGATAGACATCACCTTGGAAAAACAACACACAACAATGTAAGTCTACAGCATTGAAGGTTTTTATTGGCTAACTTCTTTCTCCCACAGAAAGATGCATTGCAGTTCTAACCTCTAATACTTCAGAATGTGACTTATTTTAGAAATAAGGTCTTTAGAGTGGTAATCAAGTTAAAATGAAATTAATCAGGTAAGCCCTAACCCAATATTTTTGATATCCTCCTAAAAACAGGGAAATTTAGACAGAAACACATTCACACAGGAGAGACTACATGGAGACATCCAAGGAAAAGACAGCCACGTGACCAGAGTGATTCACCTTGAAGCCAGAAATGATAAGGGATGACAACCAGCACTAGAAGCTAGAAGAGAGGCAGGATTCTCCCACAGTGTCACTAGAGAGAGCCCAGTCCGGCTGATACCTCGATTTTAGACTTCTAGCTTCCAGAACTGTGAAGCAATAAGTTTCTTTTAAGTCACTGAGTGTTTGATGCTTTGTTATAGCAGACCTAGGAAAGTAACACAGGACATTAGGCACAACTGTTTTCTTCCATCACGACCTGGTGAAAGCACTTCAGGAAAGGCGTAAGAAAGACAGAAATAACAATGTTAGGTTGGTTAAGACACTCATATTCTACAACTTAACAATCAACCTGATATGGTTGGGGCAGCAGCACAATTTCAGAGATGTGAGACCATTACATATTGTACACCCCCTCACACTGATCAGACATTAGGAAACCTAGTTCCCTGGTGGCAATTCTGTCATAGACATTTCTGTCTTTTATGAATAGGTGGGATACATAAAAGCTCAGATATAAGGTGGTGATTTTCCCTGAAACGAATCACCAGCCCAGGTTCGATGCATGATACTGGATGCTTGTGGCTGGTGCACTGGGACGACCCAGAGGGATGGTACAGGGAGGGAAGTGGGAGGGGGGTTCAGGATGGGGAACACGTGTATACCTGTGGCAGATTCATGCTGATGTATGGCAAAACCAACACAATATTGTAAAGTAATTAACCTCCAATTAAAATAAATAAATTTATATTAAAAAATGATCACGTTTAACAGGGTTGGTACATTCACAGAGAAATTGAATCATAAAAGGTCTTAAAAGAGCACAGATTTCATCACCTTGGGAATAATTGTTAGCTTTACCTTGTTCCAAGGCCAGAGGCTACAGAAATATCAGTGCCTTTTGTACACCATACAGAGCTAAGTATCTGCTATGACTTAAGAAATCTAATCATAAAAACTCCAACTTAAATACCTTCCAGGTATAAATTGCATCCCTGAGAATCACATTAGAATAAATCATTTCTTGTTGATAGACTTTAATAGATGTGAAAGGATCCTTAAACTTATTCTGTCCAACCTTTTGCTCAACTCTGCAGGGCTGTTTATGCAATGGAAATGTAACTTAATTTGACCACCACTGCTCTGACATTCTTCCTCTTGGGACCACTAAGCCCACTGGGCTGCACCCATGGTGCAGTGCCATCTCAGGGTCTGAGGTTGGCTGATTCATTACATCGCACCTTCTCACTCAGCTGGGTCCAGCTTCAAGCCCTGACTTAGTTTAGATTGCACATCCTTAAGTCCATAAAATTTAGTTTATCTTTATTCATTGAATTGTGTCTGAGTCTTCAACCAAATCAAATGAGTTAAATAATAAATGGTAACTAAAGTCTTCTCCTTTATCTGTTGCATTGTCTTATCACATTCTGATCATTTCAATCAGATTTCAGCTTCAAGTAACCTCCACTACTACAAGATGAAAACCAAATTGTTTATCTTCAGTGTCAAATCAGTGCTTGATCTGCCTCAAACATTGACTTCCTCTTTCTTCATCTGACTTCTAACAAAATTTACTAAAGGTCCCAGTTTTCTTAGTTGCAATCTCACATTTGCATCATTTCATTGTCTTTTTTCTATAAATCTCTCATTCCCTCTTAAGAAGTTCGTTTACTTACTGATTAAAAGACAATTTAGACCTTTTGATAATATAGGGAAGAGCACAGATTTCATCACCCTGGGAATAATTGTTAGCTTTACCTTGTTCCAAGGCCAGAGGCTGCAGAAATATCGGTGCCTTTTGTACACAGTACAGAACTAAGTATCTTCTATAACTTAATGTGGCTCTAGTACCTAATCTTGGAGAAGGCAATGGCACCCCACTCCAGTACTCTTGCCTGGAAAATCCCATGGATGGAGGAGCCTGGTAGGCTGCAGTCCATGGGATCACGAAGAGTCGGACACGACTGAGCGACTTCACTTTGACTTTTCACTTTCATGCATTGGAGAAGGAAATGGCAACCCACTAGTGTTCTTGCCTGGAGAATCCCAGGGATGGGGGAGCCTGGTGGGCTGCCGTCTATGGGGCCGCACAGAGTCAGACACGACTGAAGAGACTTAGCAGCAGCAGTAGCAGTACCTAATCTAGAAAAAATAACATATATGGGGATGTCTTTGAGGAAAACTCATTGTACGTTTCAAGCAAGGGGAAACTTTAGAGAAATACACAAAGCAGAAAGGAAGTAGATGCTAATTAAGGTATATAAATCTTCCAAATCCATCATGGATGACAATAGGATGATAAATAAAACTATCAGTATCTCTTTGTATCTACCTTTTCAGAGTAGGTAGTATATTTTAAAATGTATGCAAGTATTTGAAAGACAGCATCATAAAATATTCAAGTATTGAATATGTAAGTATATAAATTCATAATTGTCAAAGCACTTTAATGTAGTAAGCTTACTGTTCCTTCCATCTAGTCTAAAAACTGTTGGTGGAAAACCTATGACTCCTAGAGAATAAAATAACATTACCAAAGTCACATAGAACTGAAAAACTGGTTGAATCAAGATTCAGATTCAGGATATTTATTGACTCATAAATATTAATTTAGCACCTGTATGCTAGGGGTAAAACCTATGCTTGGGGTAAAAACAAGAATTTTCTTATATCACTATGACTTTGAAGTTCATGCTGTAAATTGAATAGAAAGATAATCTTTTAAAAAGTCATTGTGAATTGTCATTTCTTTCCAGTTTGACAGATTTTTTTGGTTTAGGCTTTAGAGTTGTCTAAAGCTCAAAAATACAATATGTTATCATTAAAAAAAGCAGTTCTGAAGCACCTCTATTAGCGCATTTATTTGTGGTGTAGAATTATAGCATTTTCTCTATATTAATGTTGAGGCATCAACAAACACAAACAGCATTACTCTTAAAATTACTTTAATTTAAGAACATTTGTACTTTTTCAGAAGAATACACAGTCAACTTCATAATTAGATTTTGTAACCCCAAATTAGATGTGTAAATCATCCTATTTTAACTGACAGGAGATATATATCAATAGCTTTCTTGTCTTCTAAAGTTAAAAAGAATCACTTGTTTGTTTTCTAATGATCCAAGCAGAATGTATGGGTACAGAATCTCTTAAAGCACTTTGCTTGTTAAAATCTAACTGAATATTGTAGGGCCTTCAGTGTAGCATTGTAAGTTGCCTTAATTATGACACTGAGGGAAAAACTGTCAACTATAGATAATTCCAAATTATTTTTATAACCAAGCCAGTTTTCCTAGTTCAGTATTCAATGTCCCACTTTTCTGTTTTTGCACAAATTATCTTTCTCATGATTAATCAAAAGCTTTTAATATCTGTCAGTTGAAAACTGTCCATAGGTGCTTATTTTTGTTAATGCATTCTTTCACTCCAATCTCCAGTTTACTCACTAAGCTGTTGGCTTTTTCATTCTGTAGAATTCTGGCTTTATAAACCCAGTGAGCTTGTGATAATTTTTAGTACCATTTTGTAGTCCAGGAGTGCAGCTTTGAACTTGGCAAGCTCCCTGGAACTCCAGATAATAATGTGATGTTTAGCCAGGTGATTTCTCAGGCCAGGCCTTAGTGGGAAGTTTCACCTTCATGGATCCACCATGGCCCCACTTAGCTAGTTCTGATGCTCACTTTTGTCAGTATATCCATGTGTGACCATTCTCTGAATCTCAGTGATCTAAAAGACATTGAACGAGAATAGTAGTAATTTACAACGGGGTAGGAAAACTTGGCATCTGCTTACCATAGTGCATTACAAGTAAGTAGGTTTATTCAGATAAATTAAGATCAGAAGTATGCCTGGTGAATACTGTGTTATAGAAAAGGAGTAGACTACTTTGAAAGGATTTCTGCATCCTAGTTGAAAACAATATGTATCAACTGCAGAGAAAGTTTAACGGAAAGAGATTAATTACTGGAAGTAAAACTTTTCTTGAGAATATTGAAGAAACTAATTATCTCTAGCTCATTATCCTTTAATACATCACCCTTATGTTGTAGTTAACAACATATTCCTTCTTTTTTTTTCAAGCATATGTAATATTTATTTTTTGTCACCTGAATTGTTTAAGTTATGAGAGGAAAACTCATTTATTTTATAAGGCATTTTGTCCAATTATAGCATGAATTACTTCTGGAGCCTCTCAAACAGCTGATTTTAAATATTAATCTGTTTGCCCATTCACTTTTATATATTTGTTTATTCAGAAATAGCATGTCTTGTTAGTTTCAATCAAAAAGAATGTCTTTCTTTTCTCTGAACTTCCATTCTATTACTTTCTTTAGTAGCTTCATTAAATAATTACTTGACCAACTCTTGTAACTATTGTTTGGACTTTCATTTTTCCAATCTATGCTGGCCTGGGTCAGTTTCAGTATTCTAAAAATTACCTAAGTTGACTCTAGGTACCTGTCTTAAAATTTTATATTATGGAAGATCTGAGTGCTCAGTTGGCCTTTCTGAAGGCAACTCTCTTTCTAAAGATTTGAACTCTCAGTTGCCTGTCATTGACAGCAGGAAAATGAATGCTTCATTGATCCCTCAGAGACAATACTAATAAGGAATACAGAATTTTCCTCTAGTCCTATTCCTAGAGTTAAGCCAAAGAGGTCAATAATATCATGAGGTTAATCAGCTTTGAAGCATAAACTGTAAAGTCCAAAACATGACAGCATAAATCACTATAAAATCACACAGAATTTTTCTCAAGAATGCAGAATCTGGCTATTCTCCTAATCTTTCTGTCTTCTCTGTTTTCATAATTGTGATTCCTTTTGAATATTGATATTCTATGTTACTTTATTAAGAAAGCAGAACATATCAAAGTTGACTTTATCTCACAAAGACTTATTGATTTATCATAAATGCAGATAGACCCAAAAAAGTACACAATTGGCCAATTTTATATCATTGTCTTGAACAAGATTATCAAAAAGTCAGGTAGGAATGCCTTCTCTTGATCTTGACATAGTTGCAAGCTGATATCTTTCGCTTCAGAAATGTTAGAGTACTTCTTCTGCTAAATCTGAAAGTTGAGTTGTAGTACTGTCTAAGCCAGGGTAAAGAACCAGACCTTGGCTGGAGAGAAAATTAAAATTGTCCTAAAAATCAGATATGCACACTCAAGTATAGCTAGACTGTCACTTTGCATGATATGACATTAAGACTCATGACAGCCCATTAACTTTCAAGATCTGACATGGTAGTCAGTTTCACACTATGCATTTCTAAGGAGGCTATTATAATAATGAGCTCATGAGGGATATCAGAGAAGGCAATGGCACCCCACTCCAGTAATCTTGCCTGGAAAATCCCATGGACGGAGGAGTCAGGTAGGTTGCAGTCCATGGGGTCACTAAGAGTCGACATGACTGAGTGATTTCACTTTCACTTTTCACTTTCATGCATTGGAGAAGGAAATGGCAACCCACCCCAGTGTTCTTGCCTGGAGAATCCCAGGGACGGGGGAGCCTGATGGGCTGCTGTCTATAGGGTCGCACAGAGTCAGACACGACTAAAGCAATTTAGCAGCAGCAGCAGCATGAGGGATATAGAAACAAATAATCTGATTATATTGAGATTATATTTTGTAAAGATAGTGTATAAAACAATTATATGCTGGGTAGGTATGCTTTGCCTCTTAAACCTAACACAATAGTGCATTCATTTATTTATGAAAATAAATTAAGTAATACTCAGCACAACAAAAACATTCCTTACTTATGTCTAACAATAAAAACCTTAAGCACAATAAAATATTCAATTTAGAAAAATTTTATTCATGTATTTATTTCTTAGAAATATATCTATCTCATAAGTATAATTTACAAATGAATAGAAAACTACTTGTCTGTCATGTTCCTGGTCTAGTTATATGCAATCATACAAACCTCTGATTCTTATAGAGCAATTAATAGTTTTTGTTTGTTTTGTATCTTTTGGGGGAAAGCATTATTGTTTATAAATACAACTATCAAGATTACCAATGATAAATATTGCAAAAAGAGAGAGATTTTTTAGGCTTGCAAAATTCCTATGAAATATCTTTGTCCTAATTTGTGGTAGTCTGAAAGTTCATGTGTCTTATAGAAAAAAATCTGCCTACTGAACCTGCTATAAAGTAGATAACAGAGTTATGATTGGCTTTTACAAGTGCCCACCATTTATAAAATTAACCCTGAAAGATTAGCAGAAGATGCAAGAGCACATCCTCTTTAAAGTGATCTCTGATTTGTGTTAGAGATGAATGCCAGAACATCCTTCAAGGAACAGATAATGACAGACTACTTCAATGTTTAAAGAAAGAAATTGATCTCGGCAGGAAGAGAGAGAAATTCAGTGAGTATGTTTCATTTTGATTAGCATAGAGAAGACAGCAACTTCTGTTCATAGTCTTTGAAAATTTTTTCTAATTAGTTTTGAGAGACGAGTTTTCCAAAACCAAAATATTCATTTATTTACTCTCTAGTCAATATACATGGAATGCTTACTATGTGCCAAACCCTGGCCTATACAAAGAAGATAAAATGGTGAATAAAAATAGCCAGGCTTAAAGTAAAATAACCCAAACTTCTCAAATCATTGCATGAATCTATGAATCACTTTTATTATTTTTAAAGGAATTACTTAACTAATGAGCTTTTTGATTTGAAATTTTAAAAAGCCCCTGGTTTAAGATTTGTAAAGCCTGAATTGTATAAATGAAAATAAATGCTGAATATTCTATATCCTTAGATAAAATATTTTATTCAACAGTGCTATGGGAAAAATTAGTAGGACTTTAAAACACATTTTTTGACTGTTTACATAATATAAGAAAATTTGTCTCTAATTTTAAGAGTAAAGAATTCTAGGTTCAAATTTTGACCTTTAATTTATTGCATGACAAAGTATTCTGTTTAGTACAGAATCCAGGTAAAGTTTATGTGAAAGGGTTTCAAAATGTGTGAAAGGGAAGCTGACATGATTTGTGAGCATAAACTCATTAAATAGCCAAGGAGCCTGTGTAATGGGAGTACACAGAAAGCATGAGTCCATGTTTGCACTCAGCGAAGGAAGCTTTCATTTGAAACTCAGTCTGCCAAAAAAGTACTCTTTGTGTAGAAAGCTGGCAGGAGAGAATTCTTCCCTTTACAGCAGAAAATACAGACCATAGAGGCAGTGAGCAAGAGAGACAGAGAGAACAGAGCATAGGAAGATAAAAGTAGAAAGACAAGCTTTTCTTCCATGGAGATAACTAGTGGTGTGTATTTTGTGAGCATATTAAAGGGAAGTGAAACATCAGCATAGAGGTAATAATAGTCTGTTCTTAATACAAACATTGAACAATTGTATAAACACAAGCTGAGGATTTTCTGCAAATAATAAAGGAAAACATCAATGCATATTATCCTGGGAGAATTGCAAAGGGTGTCACAAAAGCATATCAGGTAATTTAGAGAAACTTTCCTAGACCCATAATGCAAATAAATGGTTTTCTCTAGTTCCTTATTGGGGACAGTTGAGATTAACTTCAGCATTTTAATTCAGTTTCTGAATGCAACTGTTTCTGTTACTCATGATCTTATTAGACTGTGTAGTAATTTTCCTCTATAAGACATTTCAATCATTTTCATAAATGTATTTATTATATTTAAAACACCTCTTCTAAGTAACTGAATTAATTTTCACTGTCATATAGGACTCTATGTTATAGAAAACAGCATCAGGTAGGTATAATTACATGCATATATGCATATAAACTGTATCAAACAAAAAAACTGGTAACCGATTAATGACCATCTGTAAGGAAAGGTAAAATTAATACTACAACTATTGTATGACTATTATACATCCACTAAGTAGAACAAACTGAAGTAACTAGTCTAGGAAATTTACTTAGGAAGTACTCATATTGAAGAAACAAGGTTCAGGATAATGAACATTTTCACATCTTTACATTATTTACATTTTTATAAAATGCCCAATGCACTTGGAACATTTTATATGTATATGTGCATATATACACATTTATAAAATATCTATATAAAATTATATAAACAGGATGAAAATAGAGAAGGGTCTATACTAGGTGATTAACAGGTATAAGAAAAAGTAGGGACTTTCTGATGGTGATTTTTTATTGTTATAATTATTTATTTTTAATTTTTTATAATTGATTTGAGGTATGTTATATACATATGCACTCAATATGCCAGGAAAGTTGGAAAATTCAACCAACAGGCCTGGAAAAGGACAGTTTTCATTACAATCCCAAAGAAAGGCAATGCTAAAGAATGCTCAAACTACCACACAATTGCACTCATCTCACACACTAGCAAACTAATGCTCAAAATTCTCCAAGCCAGACTTCAACAGTACATGAACTGTGAAATTCCAGATGTTCAAGCTGGATTTAGAAAAGGGAGAGGAACCAGAGACCAAGCTGCCACATCTGCTGGATCATCAAAAATGCAAGAGAATTCCAGAAAAAAACATCTACTTCTGCTTTATTGACTATGCCAAAGCCTTTGATTGTGTGGATCATAATAAACTGGAAAATTCTTAAAGAGATGGGATTAACAGATCACCTGACCTGCCTCTTGAGAAACCTGTATGCAGATCAAGAAGTAACAGTTAGAACTGGACATGGAATGACAGGTTCCAAATTGGGAAAGGAGTATGTCAAGGCTGTAAGTTGTAACCCTACTTATTTAACTTATATGCAGAATACATCATGAGAAACTGCATGAAGCACAAACTGGAATCAAAGCTCCTGGAAGAGATATCAATAACTTCAGATATACAGATGACACCACACTTAGGGCAGAAAGCAAAGAAGAACTAAAGAGCTTCTTGATGAAAATGAAAGAGGAGAGTGAAAAAGTTGGTTTAAAACTCAACATTCAGAAAACTAAGATTATGGCATCCAGTCCTATCACTTCATAGCAAATAGATGAGGAAACAATGAAAACGACAGAGTTTATTTTCTTGGGCTCCAAAATAACTGCAGCCATGAAATTAAAAGACACTTGCTTCTAGGAGGAAAAGTTATGACCAACCCCGACAGCATATTATAAAGCAGAGATATTACTTTGTCAACAAAGGTCTGTCTAGTCAAAACTTTGGTTTTTCCAGTAGTCATGTATGGATCTGAGAGCTGGACTATAAAGAAAGCTGAGCACCAAAGAATTGATGCTTTTGAACTGTGGTGTTGGAGAAGACTCTTGAGAGTCCCTTGGACTGCAAGGAGATCCAACCAGTCCTTCCTAAAGGAAATCAGTCCTTGATATTCATTGGAAAGACTGATGCTGAAGCTGAGACTCCTTTGGCCACATGATGCGAAGAACTGACTCAATGATGCTGCTGGGAATGATTGAAGGCGGGAGGAGAAGGGGATGGCAGAGAATGAGATGGTTGGTTGGCATCACCAAGTCAATGGACATAAGTTGGAGTAAGCTACGGGAGTTGGTGTGGACAGGGAATCCTGACATTCAGTAGTCCATGGGGTCACAAAGAGTCAGACATGACTGAGCAACTTAACTGAACTGACTGATGTTATATACATATAGCATTGTATTAGTTACAGGTATACAATATAATAATTTGATATTTGTATGCATTGTGAAGGGCTTCGCTGATGGCTCACTGGGTAAAGAATAAACTGCAGTGCAGGAGACACAAAAGATGTAGGTTCAGTTCCTGGGTTAGGAAGATCCCCTGGAGGAGGGCATGGCAAACAACTCCAGTATTCTCACCTGGAGATTTCCATGAACTGAAGATCCTGGTGGGCTGCAGTCCATGGGGTCACAGAGTCAGACATGACTGGATGACTAAGCACAGCACACACATGTGCTTTGTGAAGTGATCTAAGTAAGTCTAGTAAGTAACTAGTAAGTCTAGTTAATATCCTGCAGCTTTCATAGTCAAAGAACCTTAGGTGGTTTTTTTTTTTTTTTTAATAATAAGCACTTTTCAGATCTACTTTCTAATCAACTTTCAAATAGGCAATACTGTTTCACTAACTGTAGTTGCCACACTGTATATTGTAACTCCATGATATGTTTATAATACTATAACGAAGTTTTTACCTTTTGACCTTCTCACTCATTTCTACCTTCCATGCCCCTGTTCCTCTCTATCTCTGGCAACCATCAATCTGGTTTCTGTATCTCAAGCTTGGTTTTTAGTTTTGGGTTTTGTTTTTGCTTTAGATTTCACATAGAAGGAATATCATGTAGTATTTGTTTATCTTTGCCTGGACTGTTCCCTAGGCATAATGCCCTCAAGGTCCATCTGAATGTGCTATTTTTCATTTTTTTGAAGATAAAAGAAAAGAGGAACAAAAAGCAAAGCCAAACAAACAAAATAAAAAGACAAAGAATAGAAAAATGGTTCCCTAAAAATTATTTGTGACATTGCTTACAGATTGATGCATCATTATTTATGTACCTATGTTCATGAAGAATTTAACTAAATGTTAAGAAAAGATTCTGTTCTTGAGTGATAGAATTATTAAGTGGTACTCCAAACAGATGCTGTTTTGATTCTTGAATTTTCGACCCATGTTACCAAAAAATATCCATTCAATACTTTTCATTTACCCTATAGTGTTGATAGTTAATTTGAAATTTTAAATGTAATTTGAGATTATTTCCAAAAATAAATTTTCTGGACAATATTATAATACTCCAGATGAAACAATTTATTTAGATAATCTAATATTTATACATAAACTCTCATAATATTTTCTAAGTCTAACTGTGATACTTTTTGAAGGATAGTTTAAAATTAAAGTATAATAGCTTCAATATTTCAATATGAAATATATATCAAGATATATCAATATTAACCTCTGTCTGCATTTAGTAAATTTTAAAATAATTTTGTTTTGCAATATAGTAGTAAAGAATTACTCTATCTTTTCTCCTGTAGTTTGTTTTCTGGTTAAAGTTTTATCTAAGTGAAGTACAGATTCAATATTTCATATACAATGCAAGATAATACCTTTTTAATATAATGAATTACTGAACAATAGGGAAGCAGTTTGATTTTTTCTGAAAGCCCTTTGATATTTTGCTTTAATAAAGTATATGAACCATTGATAATGGCATATTATTTTATATAAAGAATTATTAAGAGCTTGAGTAATTTCTTAATGCTTGAAAATATAACTATTCTACTGTGATAAACTTTGACTGATTAGTAAACTTTTTTTTTTTAGTCTGTAAAACACACATTTTGCCCAACCCTAGAAAATACAAAATTTTCAATGTCTTAATTAATTATAGGTTCCAGTGTATTTGCATACTTAAACTACTATAAGAGTAAAAGTGTGGCTTCCTCTTAATCCAATACATTCTAGGAAAAAAAAAAAAAACTACTTGCAATAACAACAAATTGTAAACTTCAAATATAAGCATGTACACTGAGCAGATCCCTAAAAAGAATAAATGAGAAAGCTGAATTATATCAATGCTACTTATATTTTAAATCAAATTACTTTTTTTTTTTTTGGTTTTCTTATTCACTGATGTTTGAAAAACTTAATAATAGATGACATTTATTGAGTGCTTCATATGCCAGTCACTACTGTAGGTGATTTATATGTCTGAATGTATTTAACCCATAAAAATCTTTGTGAAATATGAACTATTAATCATTTTATGAATGATGAAACTAAGACACTAAAAGATTAAGTACATTGTTAAGAAATTTAACGGGTATAAAATTTCAGTTATGCTAGGTGAGTAATTTCTAGAACTCTGCTATAAAACATTATGTCTATAGTTAACAATGCAGTATCATATGTTTCAAACTTTATTCAAAGAGTAGATTGTATGTCAAGTGCCCTTACCACAAAAAGAGAAAACAAAACAAAAACAAAAACAGAGGGACATAAGGAAACTCTGGGAGGTATTGGTTATAACTATATGAGCAACCTACATAGCATATTCAAAAACAAAGACATTACATTGCCAACTAAGGTCCGTCTAGTCAAGGCTATGGTTTTTCCTGTGGTCATGTATGGATGTGAGAGTTGGACTGTGAAGAAGGCTGAGCGCAGAAGAATTGATGCTTTTGAACTGTGGTGTTGGAGAAGACTCTTGAGAGTCCCTTGGACTGCAAGGAGATCCAACCAGTCCATTCTGAAGGAGATCAACCCTGGGATTTCTTTGGAAGGAATGAGGCTAACGCTGAAACTCCAGTACTTTGGCCACCTGATGCGAAGAGTTGACTCATTGGAAAAGACTTTGATGCTGGGAGGGATTGGGGGCAGGAGGAGAAGGGGACGACAGAGGATGTGATGGCTGGATGGCATCACTGACTTGATAGACGTGAGTCTGAGTGAACTCCGGGAGGAAGGGATAGGGAAGCCTGGCGTGCTGTGATTCATGGGGTCACAAAGAGTCGGACATGACTGAGCGACTGAACTGAACTGATAATGTTAATTGAGGTGATGGTATCACACATATCAGTTCAGCTCAGTTCAGTCTCTCAGTCATGTCTGCCTCTTTGCGACCCCATGAACCACAGCATCCAAACCTCCCTTTCCATCACCAACTTCCAGAGTCCACCCAAACTCATGTCCATTATGTCGGTGATGCAATTCAACCATCTCATCCTCTGTCGTCTTCTTCTCCTCCTGCCCTCAATCTTTTCCAGCATCAGGGTCTTTTCAGTGAGTCAGCTCTTCACATCAGGTGGCCAAAGTAGTGGAGTTTTAGATCCAACCTCAGTCCTTCCAGTGAACATCCAGGACTGATCTCCTTTAGGATGGACTGGTTGGCTCTCCTTGCAGTCCAAGGGACTCTCAAGAGTCTTCTCCAATGCCACAGTTCAAAAGCATCAATTTTTCAGTGCTCAGGTTTTTTTTTTTGTAGTGCAACTTTCACATCTGTACATGACCACTGGAAAAAACCATAAAGATGGACCTTTGTTGGCAAGGTGATGTCTCTGCTTTTTAATATGCTGTCTAGGTTGGTCATAAATTTTCTTCCAAGGAGCAAGTGTCTTTTAATTTCATGGCTGCAATCACCATCTGCAGTGATTTTGGAGCCCAGAAAAAGTAGTGTCAGCACCTGTTTCCACTGTTTCCCCACTTTTTTCCATGAAGTCATGGGACTGGATGCCATGATCTTGGTTTTTTGAATGTGGAGTTTTAAGCTAACTTTTTCACTCTCCTTTTTCAATTTCATCAAGAGGCTCTTTAGTTCTTCTTCACTTTCTGCCATAAAGGTGTTGTCATCTGCATAGCTGAGGTTATTGATACTCTCCCGCAAACCTTGATTCCACCTTGTGTTTCATACAGTCCAGCATTTCTCATGATGTGCTCTGCATATAAGTAAAATAAGCAGGGTGACAATATACAGCCTTGACGTACTCCTTTTCCTATTTGGAACCAGTCTGTAGTTCCATGTCCAGTTCTAACTGTTGGTTCCTGACCTGCATACAGATTTCTCAAGAGGCAGGTCAAGTGGTCTGATATTCCCTTTTCTTTCAGAATCTTCCAGTTTATTGTGATCCACATAGTCAAAGGGTTTGGCATAGTCAATAAAGCAGAAACAGATATTTTTATGGAACTCTCTTGCTTTTTCAATGATACAGTAGATGTTGACAATTTTATCTCTGGTTCCTCTGCCTTTTCTAAAACCAGCTTGAACATCTGGAATTTCACGGTTCACATGTTGCTGAAGGCTGGATTGAAGAATTTTGAGCATTAATGTATAACATGTTAGATGAGTGCAACTGTGTGGTAGTTTGAACATTCTTTCAGTTCAGTTCAGTCACTCAGTTATGTCTGACTCTTTGTGACCCCATGAATAACAGCACGCCAGGTCGCCCTGTCCATCACCATCTCCCAGAGTTCAGACAGACTCACGTCCATTGAGTCCGTGATGCCATCCAGCCATCTCATCCTCGGTTGTCCCCTTCTCCTCCTGCCTCCAATCCCTCCCAACATCAGAGTCTTATCCAATGAGTCAACTCTTCGCATGAGGTGGCCAAAGTACTGGAGCTTCAGCTTTAGCATCATTCCTTCCAAAGAAATCCCAGAGTTGATCTCCTTCAGAATGGACTGGTTGGATCTCCTTACAGTCCAAGGGACTCTCAAGAGTCTTCTCCAACACCACAGTTCAAAAGCATCAATTCTTTGGCACTCAGCCNTGGAAGAAAAGTTATGACTAACCTAGATAGCATATTCAAAAGCAGAGACATTACTTTGCCGACTAAGGTCCGTCTAGTCAAGGCTATGGTTTTTCCTGTTTTTCCTATGATTTTATCCTCCAAAGTTAATTACTTGCAAGCAACTTAATTTTTAGTGCCAAAAGTCCCCTTCTAATATTTCAACTTCAGTGTCGGCCTCTACTCTGACTTGGCCACACAATCCACATCCCAACTCAGCCTTTAGGTAACCATGTCTCAGATCTCTCATTTACCACAAGTGAAACAGGTAAAGAGTGGTTATTAAAAAAAAAAAAAATCACATTTAGCCTTTAATTTCTTAATCAAAATGAACATATATTAATTGAATAGAAAATGGCTCATAATTGATAAATAACTCTAAAAGTTACTATAATTCTAGCTTCACAGGCCTTTTCTCTTATGAGGGAAATATTTTGTTTCTACAGCAATGAGTAATGATTTTAATAGTAAATAGATACCATGGTGTTAAAATTACCTGTGACATAAAGCAATTAGCAAATGATAGCATATATGGATAGCAATGAAATAATGGCAGTCACTTTGGGGAAATATCACATCAGTGATCACATGAACAAAAGCAAATGCAACTTATTATTTTACATTCTTGCTAAGTGCTATTAAAGTTTCTTTGTTTTCCTGTCACTTAAAAATAGCAAATTTAATTCACATGCTCATTGTATACTGAAGAAAAATAAAAAAGAATGGCTGTTAGAATAGATAAAATCTCTTTTGCTAGCAAAAATATTTTTGATAATTTTCTTTTTGGTTTGATGTGTTTTAGTTGATTCCATTTTGTTGTATAATAAGTTATTTCTTCAATAAGATACAACTTATAAAACATATTATTTTATTATTATTAATTTCTGGCCAAGAATCTCATCAGTTATTCTGCAGTCTTGATACATAAGAAAATTCCCAATTTCTTGTATCTTCATGTTCCATGACAGTACTATGTACAGTACAATCCTTTTGGATAACAGTATATCTGAAGCAAAACAATTGCTGTTTTAGATGTTATGGTATTTAGATATTTTGGTAGCAATCTGTGTTTTGTAAAGCTTGAAACATAATGATAGGTTCTGGAAAATTGAAACATCACTGTGTTTCTGCAGAAAGCCTCCAAATGTTGGAATAGACTTAATGCAAGGAAAATTATGTAGTCCTTCAAGCAGAGCATAAGAGTCCTGGGAACCCTTTAATATTCAAATCAATAATGGAGTTCAAAACATGTTGTTGAATAACATTAATACCAAGCTTGAGAAACGTCATGAAATTAGGCCTATCCCATGCAGAAACATTATATGTGTGTATTTGTGTGTGCGTGTGTGTGTGTGCGTGTATATATATATATATATATATAATTCAATTGTATATATATATAATAACTTTTAATAATAAGTAAATATTTTTCCTAGTACAGAAAGATATGGCAATATCTCCTAAAGTGCATTATAAGATAAAATCACTTACAGTTTAGGTTGTTTGGATTGCAGTCTATTGACATGTTCCTCAGTAAATTCCTCAGGGTTGAGAGGTGAAAACAGGAAAAAGAACAGAGTTGGAGAAAACAGTGATAAAGCCATTATAATACATAATTTATTTTAGACATAAGTCCTTATATTCTTCTGGGTCTCATAACAAGTATATAATATGGATATTATTATTACTTCTATTTACCAATGAGTGAAATGAGATCCAAATAGTTTAAATGGCTGCCCAAGTTCTCAGAGCTAAGAAGTAACTGAGATTGGAAACCAGACAGATCAAAAGTTGACATATAACTCTAAATATATTCTAATTCTAATTCTACATTTTGGTTTCAGAGTCTGTTTCTTATCTGTTCTGTTATTTTGAGTACACCTGGAGTATCCTATAATTATCTATACTATCCAAGTGCATACCACTTTTTTTTTTCTGTATCGTTTTCTGTTCCAATGGAAACTATTTATAAGAGGATTTCTTTTCTACCATGCTTGTATGGACAAAGCTAAGTAAAGCTCTGTGTGTGTAACTATCACTAAAAGTGACATTCTTGAATGGTATGGGATTTCTCTCAAAGAAAGTATAATCTCTACAATAGTCTCTGAAGCAAATAACTTTGTTGACAACTGTGTACTTGGTTAATAATGCAAATTAAATAATATTTTCCCATGCTACTTTCAAAGAAATGTGCTGTAAAGGTGAACTGCTCAAACTTTTTAAAACATAAATTTGTATTTGTATTTAATTTAGTTAAATGCATGTTTACATTTAAATATTTATTTAAACTTTTTAAAAGGTAGATGAAGAAAGGTAGTCAATTAGCATAGTGGTTCTATGTGCCTTTCTTTCTTAATAAACAATTGAAATATTTTAAACTCAAATCATTATAGACAAATATCCTATTTAAGAGACTGTAAATACACTTAGTTAAATCATTTTGAAGTGAACTTTCAGTTTTGAAATAAGGGAAAAATTGGCAAGTAAATCATTTTTAGAATGACCTGATTGATTATCAAAATGTATATATATAGCAGATAAAATATTGCTTTTATGTGTGTGGGCTTTACTGAAGAAAATCAATATCCTCAGCTCCTCCAAAAAAAAAAAAAAAAAAAAATGTCAATTAGCATAGTGGTTCTATGTGCCTTTCTTTCTTAATAAACAATTGAAATATTTTAAACTCAAATCATTATAGACAAATATCCTATTTAAGAGACTGTAAATACACTTAGTTAAATCATTTTGAAGTGAACTTTCAGTTTTGAAATAAGGGAAAAATTGGCAAGTAAATCATTTTTAGAATGACCTGATTGATTATCAAAATGTATATATATAGCAGATAAAATATTGCTTTTATGTGTGTGGGCTTTACTGAAGAAAATCAATATCCTCAGCTCCTCCAAAAAAAAAAAAAAAAAAAAAACAGAGGAGATGTGGGGGATAGAAAGAGTTAGAGGAACAGAGAAAGAGAGAGAAAGGAATTTGTTCCATTCTATAGGGTAAGGGTTAATCATAACAGGATTTAATGGAGAATCTTTGCTCTGTTTCAGTTTTACATTTCAGTATAGTAGGTATAATTCCTTATGCCATGAAGTTGGTTAAAGAAAAGACTCAAAAATGTACTTTAAATGTTGAAGAAATACAGTTTTTCTGTACAGGTAGTATCTTTACAATGTTCTGTAATAAGCTCAGCTCTGTATAAATTGAAAAACTATGACTTGTCTCACACCATCAGTTTTTACACATTGCTAAAATTAACCTAAAGAGTTTCAATTATTAAATTGCTTTAAAAATTCTTAGTGAATGCTTCCATGTAAACAAGTACTTAGTATCCAAACATCTTAATGAATATCTAAATTGTATGTGAAAGAATAAATGTAAAAACACTGGTCTTATCTGAAAAAAACATTTTTGAAATCTTTAAAGCATACGTATTAACTAACTCCAAATTTTATTTCAAAACTTGTAAAGCCTCAGAGCCAAGATATTTCAGTTGTCTGTGCTGTATTGTTATTTAGCCAGCCCCTAAATCAGAGTCTTTATCTTGACATGATATTCAAAGTTTATTTTTGCAATATAATAAATGTCTCTTAAAATATGGCTTATTCCTTTATATAATCATATATCATAAAAAGCAAATCATGTATGCCAGAAAAAATAGATTAATAAAAAATTGGTTGTGGCACGGTTAGCTAAACACCATCTTAAGGAAGATATTAGTATTGTTCATCATTATCAAAGAAAGACTGTCTTCATAAATTATTTTCATAAATACCTGATGGTTTCTCACCTTAAGGAAAAGACTGAGATAGAGATATTTCCTTCCCATTTTACAATCAAATATAATTTGTATGTAACACTTTGAATCTAACATTGCTATACTGTAGTCTTTTGAAAATTTCCTTCTTCATTTTGCGGAACTCATGCATCTTAATTTGTTTTTCTCTATGCTTTTAAATGATATAAATAATAATATTCTGTTGTTATTATTCAATCAAGTTGTGTCAAACTCTTTGCAACCCTGTGGACTGCAGCACATCATGCCCATTTTATCTTCAAATATTTAAGAAACTTCTCAACTTCAAGCCAATATAGTCTATATTATATAAAGCACTCAGTAACGTTTTTCTGAAATCATATTTTTTATGTTTCCAAAAGGAATGGTTTTAAAAACAGAACAAAAATGAAGCAGATACTTACACACCTTTTTTTTTTTTTTTTTGAAATGAAAGACTTGTGATCCATGTAAATATAATACCACCTGAGGTCAGTTATTCCTTTGGAAAAGTCTCTTTCAGTGATCCCCTTATATACACTACTAGAGGTCACAGGTGCTTATATTCAGCTACACTCTTCTGGGTTCCCTGTATATCTATTACGCCCTATAGAAGAGGATTCTGCTAACTCAGTATTCACTTCACCAATGGAGAGGGCTAGTGATTTAAAAAAGTAATACGTATTTCCATAGTTAAAATTCTCAGACATGCCCCAGCTAATGCAAAATGCTGATGAGTTTCCAATCATGTGGAATTAATTTCTGGGAGAGGCTGTAGAGTAACATTAGGTTTGATGAGGAAATCAGCTAAGAAATGAAAGACCGGTACATGAAAACTTTTCCTCAATTTAGCACTGCAATAGCCTTTGATGATCACTTAGAGCTCTGCTCATGCAAGAAAAGTAATATCCAGAAACCAAGTTATTAGTACTGTGAGTGAAATAAATCATTTAAAGATAAGCAATGTATAAGGCTACTGCACCTTCTTGTTCTAAGCTTGGGTCTCTCATGTGGATAATAACAATGATCATTTCATTAATAACTTACTGATAATTATAAGATTTTGAAAAATCACATTAAAAAATTTCCTAATAAATGGATATTCATTATCTCCCTTAAAAATACCAGTAGGCTTTAGAGACAGATAATAATGTTCATATGTAACCCCAGAGCAATATAGAAGCAGATACTATAGGAATTAGAGTTATAAGATTTCATAATTTTAGAAAGTAAATGAAATATTTCTGAATTTTATAAGTAACTATGTGGTAACAAGTAACAAGTTGCTAAGACACTCTTGTGGCTCAGACGGTAAAGCGTCTGCCTACAATGCCAGAGACCCGGGTTCAATCCCTGAGTTGGGAAGATCTCCTGGAGAAGCAAGCAAGAAAGAAAGTCGCTCAGTCATGTCCGACTCTTTCGAACCCCATGGACTGTAGCCTACCAAGCTCTTCCGTCCATGGGATTTTCCAGGCAAGAATACTGAAGTGGGCTGCCATTTCCTTCTCCAGGAGATCTTACCGACGCAGGGATTGAACCCGGGTCTCCTGCATTGTAGGCAGACGCTTTACCATCTGAGCCACCAGGGAAGTCAAAATGAAAGGAATGAAATGGCAACCCACTCCGGTATTCTTGCCTGCAAAATCTCATGGACGGAGGAACCTGGTCAGCTATAGTCCATGGGGTCGTAAAGAGTTGGAGATGACTGAGCGACTTCACTTTCACTTTTCTGAAAAGAAAACTTTTGAATCTTGGGGTGATTTTTTAAACTGGAAAAAAATAATTTAAAAAATAATATAGATACTTATATTTAACTTACATTTAAGCTCATTCTTATATAATTTTCTTATTTTGAAGTTTAAATGTGCTAAACCTTTGTAACTAAACAATAATGGGATCTTACTCTAATTTCTTAACTGCAAGTCTATATTTTAAATGTATTAAATTGATCAACTGGCTCCAAGGTCTGGATTAGAGAATTGAATGATTTAATACATGTAAATTTCTTTGCTTATGTGAGTTCCCTGGGTGGAATAAGCTCCACATGCTGAATAATGTTCAGTGCAGCAATCAAGACCCTTGCCAGTCTAGCACTGAAATACTGAAGTACAGAGTAAGCAAGATTTACTGACTTAACTGACAAGATCTTGGTTATTGAAGTCTGCACATAATGTCTACTTCAAGATGAGTGTTTCCTGGATTAGCAAAAAGATAACCAGAAAGAATTTTCCTTTGAGCTCTACATTAGCCAATATTTAAAAATCTGTGGGCTTCCATCTCTTTATGCAGTGCCATCTCATTCCCTGACCAGAGTTTGTGCATTGATTACCCATGTAGCTACCTTCAGACAGCTGCTCTGGCTCTCCTCTGGCCACTGACTTGGAAATCTCTCCAATTCTGACCCATGTTAAGCCTAGTCCTTTTCTTCCAGTCTCCAGACATCTATGTAGGTTCTAGCTACCAGACTACATGTAAACCGACCATTTTCCAGAGTTAAAGCAGGAGTGCAATTATCTTGGGTCATATTGAGCCCATAGTTAATTCCACCCTCTGACATTGCAAAAATTACATGTATTTGCTCTATTGGAATTTTACATATTTAATTTTTTATTTTAATTGTTTAACCTAAGAACATCAATATTATAGTTTACCCTCAAAATAAATATTCCTTCAGAAGGTATAAAGGGCTTATAATACTCTGGAAATACTTTAGAACTTTCCGCTAAGCAAATAAATAATTTTCACTTAAAAAAATAAAACCTTAAAAACCTTCTACTAACAATATAGTCAACCATGAAACTATTGTGCAATAAAATTTGGAAAATAAAGGATATGATCATTCTAAAAACTCCTGCCTTAGAGCTGTTATAGGAACACTGTAACTAAAATGCCTATTTTGTTCTGTCTATTAATATCAAAATATCCATTTCCTGTGATTTGTCAACACAATAGATTTACCATGATTAAACTGTAACTTTTTTAAAAAATCTGCTTTTAAAATGTATTTCTAGTGATTATTCAGGTTTACTACCTGAATATATTCAATTGAGCATAAAAATTAGTTGTAATTAAAAACTCTTTGCAAACCCTGTCACAATATCCATGAAGACAAACTTCATCAGCTTGTTCATCCAGTATCATAAATTCCCCAGCTTTGTCTTTCTCCCTTCTCTCTTGCTCTTTGTGAAAGACCAATACAGTTTTACACCAATTCAGACCCAGTTTAATCCAAGACTTGTTTTTGCTCTGATTTGAAAATATGAGGCATCAACCATTATCAAAATGTGATTTAAATTGTGCTTTAAATTATATACTGCAGTTGATTTTTGTATTAATACTGCAAAGTTATTCAGTTATACACATACATATATCTATTCTTTTTCAAATTCTTTTCTCATTTAGTTTATTACAGAAGACTGAACAGAGTTCCTTGTGCTGTATAATAGGTCCTTGTTGGTTATCTATCTTAAAGATCAGTTCAGTTCAGTCACTCAGTCGTGTCTGACTCTTTGCGACCCCATGAATCGCAGCACGCCAGGCCTCCCTGTCCATCACCAACTCCTGGAGTTCACTCAGACTCACGTCCATTGAGTCAGTGATGCCATCCAGCCATCTCATCCTCAGTCGTCCCGTTCTCATCCTGCCCCCAATCCCTCCCAGCATCAGGGTCTTTTCCAATGAGTCAACTCTTCACATGAGGTGGCCAAAGTACTGGAGCTTCAGTTTTAGCATCATTCCTTCCAAAGAAATCCCAAGGTTGATCTCCTTCTGAATGGACTGGTTGGATCTCCTTGCAGTCCAAGGGACTCTCAAGAGTCTTCTCCAACACCACAGTTCAAAAGCATCAATTCTTTGGCACTCAGCCTTCTTCACAGTCCAACTCTCACATCCATACATGACCACAGGAAAACCATAGCCTTGACTAGATGGACCTTAGTCGGCAAAGTAATGTCTCTGCTTTTGAATATACTATCTAGGTTGGTCATAACTTTTCTTCCAAGGAGTAAGTGTCTTTTAATTTCATGGCTGCAGTCACCATCTGCAGTGATTTTGGAGCCCCAAAAAATAAAGTCTGTTCTCACATCCATACATGACCACAGGAAAACCATAGCCTTGACTAGATGGACCTTAGTCGGCAAAGTAATGTCTCTGCTTTTGAATATACTATCTAGGTTGGTCATAACTTTTCTTCCAAGGAGTAAGTGTCTTTTAATTTCATGGCTGCAGTCACCATCTGCAGTGATTTTGGAGCCCCAAAAAATAAAGTCTGACACTGTTTCTACTGTTTCCCCATCTATTTCCCATGAAGTGATGGGGCCAGATGCCATGATCTTCGTTTTCTGAATTTTGAGCTTTAAGCCAACTTTTTCACTCTCCTCTTTCACTTTCAACAAGAGGCTTTTTAGTTCCTCGTCACTTTCTGCCATAAGGGTGGTGTCATCTGCATATCTGAGGTTATTGATATTTCTCCCAGCAATCTTGATTCCAGCTTGTGTTTCTTCCAGTCCAGCCTTTCTCATGATGCACTCTGCATAGAAGTTAAATAAGCAGGGTGACAATATACAGCCTTGAAGTACTCCTTTTCCTATTTGGAACCAGTCTGTTGTTCCATGTCCAGTTCCAACTGTTGCTTCCTGACCTGTATACAGATTTCTCAAGAGGCAGGTCAGGTGGTCTGGTATTCCTATCTCTTTCAGAATTTTCCACAGTTTATTGGATCCACAAAGTCAAAGGCTTTGGCATAGTCAATACAGCAGAAATAGATGTTTTTCTGGAACTCTCTTGCTTTTTCCATGATCCAGTAGATGTTGGCAATTTGATCTCTGGTTCCTCTGCCTTTCCTAAAACCAGCTTGAACATCAGGGAGTTCACGGTTCACGTATTGCTGAAGTCTGGCTTGGATAATTTTGAACATTAATTTACTGGCTGTATATTTGTCAATCCCAAACTGCCAATTTATCGTTCCTCTTCATCTTTCCTATTTGATTTGTTTTCTAACAATAACAGACAATGTTTGTTTTCTAAGCCTGTGACTCAGTTTCTATTTGTAATTAATTTCCTGGTGGCTCAGAGGTTAATGCATGGAGAATCCCACGGACGGAGGAGCCTGGTGGGCTGCTGTCTATGGGGTCACACAGAGTCGGATACGACTGAAGTGACTTAGCAGCAGCAGCAGCAGAGATTAAAGCGTCTGCCTGGAATGTGGGAGACCCGAGTTCAATCCTGGGTTGGGAAGATCCCCTGAAGAAGGAAATGGCAACACACTCTGGTACTCTTTCCTGGAGAATCCCATGGAGAGAGAAGACTGATAGGCTACAGTCCATGGGGTCGCAAAGAGTCGGACGCTACTGAGCTACTTCACTTTCACTTTTCACTTTCATACTATTAGTATCTTTTTTGGGATTCCACATATAAGTGATATCATATATTTTTCTTTCTCTGACTTACTTCAGCTAATCTCTAGGTCCATCCATGTGGCTGCAAATGACATTATTTCATTCTTTTCAGTGGTTGTGTAATATTCCATTATATATGTATCATATCTGTTTTTTTTTAGATTTTCATTATTTTACTTTTCTGTTTTTTTTTTATTTTTTTTACTTTGTTTATTTTAATTGAAAGATAATTGCTTTCCAGTATTGTGCTGGGTTTCTGTCAAACATCAACATGAATCAGCCATAGATATACATATGTCCCCTCCCTCTTGAATCTCCCTCCACCCTCCCTCCCCATCCCACCCTCTAGGTTGTTATAGAGCCCTGACTTGAGTTCCCTGAGGCTTATAGCAAATTCCCATTGGCTATCTATTTTACATATAGTAATGTATGTTCCCATGTTACTTTCTCCATACATCCCTTTCTTTCCTTCCTCCCATCTCTCCATGTCCATAAGTTTGTTTTCTATGTCTGTGTCTCCATTGCTGCCCTGCACATAATTTTGTCAGTAACATCTTTCTTGATTGCATATATATGTGTTAGTATATGATATTTGTTTTTCTCTTTCTGCCTTACTTCACTCTATATAATAGGCTTTAGGTTCATTCACCTCATTAGAACTGACTCAATTGCATTCCTTTTATGACTGAGTAATAGTCCCTTGCATATATGTACCACATCTTCTTTATCCATTCATCTGTCAGTGGTCATTTAGGTTGCTTTCCTGTCTTAGCTATTGTAAACAGCATTGCAATGAATATTGGGTCAGATAATATCCATTCAAACCATGGTTTCCTTTGGTTTTGCTGAATCATATAGTAGCTCTACTTTTTAGTTTTTAAGCAGTCTACATACTGTTGTCCATAGTGGCTGTACCAATTTACATTTCCACCAACAGTGTAGGAGGATTCCCTTTCTCCTCATTGTCTCTAGCATCTATTGTGGTAGACTTTTTGATGATGGCCATTTTGGACTGATAGGTGATATCTCATTTTAGTTTGATTTGTATTTCTCTGATAATTAGTGATGTTGAGCATCTTTTCATGTGCCTCTTAGCTTCCCTGGTGGCTCAGATGGTAAAGAATCTGCCTGTAATATGGGAAACCTGGGTTCAACCTTTGGATTGGGAAGATCCCCTGGAGAAGGACATGGCAACCTACTTCAGCATCTTGCCTGGACAATCCCCATGGACAGAGGGTTCTGGCAGCTACAGTCTATGGGATCACAAATAGTTGGACATGACTGAGGGACTGAGCACACTTGGCCATCTATATATATTCTTTGAAAAAAATGTCTATTTAGGTCTTCTGTCCATTTTTGATTTTTTAAAATTATTATTGAACTGCATGAGTTAATATTTGTACATTTTGAAGATTGATTCCTTGTCCTTCACATCATGTGCAAATAATTTCTCCCATTCTTGGGTTGTCTTTTCATTTTTTTAAGGTTTCCTTTGCTGTGCAATAATTTTTAAGTTGAATTGGGTCCCATTTGTTCATTTTTATTTTTATTTTCATTAAGAAGTGGGTCAAAACAGATCTTGCTGTGATTTATGTCAAAAAGTGTTCCACTTATGTATTGCTTGAACAGTTTTACAGTAGCTGATATTATCTTTATACCTTTATTCCATTTTTAATTTATTTTTCATATAGTATTAGAGAGTGTTCTAATTTCATTCTTTTACATTTAACAGTCCCATTTTCTCAGCACTATTTATTAAAGAGGCCATCTTATTTTTCCTTTGTATAGTCTTATTTCCTTTGTTATAGATTAATTGATTATAGGTTTATTTTGCGATTTTCTATCCTCTTCCATTGATTTATATTTCCATTTTTGTGTCAGTACCATACCATTATGATGATTGTATCTTTGAGATACAGTCTGAAATTAGGGAGCTTGATTCTTCCACTTCTGATTTTCTTTCTGGAGATTGTTTTATTTATTTGGGGTCTTTTGTGTCTCCATACAAAGTTAAATTTTTTTGTTCTATTTCAATGAAAAATACCAATAAAAATTTGATAAGGATTGCATTGAATCCATAGATTGCTTTGAGTATGATGGCCATTTTGATAATACTGATTCTTCCAATCCAAGAACATGATATATCTTTCTCTTTGTATTATATATTGTTTCTTTCATTCAGTTCAGTTCAGTTTAGTTCAGTCCAGTTCAGTTGCTCAGTCATGTCTGACTCTTTGCGATCCCATGAATCGTAGCACGCCAAGCCTCCCTCTGCATCACCAACTCCCGGAATTCACTCAGACTCACATCCATCGAGTCAGTGATGCCATCCAGCCATCTCATCCTCTGTCGTCCCCTTCTCCTCCTGCCCCCAATCCCTCCCAGCTCAGAGTCTTTTCCAGTGAGTCAGCTCTTCATACGAGGTGGCCAAAGTACTGGAGTTTCAGCTTTAGCATCATTCCTTCCAAAGAAATCCCAGGGCTGATCTCCTTCAGAATGGACTGGTTGGATCTCCTTGCAGTTGAAGGGACTCTCAAGAGTCTTCTCCAACACCACGGTTCAGAAGCATCAATTCTTTGGTGCTCAGCCTTCTTCACAGTCCAACTCTCAAATCCATACATGACCACAGGAAAAAACATAGCGTTGACTAGACGGACCTTAGTCGGCAGATGCCAGGAGCCACCACGGAAGATCCCACCCACGACAAGGTCATGTAGAAGAGAACTGTTAAGCAAGGCTTCAGGACTCAATGGGCTCCCTAGGCTTTCTTGAGCATCTACCCCAAAACTAGAATCTGTTTTACTATTTCATGACTTTCACCAACTCCTCTGACATTAACAGGGGGCTATTCCTGACCACCTTTCTCTGGAGAAAATCAACTTAGGGCTATAGCTAATAAGTCTCTTGGACATGAGAGGAATATTTCAAATCAAACCCCCTCTGTTAACATTCTAGCTTGCTTGGCAGGTCTATCCAGACTCTTGCAACTACACATATGATTATTTACAGCCTCCCAACTGTGAGAGGCAAGGAAAGCCTAAAACATAGAGCCTTTTAAAGAGTTAAAAGTTATTAGAGTAGTGCTGGTGTAGGATTTTATTATTGAGCCAGTGCTTGTTGCTATATCTCTTATTCACTGTGCACCTGGGAGTGCCTTAGTCAACATAGTTGGAATGTTAGAAAAACAAGTGTAGCCTTGAAATTAACCACATCAGACCTTTGAGCTAATTGGTTCTTTCTTGTAACTCACTGCACCTTTGCTCCGTGAGAAATGTAACTTGTTTAATACTTTCTGAGGCTGACATAGATTAGAAATATAAGAAAAAACACTTTGAGGGAAAATAAGTTTTTTGGTTGAGCATCCTTTATCAAAAGAGGGTCATAAAATGTTCACAGACCTCCAAGGCCGAAGATAATGTACACAAAATTGTTTATGGGAAAGGTTTGCAGAAAAAAATCCTGGTTTCGATAAAGACAAAACAGATGTAATGTTTGGGCTGACTCTGACTTTGCATCTTTCATTTCCCTCTATGTATAAGACAAGGTATAAAAGTACCTTTTAATGATAAAGCTATTGGGCTTCACTTGAAGAAGCTTGGTCACCCCGTGTTTTTCTTTTTTTCTTTTTCAGGCTGATCCCTTAGAACATAGAGGCTCCCTGCATTCACTTTCCTGCCTGAGCTTCTAAGACTTTATTAGCTTTCTATGTAAACCAAAAAATATCAGCCTCCTTCTCTCCTCTATTTTCTTATCTACAACATTCTTTCCTTATCTCTCTCTAAATCAATCGCCAACGCTGTTTTTCCTTCAGGTTCCCCTGGATCCTGTGGGGGCTGGACCCCGGTAATGTCTCTGCTTTTCAATATGCTATCTAGGTTGATCATAATGTTTCTTCCAAGGAGTAAGCATCTTTTAATTTCATGGCTGCAGTCACCATCTGCAGCGATTTTAGAGCCCCCCAAAATAAAGTCTGACACTGTTTCCACTGTTTCCCCATCTATTTCCCACGAAGTGATGGGACCAGATCCCATGATCTTTGTTTTCTGAATGTTGAGCTTTAAGCCAACTTTTTCACTCTCCTCTTAGTATCTTCTAATTTTCAGAATACAGGTATTTTGCCTCCTTAGGTAGGTTTGTTGTTGTTTAGTTGCTAAGTTGTGTCTGACTCTTTTGAGACTCCCATGGACTGTATTCTGCCAGCTCCTCTGTCCATGAGATTTCCCAGGCAAGAGTACTGAACTGAATTGCCATTTCCTTCTCCAGACGTTCTTCCCAACTCAGGGATCAAAGCTGTGTATCCTCAATTGGCAGGTAAGTTCTTTACCACTGAGCTACCAGAGAAGCTCTTCAGTTCAATTCAGTTCAGTTGCTCAGTCGTGTCCAACTCTTTGCGACCCAATGAGTTGCAGCACACCAGGCTTCCCTGTCCACACAAACTCCTGGAGTTCACTCAGACTCATGTCCATCAAGCTGGTGATGCCATCCAGCCATCTTATCCTGTGTCATCCCCTTCTCTTCCTGCCCCCAGATCCCTCCCAGCATCAGTATTTTCCAATGAGTCAACTCTTCGCATGAGGTGACCAAAGTATCACAGTTTCAGCTTTAGAATCAGTCCTTCCAAAGAACACCCAGGACTTATTTCCTTCAGAATGGACTGGTTGGACCTCCTTGCAGTCCAGGGGACCCTCAAGAGTCTTTTTCACCACCACAGTTCAAAAGCATTAATTCTTTGACACTCAGCTTTCTTCACAGTCCAACTCTCACATCCATACATGACCACTGGGAAAACCATAGCCTTGACTAGACAGAACTTTGTTGGCAAAGTAATGTCTCTGCTTTTGAATATGCTATCTAGGTTGGTCAAAGCTTTTCTTCCAAGGAGTAAACGTCTTTTAATTTCATGGCTGAAATGTCCTATGGATATCAATTATGACTAAGTGTATACACATGGCAGATTCATGTTGATGTATGGCAAAATCAATACAATATTGTAAAGTAATTAACTTCCAATTAAAATAAGTCAATTTATATTAAAAAATAAACATAAAAAATCATGGCTGTAATCACCATCTGCAGTGATTTTGGAGCCCCCAAAAATAAAGTCTGACACTGTTTCCACTGTTTTCTCATCTATTTCCCATGAAGTGATGGGACCAGGTGCCATGATCTTGATTTTCTGAATGTTGAGCTTTAAGCCAACTTTTTCACTCTCCTCTTTCATTTTCATCAAGAGGCTCTTTAGTTCTTCTTCACTTTCTGCCATAAGGGTGGTGTCATCTTGCATATCTGAGGTTATTAACCCGACAGTCTTGATTCCAGCTTGCGCTTCTTCCAGCCCAGCATTTCTCATGATGTACTCTGCATATAAGTTAAATAAGCAGGGTGACAATATACAGCCTTGATGTACTCCTTTTCCTATTTGGAACCAGTCTGTTGTTCCATGTCCAGTTCTACTGTTGCTTCCTGACCTGCATACAGGTTTCTTAAGAGGCAGGTCAGGTGGTCTGGTATGCCCATCTCTTTCAGAATTTTCCACAGTTTATTATCCACACAAAGTCGTTCATAGTCAATAAAGCAGAACTAGATGTTTTCTTCTGGAACTCTTTTGTCTTTTTGATGATCCAGTGGATGTTGACAATTTGATTTCTGGTTCCTCTGCCTTTTCTAAAACCTGCTTGAAAATCTGGAAGTTTATGGTTCACATATAGCTAAAGCCTGGTTGGAGAATTTTAAGCATTACTTTACTAGTGTGTGAGATGAATGCAATTATGCAGTAGTTTGAGCATTCCTTGGCATTGCCTTTGGGATTGCAACGAAAACTGGCCTTTTCCAGTCCTGTGGCCACTGCTGAGTTTTTCAGATTTGCTGGCATATTGAGTGCAGCACTTCCACAGCATCATCTTTCAAGATTTGAAATAGCTCAATTGGAATTCCATCACTTCCACTAGCTTTGTGTGTAGTGATGCTTTCTAAGGCCCACCTGACTTCATATTCCAGGATGTCTGGCTCTAGGTGAGTGATCACACCATTGTGATTATCTGGGTTGTGAAGATCTTTTTTGTACTGTTCTTCTGTGTACTCTTGCCACCTCTTCTTAATATCTCTGCTTCTGTTAGGGCCATACCATTTCTGTCTTTTATCGATCCCATCTTTGCATGAAATGTTCCCTTGGTATCTTTAATTTTCTTGAAGAGATCTCTAGTCTTTCCCATTCTGTTGTTTTCCTCTATTTCTCATTGATCACTGAGGAAGGCTTTCTTGTCTCTCCTGCTATTCTGTGGCACTCTGCCTTCAGATGCTTATATCTTTCCTTTACTCCTTTGCTTTTCACAGCTATTTGTAAGGCCTCCCCAGACAGCCATTTTGCTTTTTTGCAATTCTTTTCCATGAGGATGGTCTTGATCCCTGTCTCCTGTACAGTGTCACGAATCTGTCCATAGGCATTAGGCACTCTATCTATCAGATCTAGTCCCTAAATCTATTTCTCACTTTTACTGTATAGCCATAAAGGATTTGATTTAGGTCATACCTGAATGGTCTAGTGGTTTTGCCTTCCATCTTCAATTTAAGTCTGAATCTGGCAATAAGGATTTCATTATATGAGCCACAGTCAGCTCCCCGTCTTGTTTTTGCTGAGTGTATAGAGCTTCTCCATCTTTGGCTGCAAAGAATACAATCAATCTGATTTCAATGTTGACCATCTGGTGATGTCCATGTGTAGAGTCTTCTCTTGTGTTGTTGGAAAAGGGTGTTTGCTTTGACCAGAGTGTTCTATTGGCAGAACTCTATTAGTCTTTGTCCTGCTTTATTCTGTATTCCAAGGCCAAATTTGCCTGTTACCCCAGGTGTTTCTTGACTTCCTACTTTTGCATTCCAGTCCCCTATAATGAAAAGGACATCTTTTTGGATGTTAGTTCTAAAAGGTCTTGTAAGTCTTCATAGAACCTTTCTACCATTCAACCATTCTTCAGCATTACTGGTTGGGGCATAGACTTGGATTACTGTGATATTGAATGGTTTGCCTTGGAAACGAATAGAGATCATTCTGTCGCTTTTGAGATTGCATCCAAATACTGAATTTTGGAGTCTTTTGTTGACCATGATAGCTACTCCATTTCTTCTAAGGGATTCCTGCCCATAGTAGTAGATATAATGGTCATCTGAGTGAAATTCCCCCATTCCAGTCCACTTTAGTTCACTGATTCCTATTATGTTGACGTTCACTTTTGTCATCTTCTGTTTGACCACTTCCAATTTGCCTTGATTCATGGACCTAACATTCCAGGTTCCTATGCAATATTGCTCTTTACAGTATCAGACCTTATTTCTATCACCAGTCACATCCACAGCTGGGTATTGTTTGTGCTTTGGCTCTGTCCCTTCATTCTTTCTTGAGTTATTTCTCCACTGATCTCCAGTAGCATATTTGGTACCTACTGACCTGAGGTGTTCCTCTTTCAGTGTTCTATCATTTTGCCTTTTCATAGTGTTCATGGGTTCTCAAGACAAGAATAGAGAAGACCTTAGGTAGGTTTATGTCTAGGTATTATATTCTTTATGATGAGATAGTAAATGTGATTGTATCAGGGAAGAAAAATAAATAAAAGGAATCCATTTGGAAATGAATTAACTGCAAGGACGTAAATGAAGAAGTTTGCAGGCGCCATTGTACTATACATAGAGAATTCTAAAGAATGTTCAAACTACCGCACAATTGCACTCATCTCACATGTTAGCAAAGTAATGCTCAAAATTCTCCAAGCAAAGCTTCAACAGTACATGAACCATGAACTCCCAAATGTTCAAGCTGGATTTAGAAAAGGCAGAGGAACCAGAAATCAAATCGTCAACATCTGTTGGATCATCAAAAACGCAAGAGAATTCCAGAGAAACATCTACTTCTGTTTTAGTGACTATGCCAAAACCTTTGACTGTGTGAATCACAGCAGAATGTGGAAAATTCTGTAAGAGATGGGAATACCAGACCATCTGACCTGCCTTCTGAGAAATCTGTATGCAGATCAAGAAGCAACTGTTAGAACTGGACATGGAACAACAGACTGATTCCAAATCAGGAAAGGAGTATGTCAAGACTGCATATTGTCACCCTGCTTATTTAACTTATATGCAGAGTACATCATGCAAAATGCCAGGATGTTTGAAGCAGAAGCTGGAATCAAGATTTCCAGGAGAAATGCTAATAACCTCAGATGTACAGATGACACCACCCTTTAATATATAATAGACTAATCAAGAGATGTGAAATTTAGTTTTTAAAATAATTTTTGCTGCTAATATCCAAAAATCAGAAGACTTTTTCACTTTACACATTTAGCGGCACATGCAAAGTTGTAATTTGATATTTCATGTAGCAACTAACTTTGTCTTGTTTTTAGACATGGAGTAAATAGAGAACAAAAGCGTATGAATAGATTATGGCACTTGTTTACTCAGGAAGTTGTGTTCAACAGTTATTTAAAGATAGAATCATTTTAGCAAAGTGTATTCCACAGTACATTAATCTTTTAGAAGATCTAGTTATAAGTCTATCCACTCATTGTGAAGCTATTATCAGTTTTCCTGAAATTTCACATCCAAGGGCAGTCATGATATCTGTGAACAATCAGAGTAATAAGACATAGTGAAACCCTGACAATTTAGATCTAAAAACTCATATATTTTATAGAGAAAACCATAATCTCTCTCAAATGATTTGTTTGCAAACCGACTCATACTATTTGAGAAGAAAATCTTTAAAATTGTTGGCTAGAGCTATTTTGAAAACTATATAACTTCTTTGAAAATTTTCCCAGCAGGAAACAGATTTATCCTTGCCATCTTTGAAGCTAAAAAGGCTAAAGGGTAAATATCCTATTATGTACATGAAATTATTAAATGTCAAAGCAGAAGTAATTCACATCTCAAAGATAATTCCATTTCTTCATCATCATAAGCTGTTCATTACTTACAGAATTATATAAAAGTTATTTTCATAAGAGAAAACATTTTCACATAGCAATAGTTTCTATAATAATTACCTGTGGAAACACATAGCCTAGTAAAAATGACTCTTCTTGGAGAGATACTGTGTGTCTATAGCCTCATTTTTAATTAAAAGAAACTATGAATCTCTTTAATATGTCCATAATAATATGTTTTATAATTAATGATCAGCTTCTCCAGCTTTGTTTCTATAGCCTACATTTCTCATGATTTTGTGTGAAATGTTATGAGCTTGACTAATAAGCTGTCCTAATTACTGGTATTGTTTATAGACTCACATATACAGAGAACAAACTAATATGTACCAATGGGGAGAGGCGGGTGGGGAGGGGAAACAGAGTGGTAGGGAAGTAGGAAGTGTAAACTATTTACTATAAAATAAGTTACAATGATATATTGCATAACAAAGGGACTATAGCCAATATTTTATAATAACTATAAATGAATATAACCTTTAAAAATTGTGAATCACTGTATTGTACAACTGCAGCATAGTTTTTGTAGCAAATATACTTCGATAAAAAAGCAAAGTAAAAATGTTATCAATATATGTGACCATATAGACATGATACAAAGTAGACACATCAAATTTGAGTGTATTTGTAATGATGAAGAATCCATTTTTCCTGTATTCTCTTTTTGTATAAAATGCAGTGAAGAACTGCCCAATTCCTGACTATGAATTTTCAGGAAAACATTAACAATTAAGAAACATTCAGAGAAAGGCAATCAGAACAATAAAATATTGTGATAATATATCACATGAGAAATTGTTGAACGAATATGGAAGAAAAATACCAAACACTTCCCAAGAAACAGAAAGCAGACCAGTGGGTAGACATTATAGGAGCCATTCTTTTTCACATGTAACATATGTTTCTGTTCAGTCACTAAATTGTGTCAGACTGTTTGTGATCCCATGAACTGTGGCATGCCAGGCTTCCCTGTCCTTCACTATCTCCCTGAGTTTGCTCAAATTCATGTCCATTGAGTTGGTGATGCCATCCAACCATCTCATCCCATTCTTCTCTTGCCCTCGATCTTTCCCAGCATGAGGGTCATTTCCAATGAGCCAATCTTTGTATCAGGTGGCCAAAGTATTGGATCTTCAGCTTCAGCATCAGCCCTTCCAATGAATATCCAGAGTTTATTTCCTTTAGGATTTAGTGGCTTGATCTTGCTGACCAAGGGACTCAAGTCTTCTCCAGCACCACAGTTTAAAAGGAACAGTTCTTCAGTGCTCAGCCTTCTTTATGGCCCAAATGTTACATCCATACATGACTACTGGCAAAACTATAGCTTTGACTGTATTAACTTTGTGGCAAAGTGATGTCTCTGCTTTTTAACTTAAATCATTTTATCTCTTTAGTAATATCTTTAAAAGTTGTAAACTAATTACCACTAAAAATGTTCAAGCACAAGCTAGATAAGCACTTCTTATGAATAGAATAGGATTGATTCACTAACTAAAGTTTGCCCTAGATGATCTCTAAAGGACTTAAAAAATTCTAAGATTGGATCAACTCAATTATACATACATATATAGTCTAAAAATATATTTTGAGTTCCGCTAGAGTGTGGTAAACTGAAACTCAAGATTCAGACAAATATTAACAGGCTATTAAATCATACTCTGTGGTGTCTTTAAATCATATGTCTTTTAGGCTTACATTTAATTAAAATTTAAAGGCTATTTTTGGCTATCGAACCTGCTCTTCCATCAGAAAAATCTTAGAGAACAGTAAGATTATTCACTTTTCTTGTTAAATATTCAGCATCAATTAAATGTTTTCATACTACTAACTTGCTTGCTTGCTAAGTCGCTGCAGTCGTGTCCGACTCTGTGTGACCCCATAGATGGCAGCCCACCAGGCTCCCGCGTCCCTGGGATTCTCCAGGCAAGAACACTGGAGTGGGTTGCCATTTCCTTCTCCAATGCATGAAAGTGAAAAGTGAAAGTGCAGTCGCTCAGTCGTGTCCGACTCTTCCTGACCCCATGGACTGCAGCCTACCAGGCTCCTCTGTCCATGGGATTTTCCAGGCAAGAGTCCTGGAGTGGGTGCCATCGCCGTCTACCACTACATGCTCCCAAAATTCTAATTCTAGTGACCTGTTTCATTTGCATAATACTTTCCTTGCTTTGAGAATGTTTTCTGGTAATACTTTTATATTTAGATAAACTTCCTTGGTGACTCAGAGGTTAAAGCATCTGCCTGCAATGTGGGAGACCCGGGTTCTATCCCTGGGTTGGGAAGATCCCCTGGAGAAGGAAATGGCACCCCACTCCAGTATTCTTGCCTGGAGAATCCCATGGACAGAGAAGCCTTGTGGGCTGCAGTCCATGGGGTCACAAAGAGTTGGACATGACTGGGTGACTTCACTTTAAAAGGCCATTACAATTTTAAATAGATTTATAATCTATACACAGAAATATGGTGTTTGCACATCCTCTTTTTAAGGTGATATTCCAAAAAGCAAATCTTCATTATAAATGAAGGATTTTTCAATTTTTATAATTTTATATGTTTGACTTGTATTCACACCAATGATGTATCTTCTGTAGTTAATGTAATGTAATACATCACCTAAATGGCTGCCAACGTTTTATTTGCAAGAGATTATGAACATTTCTATAATAATATTTTTAAGAGATTTGAGGCAGAAAGAAGAACCTTGAATTTACAAAGTTCCAGTAAGATTATATTGAGAAGGTAGTTCAATTTTAAATTACGTATATTAATACTCTGAGAGTTCAACTGTTGATGGATTAAGAAGTAGAGTAAAAAAGAATAAAAAATTATATAATTCAAAAAGAAAATTAATTAGTTCCACAAAGATAGGCAGAATTCAAATCTGAATTTGAGTATAGAAATATCTTTTGTGGAGGGATGCTGAAGGATGCCAGGTGTAGCAAAAATTTGGTCCTATAAGCCTTAAAAGGCATCACTGAAATAGTTCTAGTTGAATGAGCTCTGATTCAACTTTGAGTAGGCAATCTACCAAGTAATGAATATATGAATTTTTCTGGGACAATAGCTTCACATGTTTATGCTTTTTTTCCCCCTCCAACATAGAATTTGATTATTGATCTTGCTGTAGAACAAAAGCTTGAGATTTTCCTAGTTATTAAATTTTGAAAATCATTTAAAAAATCCTGATTTTGTGACAAAGCAGGTTTTAAAAGAGAGAGAACACTACAAATAGAACTGTATTAAATAAAGAAGAAAAAGATGATATGCTATGAGAGTGAAATTTTTAAAATTCGCTTAGTATGTTTCATATATGATCTGACATGTAGTTACATACTAGTACTAAGATAAAAAACAGAATCTCTTTCCTATTGAAGTTAATTTGTGGGTTATTTGGAAATTAAAAGAAAGTAGTAATGCATTTTATAAAAGTTAGAAAAGTCACTGAATTGATTGAAATTTTTAGCATTGAATTAGGAATATGCAACATCCATCCCATTCAGGAAATATATATAATCTTGCTAGAAAGATAAACTGTGTTGCATCCAAAATAAATAATAATCAGTTGGAAGGAATCTAGATAATATTTGTAATTAAAAAAAAAGCTGATAATCTATGATATCATTTACCTTAAAAAAGGGTATAATTGTTTTAAAAGCAAAGTATCTTTTTGCAATTAAATGAATGTTTAAAGTAATCACTATGTCTTTATTATTTTTAGAAATATCTATTTTTCTAGTTAGTTTGTAAGATATTGAAGAGTATTTGACTTTCATATGAATCAGGGAACCAAAGTGTCACTACATGTCCAAGTCTTTTTATTTTCAAGCTATTCAATGTAGCACTGATTTAATCAACAACTATTCTGATGAAAGCCATGGTTTTCTGTGTTACGGAATTTGGGTCATTCAAATCACTTTTATGTACACATCATCCGCAGAGTTTCACCGGTAGAGGGAGCCATTATCTACATAGTCTAAAATCTGAAAACAACGTTCTCTGCTTATGAAAGAAGCAGTCACAGAATATGAGTCAAACTATCAAGCCCTTTGTAAATTAAAAAAAAAATCCAAATGGGTTTAAAATGTTTAATTTTAAAGCAAATTTGAAATTAAGTTTACTTTAATTCCTTTTGATGAAATAAATAAATGAACATTTTTAATATTTTGCATACTTTTAAAAATCCTTCCTCAATTACTTAAATGTCAGTACACTGAAGGAAATGTATAAATAGCTATTATCTGAGTATTTTCTTATCTTCATATTATTGCTATATATATTTAGCTTCACTTTTACCAAAAAATTCAAACAACATAGTCTCCATTCTCATATTATCAAGTCATATAAAACTATTTTCTAACATACATAAATAATTATGAATTTTCTTATTAGTAACTATGAGAATATACTGGAAAATTTTTTGATGAGTATAATGTATTTAGTAAACTAATGCTTGCCTCTTAAAAATAAATAGAATTAGGAATCTGTTTGCTCATATGTTGATACATTTGTAAGAGTGTTATATTTAAAGCTTATATATTTATTTAAAATATATTTAAAAATAATGATGTGTGAATATACCTAAAATGACTCACATAATTTTATATAGCACAGATTAACACAAATTTAAAATAAGTGTATAATTCAAAGTTTCCAATTCAGACTCCAAAAGTTCAGTTTGCTTCTCATAATGACATTTGAATTAACACTTGTATTAATCAAATAAAAACATCTTGTGACTATTTACTTTTAAGTAGTATTTCATTAGAGATTATAAAGAATCCCACACTTTTTCACAGTTCTTACTATCATTATTTAATACAATTCTTACTTTATCATAGCTGTAATAGTTGTAATAGCTACACAGACCCAGCCTTTCTTTATACCAAAACTTAGGATCTAAATTCAGCTAATATAAGGTAGCAGATGCAAATGAAATTAATGGTTGTTATAGTGTGAGTCAAAACAAGGTTTCTCATTTTTAATGTGGTTTGTATAGTAAGAAATCAGCCAAGTTAATGTTCAAGAGAGGAGTCTACACCTTTGCCACTCAAAGTGTGTTCTAGTATCCAGTAACATTGTTCTCCTCTGGGAACTTATTACAACTCTCCTCTCAGGTCCCATCCCAGAGCTTCTGAACCTGAATCTGCATTTTAATAAGATCCCCAGGTACTTTGAATGCACATTACCTTTTAAGAAACACAGGAATACATCAACTCTTTACAGAGGTTTCCCTGGACACAGGGGACCCCTAGACTTCTAGTATCTCTAGTATTAATAAATATATGTGACTTTGAACCTGAATAGTTTTGGAAATCTACAAAAGTTTTCTAGTTCTTAGATGGCCTGTCAATGCCTAGGAATTCTACTTGAAATCATGGCTTTGAAAGTGTGACACAGAGTACTTAATGCAGTTTTATACCTGCAGGGTTTAATTCTGAAATCACTGAAAAGTTATTTTTTATTTATCCTATAATTTTCAGTAGAAAAAACATTGATTAGAAATATATCTAAGGCTATTATCTACATAGCTTGTGTGTTTTGTTCTTCTCTGTCTGTAAAACTTTTCTATTTAAATAGTCACTGTCAGATAAGCAGTTTTTATAGTCGTGATAGAATATGAAGTGACAGTATATTGGTAGCATTAAGACATTTCATAATAGTGTTGAAAAAATAATCTGTATGTAAGCTTTGGCATAACAAAGCTGGCAAGGAATTAAACATCACTAGCTGATGCTTGTGGAGAAGGCAATGGCACCCCACTCCACTACTCTTGCCTGGAAAATCCCATGGATGGAAGAGCCTGGTGGGCTACAGTCCATGGGGTCGCTAAGAGTCAGACATGACTGAACAACTTCACTTTGATTTTTCACTTTCATGCATTGGAGAAGGAAATGGCAACCCACTCCAGTGTTCTTGCCTGGAGAATCCCAGGGACGCGGGAGCCTGGTGGGCTGCCTTCTATGGAGTCGCACAGAGTTGGACACAACTGAAGCGACTTAGCAGCAGCAGCAACTGCTCCTTGGGAACAGAGGTGGAGATTGAGGTGCTAGAATACTGTGATTACCTGTTGTCCCCAGACCTGCACTCCCACTTCAGCTGACAGTGTGATCATCCCCACATTCAGAAATTCCCAGACTTTTGTTTATACTCGGCCAAATTAAATCTTCAATGTCTTAAGCAGTCTTGCCTTTATTATGATATAAAATGAACAAACAGCAAAGCCCATGATGTAGAACCAGCAAAGAAAATGGAAGCTTATCTTCTGGCTAGAGCTAGCTTTGTGTCCCTTGCAATGTGGGTGATGACCTCAACCCATGCACATCCCTCCTAGAGAACTGTGTCTCATGTGGGAAAGAAGTAGAGGAGGAGAATCAGGAGAAAGGTAGTGATTCCATTGCCTACAGTGTCCTAACCTCCGTGTTGTGTGTGCATGTGTGTGTGTGTATATATGTGTACACACAAAACTAATATTCCCTGTCTCTCTGTTTTTTGTCCATTGTCACAATTCACAAGGGTCTCAAGGGATCAATGTCATGTCCTTGAACAGGAGGAAGAATCAGCCACTTTGATTACAGAGAGAGAAAATGGGGTTTAGCAAGAACTATGAAATAGACAAAGCTAAGTTTCATCAAGGCCCAGCAATATTTTTCCACACTCATCTCAAAGACTGCTTTTTAAAAATGTATGGATTTTATTCTCCTTCCAGGCATCTCTTTTTAACATAACTTTGAGATTGGGAAGAGAGAGAAAATGCTCAAACATGAGGCACCCTGGGTCTTTAGACTAATTTGATTGAAGGAATTGCTGTCAAGTGCCTACCGTACTCAGGATTGAGTTAAGTGGTAAGACGCATCAACGAGAAAGATGTCCCCTCTTATCTCACTGAGCTGGTATATGTGCTAAGGCTGAGGGTTGTCTCCAGGCTGCACAAACTGAACAATTCTCTCCGGTAGGAAGTTAGAGTAGCCTGTCATAAGCCTCAGTGGGAGAAGGTACCTCTCTCTCTCTGATCCTTCACATCTATACCTAGAGGATTGCACACACCCCTAGGAATCACACATTCTCTGAGCACATAAACAGATCTACCTGACTTAAGTGTGGTTCCCTGGAAAATAGCAGACCATGTCTCTTATCAACTTCAGAATCTTCTTGAATTTGAAAGGCGCAGACTAGGGAAATATTGAAATTCTGAGCATAGTATTGTGTTGTTGAAATTTCATCATAAACTAGGCTGTTTTATCAAACACCAACATCATCTTATATTTTTAATTTTTTGCCGATTATAGTTGTTTGAAAAATTAAAAAAAAAGTAGTGGCCTCAGCAATTTAAGATGGGCATGTTATTTTTAAAAACTGTGAAATTTAAAATTCTAATGTTTCATCCTTTGATTTCATTCCTTTCCCCTGTTGGTAAAATGATCAGTGGCAAGCATCAGCTCCCTACTCAAATATACACATGCATCCTACTGTTTTTGCAAGAGAATAAAATTATATTTCTGACAGAAAAATCATAAACCTCTTATTATATAATTTTCCTTCTTCCCCAAAATCAAATAGAAAGAGAATGGCAGGAAGATTGGCATTATTAGGGATTGTTATCACTAAAAAGTGCTTTAGCACATGCTGAAGAAATTTTAGCATCTCCCCATTAAAATTTTGTTTTAAACCATTAAGATTCACACGTGAAGAATCAAGTGCAGATCATTTTAACACTCTCATACATAAAAGATGAGTGCTTACCTTGGAGGGGAAGGGAAAGAGGGGGATTAATAAAAAAAAAATGAAGGCACAGAAACTGTAGAAGGATAGAACTGTGGATGTTGAAACATTCTTATATAATACACCTGAAAATAAATTATATATATATATATATATATATATATACACATGAAAAATCAGTAGTGCACACATACATAGTGATAGTAAGAATTTCATTTTAGATGCTGTCATTAATTTTGTGTAAGTTCAGGTCCTCACTCTCACTTGAAATACTGTTTCAACTTCTTGATTGACTATATCTTTACATGTCTCTCCCTAGTTGAATCCATCTGACAAATTGCCAAAAAAGGGTCTTCTTGAAAATCTAATTCACATAATTTCCTAGTTTGAAAATAGTTGTTTCCTGTTGCTTGTCTATGGGATAAACTCCCAGAAAGACCTAGGCATTAATGTCATTTGCAACCTTTCTGTAGCTCCATTTCAAACTTTGTGTTATGTTTGCCATTACTCCAACACTCCACTTCTTTCTACAAGGTATAATCTGGGTTGCTGAAAGTCTTCCAATATTTCCCAGACAAGCAAAGCATCATTTAATACCCCCAGATGTTCTTTTCCTTCTTGGCTTGGGATGTTTTCTCCCTTTTTTCACAAGGCAAACTCCTGGTTTTCTGTGCAATTCTGACTTTAAAGCAAGCTAATGAGAATGAATCCCTTAGTAACACTGCTCCTGCCTCTTCAAACCATGACTTAATGTTGTGTACCTTGCAGAATCTGAACATATATCTTCAACAATCACTATAAGATGATATTATACAAGTTTCCCAAATTTCTCTTCTTCTTCTTTTTTTTTTTTACAATTAATAAGAGAGATCCTTTTGAACTGTGGTGTTGGAGAAGACTCTTGAGAGTCTCTTGGACTGCAAGGAGAGCCAACTGCTGCTGCTGCTGCTAAATCGCTTCAGTCGTGTCCGACTCTGTGTGACCCCATAGACGGCAGACCACCAGGCTCCCCCGTCCCTGGGTTCTCCAGGCAAGAACACTGGAGTGGGTTGCCATTTCCTTCTCCAATGCATGAAAGTGAAAAATCAAAGTGAAGTCGCTCAGTCATGTCCGACTCTTTGCGATCCCATGGACTACAGCCTACCAGGCTCCTCCATCCATGGGATTTTCCAGGCAAGAGTAGTGGAGTGGGGTGCCATTGCCTTCTCCAGGAGAGCCAACTAGTCCATCATAAAGGAGATCAGTCCTGGGTGTTCACTGGAAGGACTGATGTTGAAGCTGAAACTCCAATACTTTGATCACCTGATATGAAGAGCTGACTCATTTGAAAAGACCCTGTTGCTGGGAAAGATTGAGGGCAGGAGGAGAAGGGGACAACAGAGGATGAGATGGTTAGATGGCATCACTGACTCAATGGACATGGGTCTGGGTGAACTCCAGGAGTTGGTGATGGAAATGGAGGCCTGGCGGGCTGCGGTTCATGGGTTTGCAGGGAGTTGGACACAACTGGGCAACTGAACTGAACTGAACTGAATAAGAGAGAGTCCATATTTTTTCTATTTATCTATTTCTAGTGTTCATTACAAGCACAGTACCAGGCAAATAGTTGTTTCTCAATAACTAATTGTTCAAGGGAAAATAAATGGATTACCCTAATTAGATTGGGCAAGTCCATTGACAAAATTAGAGTTCACTTTTTTCCAATTCATGAACATAATATTTTGCAACTCAAATTATTCTTCATTTGTATTCATACGTGCTACAATAATTATTTATTGGCTGTTTCTGGTGTATAGGGTTCATCTCTCCTTTTGACTGAGAAACGACAATATGAAAATGCTTTCTATCCATTTAGACCCTCACTAGAGTAAGAGTGAGAAATTTTCTGCTATAGCAAAATAATTTCCATATTAGTTCCTAGATTTCTATATAACTTTCTACAAATATCTTGCAAAATTACAATGAATAAAACTCCACTGATATCATAAAACATCCTGTTATCTCTCTCCAACTTTTTAGACACTAAGCACATGTTTTGAATTATATCTTGCACTGCTTCCCTGAGAGCTCAGCTGGTAAAGAATGCACCTGCAATGCAGGAGACCCTGGTTCAATTTCTGGGTCAGGGAGATCCCCTGGAGAAGGGATAGGCTACCCATTCCAGTATTCCTTGCGGCTCAGCTGGTAAAGAATCCACCTGCAATGCAGGAGACCTGGGTTTGATCCCTGGGTTGGGAAGATCTCCTGGAGAAGGGAAAGGGTACTCACTCCAGTATTCTGGCCTGGAGAATTCCATATACTGTATAGTACATGGGGTCGAAAAGAGTTGGTCTCGATTCTTTCACCTACCAGGTATAAAATTCAAATCAAATTAACTGAGATTATAAAGTTTTATCCTACACACTTTGTGTGCTATTATAATTAATAAGTAGTCTCAATGTTTTTTGCAAAGTCTTATTGATCCAGACATCTAATAATAGGAAGTATTAAACTTGTGGTTCATTTACCATTAAATGGATTCAAGAAAGCCAGAGAATCTACACTTTTTCATCATGAGATACCATGATTCACCTGGATGACATAAACCCAGGTTAAACTTTCTTAGAAACTCTTTAAAAAATTATTCTATTCTCTATAGAAAATTATGCCTATAAGTAATTATGACAGTGACTGTGTTGAATACTACTCCCTTCAGAAGTGTTTGGACAGACATGATCCCGTTTCCACTGCTATAGTATAAATTAGAATAGAAATAATGAAAGAAAATGTTTTTTTCTTATTCTCAATATTAAGATGGAGGAAATGTTCAGTATTTCTTCATTAGGAATGATGTAAGCTGTAGGCTGTTACAGCTGCTTGCTTTTAGATTGGCATATTCTCCATTTGGTTTGTTGATAACTTTTAGTATGGATCAGTGCTGACTTTCATCATATGATACTTTCTGTATCTATTGATGTCATTACATGATTCTTTTAAGGTAACAGTTTACATTGATTGAATTTTTGTGTGAAACATTTTATAATCTTTGGATAAAGCCTATTTGATCATAGCGCATTATCCATTTTCGTATTGTTGGATGGGATTTACTAATATTTTCTCATGCTTATGAGCTTCCCTTGTAGCTTAGTTGGTAAAGAATCTGCCTGCAATGCAGGAGACCCAGGTTTGATTTCTGGGTCGGGAAGATCCCCTCAAGAAGGAAATGGCAACTCATGAGGGATTTCAATCTGTAATTATCTTTGCCAATAATACCTTTGATTTTTGTATCAGGGTTATATGGTCTTGAAAAGAACAATTTGAGAAGTGTTTCCTCCTCCTCTACTTTGTCAAGAGCTTTGCATGATATGCTTTACAGAATTCATCAGTGAATTTATCTTGGTCTGAAATTTTCTTTGTGAGGTTATTTTTATTAAAAATTTCAATAGCAAGTATAGTGATAATCAGATTTTCTATTTATTTATTAATATTTGGCAAGCTATAACTTCCAAGGAATATGTTCATTTCACCCACGTTGTCAATTTTATTGACATAACATTGTTATAATCTTTTAAAATGTGAGTATCATCTGTAATGATGTTCCACCTCTTACCAGTGTACTGATATTTTGTGCTTCCCCCCCCTCTTGTTTTTCTTTTTGCATCATCAGTGTTCCTAAAGAGTTAACGATTTTATTAATGTCATCAAATAAACCATTTTGACTGCTGACTATTTAAGTATTATTATTTAATTATATGTAAACATTTGTTGTGATTTTTTTCTATAAACATGATTTATTTGCAAGTGGTTGCTTAATTTCTGATATTTAAAGATTTTTCCAGATATCTTCCCATCAATGACTTCTATTTTAATATCAGCATGGTCAGAGAACATATTCTGTATGATTTTGATTCTTTGAAACTTATTGAGATGTGATTTATTACCCATTCTTAGTGCATGTTCTATGTGCAATTGCAAATGTGTTTCCTGTTGTTTGGAGATGTAATATTCTATGAATAGTGTAGCTCAAACTTCTATAGTCTTTCTTTTCTCTACTCAGTTTCAGTGGAAATCTAAATTGTCTCAGGACTCTGGGTCCCGATCTGGATATTTCCCAGGAGGAAGAAACAGCCAGTCATCCAAGTTCTCTGAGGAGAGGTCAATGCCATCATCTTCATTGCTTCTGTAGTAAAAGAATAAGGTCTATGGAGTCCCTTCAATATAGGAAGCCATCTCTAGAAACTTAAAGGTATGGGAAGAGGTGGGAGAAAAGAAATCTGCGCTATGTGTCCTTGTCTAGTTTCTTCATGTTGAATATACTCTTCTGTTTTAAAAGCCTGTGTATGAGGAGTGCTAAATTTAGTCAGCCTCACAAAAGATATGAAGGGAATTGGAAGTTACTTCATATTTAAAAGCAATGAGGTTTGATTAGAAATTCAGAACCAGTCAGGGGAAATTTAGAATAATGCTTATAAGAAATATTTTGCTTAAATAACATTTGTTCCTTTTCTTACCCTTCCTTAACACCATCATGCACAACACACACACACACACACACACACACACACACACACACACATAAACACACAATTCAGATCTTAACTTCTAAAATGAAAGCCCAGAAATCATTAAGTTTTGAATACAGAATGACACATTTAATAGGTACCACTGTATCCCTTCTAAAATTATCTCTGCATAAAGTTTTTTAAAAATAAATTTAATCAAGATCTTTGATTTAGAAGACCCATGAAGGAACACCAGATATTTTACCCTTTAATAAAAATTCAAGGATGAAAAACATGAAGAAAACATTTAGTTAGAATTCTCATCAGCCTAGGGTTTTTTTTTTTTTTTTTCTCTCCTTCTTGGCTACTTTAAGCATTAACAAATGAAAAAGTGAAGAAGTATTTCAATATATAAGTAAATCATAGACACTTTTCCATTACTTTACAAAATAAGATTGTTTGTTTCCCAAGTAGTCTATTTGCCAGATTCTTTCTCTAAAAAAGTGCTGCTGTGACCTAGAAACCACATGAGAACTTTATAACCAGAAATGATTTTTCTTTTCCTGCTACGATATCTGTTCATTAAAGTGCTTTAGAAACCAGGGAATAGGTGTCTTCATTAGTTGCATTTTTTATGTCTAATAAACTGTTTTTAAAAGATCATTTCTTATAGCAGAACAGCCATTAAAATGAGGTTTTCCAAGTAAGATAATTTTATTAAAGAACACTGTGGGTTTTTATTGGATATAGTCATAACATGTGAATATATGTTTTTGCTTTATCATTTTTCATCTGTTTAGTTATTACACTGATTTGTGTGACTCTACTGCCTTCTATACTCATATAATTAGGGAGATGAAAATCAACTCAGAGAGACAAGCTGGGAAATTCTTTACAAGGCATTCATTTTAATCTGCTGGTGCCAAGACTATTGAGATGTATTCTTTTTTTCCTTTTTAAGTCAGTCTTACACAATATCTTAAGTGGCAAAGCTTTTTTCCTACTTCAATGATACATGGTTGACATATAACATTGTGTGAATTTAAGGTGAACAATGATAATTTAACACAATGTATATATTGTAAAATATTTACCACAGTGAGACTGTTAACACATTTTTTAACATAATTACAATCGGATTGGTGGTGGGGCTTCAGTGAGAGCAGTTGAAGTTCTATTCTGATAGCAACAGTAAAGTTATAGAATACAATATTGTTGACTGTGGTCAGCATGCTTTATATTAGATCCAGGTAACTTATTCATCCACTGAAAGGTTGTATCCTTTGACCAACATCTCCCATTTTCCCCACCCATAGCCCCTTACAACCCCTCTTCTACTGAGTGGTAAAGTTTTACAAGTGTTTAGAGTTATATATGCTTCAGTGTTGGGGCAGACTTGCTGGAGTCATACCACAGGGTTAAAAGTGTGTTCTCAAGGCAGTCTGGTCCAAAAGGATAGTTTGGAGTGAGAAGCAGAAGTAGGCACCTGTTTGGAATTATCCTTAATCAATGATGAAACATTTTGTATATTCCTGTTTGAAAGTATCTCCATTAATGGAGAGCAAATCAAAACTGTTTCCAACAATCATTTCCTGAACAAGGTTATACCCTTTAGCTTAAACTCTTCTAGAAAATAATAACATCACATTAAGATTGAGTTCTGGCTTAGTGAATTTAGTTGATCAGTTTCCATCTTACTCACTTGAAATGTTTTCTGCTACTTAAAGAATTGCCACATGTATTTAAAATTATATTAATGTTTAAAGAAAAGCAGACTGGACAAAATATGGCAATAGCTATTTTCAAATATAAGTATATATGCATATATTTATAAATGATACTTTGTGCCTACAAAAATACAAAAAAAATCATTCTTATTTCTACTAAGATAACCTTTAAAGTTATCATCTCCCTAAGAAAATTGTTGTCTATAGAACAGATTTAACATAGAGATACTTATTTGAAGTGTTATTTCTTCGCATATGTATATTTTGGGGCAAATGAAACCCAATGAAATAGACTTTTTAATATTCATGCCCATTTTGCATAAGATGAAACTAAAGACTAATTTGTTCATCATCATACAAACAGGAGAGAGAAAATTAACACATTTATCAGATATTTATTTTATTCATTTATATTGTTTAGCATCTAGACCAACCATGTGCATACATGCATACAAACACATGGATGTATAGTATGAAATAGACTAACAGACTGATTTATTATTCAATATAATTTATATGAGTCCAAATACAGAAATATGTATTAATTAATTTATTACTTTCAGATGATTTAATTATGTATGGCTTGGAAGAATGTAGTAAAATTTAAAACACCAAACAAGCAAATCATAAAACCTATAATAAAATTTTTATAAATTATCAGAAAATGGAGAAATGACTAATAAAAGTGTCACTCTGATGTAAAAGTCATGGATAGTAAGGCTCACTAAAAACACTACCAAATATTTTTTCCTTCTGCAATGAGGAGCTTATTTTGTGTAAATCTGCATCTATTTCTGTGGAAAGAGAAATGCATGAAGATAATGCAGATTTAACCCAAAAGGAATTTTTGTAACCAGGGTTAGCAGGAATAGTAATACAGATGAGAAGTACAAGCTATACAATTTTCAAGCCCAGATGCAGAAGCAATAAGGGATTGCTACTCAAAGCAACAATTTGGTGGCAATTTGGGTCCAAACACATTAAGATTAGAGTCAAATGAGTGTGATCGACTCTCATATCCTTGAATTTTCCCTGGATGGAATGGACAACTCAGCTACATGGCAATAACCTCCTGGCTGATTTTGACCTAGAGACTTTCTAGTTCATTACCTCCCTTAGTATTTTAGTCCAGGGAAAACCAATTTCAATTCTATTAAAGGGATTCTTGCTATTATGCCTCTTTGTCTCTCTTGTTCATTTTTTAAAAGATTTTTTTCTTCTACCTTATCTGAACATATTTCAAGAGACATCAGTTTTGCTTTATCCTCCACTGCTTTGAAATAGGTAGTGTTTCTCCTATTATTTTACTCAAGAAATGACTGCAAATTTTCTGAAATACATGCTGCCAGTTGCAATGAAATATTAACACTTAAAGCATTTTGATTAGTTATTTATATCCACAATTAGTTGAAGTATTAAGAATTGAAAGTGTATTTACAGCACATCAAAATTGATTAGCTTACATTTACACTTTCACTTACTTTACAGAAAATCAAAGTCAGAGCATTTGCACAGTGATGCCAGTCACCAGTACTTTCTACATATCCAGCATCCTTGTCAGTTATTAAATCAGTGTGCTTCATTTTCTCAGTGTAGCCTTATGCTACTGCAGAAGTGATGTGAACAGTGGAAGCAACTGCTTGAATTTCTCAAGTAATCCAAGCAGAAATAGAAAGTTTGCTTGAAGCACTATTGTTATCCTTCTCTTCACAAGTTGAGTCATCCCCAAGCCTGTCAATCAAATGTCCTCTCTGTTAGACGGTTCCACTCTCTTAACCACCATTGCTCAAAATGTCTAGACCTCATACATTTTCTTATTTTATTCTTGGAAACTCTTAAAAATATAGACCTCATTTTTGATAGAAAAAGAAATGAACTCTAGCAACATTTTTTTGTAAATTAAATATTTTACTATGCATTTCCATATAAAATTTTCTAATCCTCACACCAACATGATTATATATCCTTACCATATAAGTTATTATGAAAACAGGCATATTGTGCATGGTTATGTGAATTTTTGAACATTAAAATATACACATATAAATAATGTTGATACTTTCAAAGGTAGGTTATGTGTTTATTCAGAAGTAACTACCACTCTGCAAAGAAGTATTTAGTGTTTTTCTTAGAGAATTAAATTGAATGTCTGTGATAGATTTGTTGAATTTCTAGAATTCTTTGCCCATAAAGAATTTATGCATGTCATCACTGCTGCACAACCTCATCAAACATTCTTCCATGTCAGAAATAGAACTTAGCCTGGCACTTGAGAGGGTCCTGATGTTCTCCATCCAGATAACAATCTTCTCTCTCCTTCCAAAATAACATTATCTTGATTTTTATCATCAGAAACATCCTTGCTTTTCTCTATGATATTTATCATTCAAGTATTCATTCATAGACATTATTGTATAGTACAGTTTTTTTTTTTTTTGAGTTGGATATGTAATTTAAATCTCTTTTAAGCTTGAGGGTCATTTTCTATTTCTTTAAATTTTAAAATATTAATTATTAAGCCATTTGAACTGTAGAGTTTCTGGTAGTCTGAAGGTGACAGATTTCATGCTTACTGTGTAATGCAAAGTGCTACTGTGACTTCTGTATTCTTGTAAACTGGCCATTGGATCTGGAGAGTTGATGATACTTAAGTTTGATCCCTTTGGCTAGCCCACATGTGATGGAGTGTTTGTATGTATGTGTGTGTGTTCAGGAGACACATCTGAGTGGATTCTGCTATTCTTTTGGATGTTAGCTTCAGTTGCTAATATTCAGATTTTTTATTTGATTGGAAATTCCAAAATGGTGAGAGTTTACAATTTTATCTCACATACTAACTGACAGAATTGTATAAAGAAATACTTTCCCTTATCTATTATTGAGTTGTACAGGAGTAGAAAATGCAGAATAAATATTTGATTCTTTACTCTCATTTACCAGAGATTTGTGAATGCTTCTAACAGTCCCTTGCTGCCCAAAACCTCAAGAAAAGAGGTGGACTAAACTCTTAGATGATGAGATACCACATGGAGAGAGGGACCAGATGAAATCTGAGCCAGTTATCATACACGAGCCATCTTGGATCACAAGGCACCCACACCCCTCCCTGCCCAGCTATCAGCTGACTTCCACTATATTAATGTTCCCAAAAGACCAGTAGTAAGAAACATTCCAGCTGAGCCCAAATTGCTAAACCCAAAGAATTATTGGCAAATTGAAATGGTGTTTTAAGCCATTCAATTTTTTAGGTGATTTTTTATAATGAGATAGATACCTAATGCATTATGTTTAAAGATAAAGTGTCTCCTGAGTTCATATTGATATTTCCTATTCAAATTAGACTATAGGCTTCTCACCTAGATCTTCTTCCACATTAAGAAGTCTGTTCCTGAAGAACACAGAGGATGATAATTACTCATTTGCTTTGTTTCACAGCACGCACACAACAGTATCAGAAAAGCAATAATGATACTCAGTGTCAATTATAATCACTAAAATTTAGTGTATGTTTTCAATGTGCATTCCCCAAATTTTCCTTGAAGATTTTAATGTTTGGGTATATCCATATCATCATATTTCTTAGTCACTCCATGTTGAGAGAAAAGCAAGGGATGATTGATTGAAGTAAGAACATGGACCTTCACTTAATCTCAATTTTACAACTATCTATGTATTTAATACATAGCAGAAGTCACTACAAAATATTTAGTCATTTTTTGCTCTCTGAAGCTAATTCTTTTCTATAAGGTTTATCTTGTATATTAGGATAAGGTATAGGAATTGTCTCCTTGAGTTTTGTGTGTTGGTAGCAGCTTATGACTTTCATAATTAAAGGTCAGTTTTACTAGATATAAATAGCTTATCACATTTCCTTCTTATAAGAATCTTACATATTTATTTTATTTTCTTCTGAAATATAATACTGCTGTTGGAAAGCCCATTTTGTTGCTTTCCTCTATTTCTTTGCATTGATCACTGAGGAAAGCTTTTTTTAATCTCTCCTTTATATTCTTGGAACTCTGCATTAAAATGGGAATGTCTTTCTGTTTCTCTTTTGCTTTGCGCTTCTCTTCTTTTCACAGCTATTTGTAAGGCCTCCTCAGAGAGTCATTTTGCTTTTTTTGCATTTCTTTTCCATGGGGATGGTCTTAATCCTTGTCTCCTGTGCAATGTTACCAACCTCTGTCAATAGTTCATCAGGCACTCTATCAGATCTAGTCCCTTAAATCTATTTCTCACTTCCACTGTATAATCATAAGGGATTTGATTTAGGTCATACCTGAATGGTCTAGTGGTTTTTCTTACTTTCTTCAATTTAAATCTGAATTTGGCAATAAGAAGTTCATGATCTGAGCCACAGTCAGCTCCCAGTCTTGTTTTTGATCACTGTATAGAGCTTCTCCATCTTTGGCTGCAAACAATATAATCTATCTGATTTCGATATTGACCATCTGGTGATGTCCATGTGTGGAGTATTCTCTTGTGTTGTCGGAAGAGGGTTGTTGCTATGACCAGTGAGTTCTTTTGGCAAAACTCTATTAGCCTTTGCCCTGCTTCGTAGTGTACTCCAAGGCCAAATATTCCTGTTACTCCAGGTGTTTCCTGACTACGTACTTTTGCATTCCAGTCCCCTATAATGAAAAGGACATCTTTTTTGGGTGTTAGTTCTAAAAGGTCTTGTAGGTCTTCATAGAACCGTTCAACTTCAGCTTCTTCAGCGTTACTGGTTGAGGCATAGACTTGGATCACCATGATATTGAATCGTTGGTCTTGGAAATGAACAGAGATCATTCTGTCATTTTTGAGATTGCATCCAAGCACTGCATTTCAGACTCTTTTGGTGACCATGATAGCTACTCGACCTCTTCTAAGGACTTTCTGCCCACAGTAGTATATATAATTGTCATCTGAGTTCAATTCACCCGTTCCAATCCATCTTAGTTTGCTGATTGCTAAAATGCTGACGTTCACTCTTGCCATCTCCTTTTTGACCACTTCCAATTTGCCTTGATTCATGGACCTAACATTCCAAGTCCTATGCAATATTGCTCTTTACAGCATTGGACCTTTCTTCCATCACCAGTCACATCCACAGCTGGGCACTGTTTTGGCTTTGGCTCCATCCCTTCTTTCTTTCTGGAGTTATTTCTCCACTGATCTCGAGTAGCATATTGGGCACCTACTGACCTGGAGAGTTTTCTTTTCATACTGTTTCCTTTTCATACTGTTCATGGGATTCTCAAGGCAAGAATACTGATGTGGTTTGCCATTCTCTTCTCCAGTGGACCACATTCCATCAGACCTCTCCACCATGACCCGGCCATCTTGGTTGGCCCCACATGGCATGGCTTAGTTTCTGCCGGGGTCCAGCGTGAGGAACTCCGCCCATGGCAAAGGTCATGAGGAAGGAGGCTTGGCATATGCAAAGGTGTGATCAAGCCTCAGGAAACCCCCTGTTCCCGAGCATCTACCCCCAAAAACCAGAGTCTTTTTTATGCTCTCACCTACACCTCTGACTTTACGGGGGGCTCTCCCCCATAACCATTTCTCTCGGAGAAAGAGTTAACTTGGAGCTCCAGTTGATAAAATTCCTGGGCGTGACAAGAGTGTTTCAGCTTATGGACTCCTCTGAAGGTTATCTAGCCTGCCTGTATAGATTCGTCTGGCCAAATGTGATTATTTGCAGCCTCCCAACAGCGAGAGGCATGAGATGTTTTAGACTTACTAAATGCAGATTCTTTTGGGAAGTTAGAATTTATTAGTATAGTGGGTTGATTAGGAATTGTATTGGTGAAAGGATTTCACTTGTTGGGCTGATGTTTTGTTGCTAAATCTTCATATTCCCTGCCCTTATAATGAATATAACTAGCATATAAGAGAAATAAGTATTAACCTTTAAGATTAATCATGTTAACCTTGGGTTAGATAAATTCCTCTCTTGATTGTAACTCATTACACCTTTACTCTATAGGAATGTACCTTTATCTGGAGGGTGGTGCCTGGTTTAAGAAAAAACACCCTTGGAAAAAATGAGTTTTTTTGTTATCAGAAAGAGAAGTCATGAAGTGTTAGCAGGCCTCATGGCCAGAAGATGCTGTGAAACCCCTAAGCCCTTTTTTTTATGTAAATCACCCGATTTTGATAAAGGTCAGGACTGCTGACCCCCGCGTGACTTTGTATTCATCCCTATGTGTAACAAAAGGTATATAAGCAAACCTGAAAATAAAGAAAACGGATCAGTTTCCAGAAAGACTGATTCCCCCATGTCGTTCTTTCTTGCCCTCCGTATTTCTGGCTGAATTCCCATCTGGAGCACGGGTGCCCGCCATGTCTGCTTACTTGCCCCGGCTTTCAAGTCCATGTGAAAAGGTGCCCAAGGAGGGGCACCTTTCGATGTTCAAGTGGCGCCGGTGGCCCAACGTAGATGGTGCAAATTCCTTGTCTTGGAATTCTATTGGTATCCCGCATAAACCAAGTTATTCAGCCTCTTTCTCTCCTCTAATACCTCTTACTATTTTCTGGCTGAATTCCCATCTGGCACTTGGGTCCTCACCAAGCCTACTAACTCTTCCTGGGCTTCTAAGATCGGACCGGGGAGGCCTCAATGCCTCCTCTCCTTCGGGAGAACAGAAAGACGCCTGTGGCATACATAGGTGGTGATTGGCATCCCATGTAAGCCAAGTTATTCAGCTCCTTTTTTTTTCTGCTTATTTCCGAATCTCTCTCTATCTGTAATTGAATAAATTCTTTCCTAGTACGCTGACTCCGTCTCCACCTTCGAATCACCCTGTATCCACCGGGGCTGGACCCCGGCAAGTTTCATTGAGTTAGACAAGGCTGTCCGTGTGATCAGATCGGCTAGTTTTCTGTGATTATGATTTCAGTGTGTCTGCCCTCTGATGCCCTCTCTCAACACCTACCATTTTACTTGGGTTTCTTTTACCTTGGACTGTGGTATCTCTTCATGGCTGCTCCAGCAAAGTGCAGCCACTGCTCCTTACCTTAGACAAAGGTTATCTCCTCACGGCTGCCCCTCCTGACCTTAAACGTGGGAGAGTTCCTCTCAGGCCTCCTGCACCGCGCAGCTGCCGCTACCCGGAAGTGGGGTTGCTCCCCTGGCTGCTGCCCCTGACCTTTGTCGTGGGTGGCTCCTCTATGGTCCATTGCAGCTGCCATGCTTCTGCGCAGCAAAGAAAGAGAGCAAAACAACATCCTAAAGGAAATCAGTCCTGAGTAGTCATTGTAAGGATTGATGTTGAAGGTGAAGCTCCAATACTTTGGCCACGTAATGCAAAGAGATGATTCATTTGAAAAGACCCTGATGCTGGGAAAGTTTGAGGGCTGGAAAAGAAGGGGATGGCAGAGTATGAGATGGATGGATGGCATCATCGACTCAATGGACATGACTTTGAGTGGACTCCAGGAGTTGGTGAGGGACAGGGAGTTCTGGCGTGCTGCAGTTCATCGGGTCGCAAAGAGTCGGACACTACTGAGCAGCTGAACTGAACTGAAACTCTTTGAAGGGAGCTTGGATTAGATAGTTTTTGTAACTTCTGAAAGTTTTTCTTACTTTCACTACATTTTGAGTAGTCTTTAAAAAAAAAAAAAAAAGCCTTGTTTTATATGATTTCCTGCCATGTTCCCAAGCCCAGTTTCAAATAGATCCTCTCACCAGAGGAATATAACACACAGTTGTTTTTACTGGGGCTTCCCTGGAGTCTCATTTATAAATAATTGCCTTGCCTACCAATGCAGGAGATTTGGGTTCAATCTCTAGATCTGGAAGATCCCCTGGAGAAGAAAATAGCAAACCACTCCAATATTCTTGCCTGGGAAATCCCATAAACAGAAGAGTGTGGTGGTCTCAAAAGAGTCAGACATTACTTAGCAAGTAGACAACAAGAAGCTGTGTATTGCTTTTTAAATTCTATCTATTCAGGACTGGGAACTCATGTACACCCGAGATGAATTCATGTCAAAGTATGGCCAAACCAATTCAATGATGTAAAGTAAAATAAAGTAACAAACAAACAAAAACAAAACAAAACAAAACAAAAAGAAACTATAGGCTAAAAAAAAAATCTGTCTATTACTGTTTGCGCTCGGGGGAATACCTTGTCTTCTACCTTTGTTGTAATTTTTTTAATGTTTTATTTTAAAATATGTGCTTTATTTTATTATCTAGTCTCTGCTTATATTTGGAGATTTGACCAAATCTCCAAAGATATGTTCCCATCACTTGCCATTTTCCAAAAAATTCTGAGAACAATTTCAAAAAGAGTTTTCTGAATATCATTTGAGAAAGGACAACATAATAATGGCCATCTTTGAAAGGAGATCACTGACATGTCTGAAATATTAAAAACTTAATATTTGATAGCAATGTCTCATGTTATATATATTTCTATTGAAAAAATGATGAAAAGTAATTTGGAGCTCAATGTCATTTTAAAATGTAGTATTGGAAAAAAAATACTTTCCCTCTATACAGTCCTATTTTTATCAAAGAGATTCAATAAGATGAATAACTTAATATGCAGTGTTTTCTTTTAATGCAAGTTTTATCTTGAATATAACACAAAAAACAAACACACTTGCACATCTGTAAACTACACAAATATGTAGAGTTGGTCAAAAAGTTCATCTGAGTTTTTCCATAAGATGTTACAAAAAAAACCCAGAATGAATCTTTTGGCTAACCCAATATACTAGCTTCTTATACATGGGAAATGATATACATTGACAGATACTAAAGTTATTAGGATATAAAATTGAATGAATTTCTGTATTACCTTAAGGAATAATGTGAATCTTTTTCTCACTAAATAATTCTATAGCAAAACTAGGAAATTTCTCTGTATTCATGACATGTCCTTTGATCCATGAGGCTCTACACACAGAATTCCCTCCATGTTTCTAGATTTCAGTTTGATAAAGACAAATTTTCCCTAGATTATTCTGGAGGAGGTAGTATAATTTTACTACTAGTTATCAATTCACTAATAGTGAAACTCCAGAAAAGAAAAAAAAAAACAACAAACCTGTTTTCTTCTTTAAATCTTAGGGTAATATTTGCAGGTCAAATTTCCTCTAAACTTCTAGTAGTTAAGTAATACCAACTCGAATAGAATATTGGTTTCTTTTATATTGGAACAAATTAGAATAATTTAGACAAACAGCATATTTCTTGGAGTTCTGTCTCTAAGTTCTATGCTGAAAAGGAGTTATTTTACATTTACCTATTGAAACATATGTATTTGTGCATATATATATATATGCTAATATGTACTGGTATTTACATATGAATTTTGCATTTCATATAATTTTATATGTATATGTGTGTGTATGCATGTGTGTATGTATTTGTGTGTGTGTGTGTGTCTATGAGATGTGAAAGTGTTAGTTGCTCAGTTGTGTCCAGCTCTGTGCGACCCCATGAATTGTAGCCTACCAGGCTCCTCTGCCCATGGAATTCTCCAGGCAAGGATGCTGTAGTGAGTAGCCTTTTCCTTCACCAGGGGATCTTCCTGACCTAGGGATATGTGTGTGTATGTGTGTGTTTATATATGCTAGAGTTGCCATAGAAACAGAGAATACTACAGCACAGTCTGGGTGCTCACACAACAGAAATTTATTTTCTCACAGTTCTGGAAGCTAAGAGTGTGCTATCAGGATTAGTTTCTGGCAAGGTTCTCTTCTTGGCTTATAGATGACTATCTCTTGCAATCTCCTCAAATGTCCTTTATTCAATACATACATGGAAAGAAAGATTTTTTATGTCTCTTCCTCGTCTCATAAGGACACCAGTCCTATCAGATTAGAGCTACACATTTATCACCCCCTTTAAGTTAGTTACTTCCCTAAAGACAATTTCCAAATACAGTCATATTGAAGGCTAGAGGAGACATTAATCAACCCATTATATATACATATAAATAAACACACAAATATACATATAAGCCTACAAACAAATAATACAGATGCAGAAAGTCAGGAACACTCTCTGTATAGATGAGCATTGTTAAAATTCCAGTTGTAGGAAACTTTTTGGAAATGTGGTAGTTCCATTTCCTGACCTGTTTTTCTAAATCTAAAGTCTATTTAAATCATAGTTTACCTACATTTTCTATTCAAAACAAGAACTATACAGATTGCTATTGTCTCACTAGAAATTGACTAATATTAATGTAAAACTTTAAACTATATTCTTGACATGACGTGAAATTCACTCAGTCGTGTCTGACTCTTTATGACCCCATAGACTATACATTCCATAGAATTCTCCAGGTCAGAATCTTGGAATGGGTAGCCTTTCCCTTCTCCGGGGGAAACTGTATTCTTATTCTTATGTTAAATACTTATTATTATTATTTCAATTTTGAATTTTGGTGCTGAAAAAATGCAAAAGGGGGCAAAAAATGATTTTTACAGAAATTTAGAAAGATTTTAATATATTCAGTTCAGTTCAGTCGCTCAGTCATGTCCGACTCTTTGTGACACCATAAACTGCAGCACGCCAGGTCGCCTGTCCATCACCAACCCGGAGTTCACCCAAACTCATGTCCATCAAGTCGATGATGCCATCCAACCATCTTGTCCTCTGTCATCCCCTTCTCCTCCTGCGCTCAGTCTTTTCCAGCTTCAGGGTCTTTTCAAATGAGTCAACTCTTTGCATCAGGTCGCCAAAGTACTGGAGTTTCAGCTTCAACATCAGTCCTACCAAGAAACACCCAGGACTGATCTCCTTTAGAATGGACTGGTTGGATCTCCTTGCAATTCAAGGGACTCTCAAGAGTCTTCTCCAACACCACAGTTCAAAAGCATCAATTCTTTGGCGCTCAGCCTTCTTCATAGTCCAACTCTCACATCCATACATGACCACTGGAAAAACCATAGCCTTGACTAGATAGACATTTGTTGGCAAAGTAATGTCTCTGCTTTTTAATATGCTGTCTAGGTTGGTCATAACTTTCTTTCCAAGGAGTAAACGTCTTTTAATTTCATGACTGCAATCACCATCTGCAGTGATTTTGGAGCCCCCCAAAATAAAGGCAGCCACTGCTTTCACTGTTTCCCCATCTATCTGCCATGAAGTGATGGTACGAGATGCCTTTGATCTTAGTTTTCTGAATGTTGAAATTTAAGCCAACTTTTTCACTCTCCTCTTCACTTTCACCAAGAGGCTCTTTAGTTATTCTTCAATTTCTGCCATAAGGGTGGATCATCTGCATATCTGAAGTTATTTATATTTCTCCCAACAATCTTGATTCCAGCTTAATTATATTAGCAAATATTAAAGTAATTTTCTGAAATTTCCACCAATACTTCAAAAGATATAATTTCCTTTATTAGAATAGGCATTACCCCTGAACTCCTCATATTTAGATTTGAGTCTGATAATGTTTCTATGTCACAAGTGTAAGGAGGCAGGGAAGGGAAGAGAGAGAGACTGAGATTGACTTGGGGTGACTTTTACGTTTCTATTCCTCTCAGTACAGTTCAGTCACTCAGTCGTGTCCAACTCTATTCTTATACCATCTCCAAAATGAACAGCCACAGTGACACTGCCTCTCTGAATTCCTAGAGTGGAATCTCTTAAAGCTTTGGGTTGTTATGCTAAGACTCTCTCCATATAGTCACAATCCTAGCAATCTGTCAAAGTGGTTTTCAGGATTTATGCCATCAAGGTATCTCTTTGGATTTGTCACCAGAGGATACTTGATATTCCCAGACATCCCACATCATTTAACACACACAATGATGCTGACTAGAATTATTTTAAATTCAAAATCTCCTCTCAATTCCTTATTCTTAAACAATATGCTTGCTTTTTTTAAAAAAATATTACTAACTAAAAGAAACAATAGCAAAATTTTGCTTCTTTATTTCTCTGCTAAAATAACAACTGGAAAATAAATCATACTTGTGCTCCACCAAGTTACCAACCTATACTGTCTGCCTTCCTTCTTTGTATAATATGTTCTGTGCTCCCATCTAAGGCAATTTCTTATTTGCAGTGGATTACACTCACTCTTCACTCAAGGAAATTAGTTCTGAAGTTGTTTCTTCCCAAATATTACCAATTGTCCCTTCTATTTTCTCAGTCCCATCAACAGACAGACATGCTCTAGTCCAATTTTCAATAATAATGAAGTTGTTCTTATATTATCTCCATCTCATTTCTCAGCCTAATTCTGTAGCAAAATTCCTCAGCAAATTCTTCTACATTTATTGTTTCCAATTCCTGACGTCTAATTCTCTTAGAAACCCATTTGGTTCACCATTACTCGACTGAAATGGCTCACTCATGAGTAATGATAGGAAAATTATTTGACCTCTTTGAGTTTCAGTTTCCTCATTAGTAAATTTGAAATTTTATTTTCTGTTTAGAAGGGTTGTGAAAGGGTTCAGTAAGAATGTCTTATTTGTGTTCAACTCCTTGAGGACACATCCATTTCAAAATCCATTATAACCCAAGAAGAGGGCCATTTTACAAAGACTGAGGCAGGGCTAGGACAAATATATCTTAAAAATGACTGTCACGGTGAATAGGGCTTTGGAGAGAGCACAGGTGCTGAGCAGGTGCAGTCTGATCATTTTGCTGAGAACTTTAAGGTGGAAAATGTCTCTCTTATACATTCACTTACTAAACTCAGAAAGTAATGGTGACATATTTGATCTTCATGGCACTTGTTACAGTTGCAAAATCCTCTACAATAAGGATGTCTTCTCTCTTATGTAATAGGTTAAGGTGTATGCTGGAACTTGTACTATGGTTCATGAGCACCAATTGTTAAATATTTCAGAATTTTTTAAACCAGTTATGACACTGTTGGTGACCTGAAAGTGATCATCGAGGAAGTATTTATAGCACAGAAACTGGCAAACACTACAAAACAGGGAATTAATTAATTAATTAGTAACTGATTTACCAAATGACACTGCATATAATAAAATAGTAATAATGTGTTTCTCTGTATTACTTAATTATATTCAATTTATTCTAATAAATTTTTCTCATTTAGACAATTTCAACTGTATCTACAACTGTGAAGAGATTTACATATTGAATGAACACTACTTGAAGAGAGCCTAAAAACTAGCATACACTTAAGCCTTAGAATTGCTCTAGTTTCCATCTTGCCAAACTGAATAATAGTGGGGCCCAGCTGCATATTTTACTTCCCCCTTCATATGAGAGGGCTTAATTTAAGAACATAGTATCCTTAAAATAATTCTTAAGCTTCTCAGACAGAGAATGATGGTTTCAAAAAAAATTGTTGAACATATATATGAAAATGAGTCCCATTATTAGATGAAACAAAATACAGATATGTGGAAAATACAATTTCCTGTAATATTTCTTCAGAGGAAACTACTTATGCCATTATGAAACACTCTTCCCCAATCATTTATTATGGTTTATTCTCTATAAATATTTTGGTTTCCAGTTATAAGTGTAGTTAAAATATCCAGTGCATCTTGCTATCTGGTTTCCGTCACACTAAAGTTATGTTTGACTAATGACTACTGGTATAACTTCTTGTTTTACAATATCCTTTCTAATCCTAAATAATTCTCAAAGCTAATAATAGGTTCTGATGTGTCATGTCACTCAGCATAAAGTTCCTCATTTATTTTTGATATCACTCAGACTAAGGCAGTATAACTCTCAACATAAAATTGTTCTTGTGAACTTTCCAAGGGAAGAACTTTTGCAAAACTATTTTTAAAAATTGTTTTTAACCCATGCTGAATTTTGATGAATAACAACTCCCCTAGCCCCTGACAGCATCACCCTTCTAAAAAGGTTGCCTAACACAATCTCACATAAACCACTTTTTTGTTCTTTGAATTCTCAGCCTTCATTAGTTTTCAACTCCTTTAACTTGAACTGATACTTGCATTTAATCAGAATATATGTCTGTATTTTCCATGTACTTACCTTGAGATTGTGCAGCGTACCAATATACATTTATGCTGTGCCATAATACTTAAGTTTTAAAAACTCCTGAAGGGACCATATATTTTGAGTATTTTAATGTTTTTATTTTTTCAGAGACTAATATGACCAGCACACAACAGGTATACAATGTGTGTTGAAAGATCCTTACATGTTTGTCAGATTTGCATAAGTATAACAAACCTAGAAGATATCATATGTAACTAGAAAAACCATCAATTTCATTATAAACAGAGTGTTGCAATATGGCTTTGTACATTCAAAAACCAAATACTTTCAAAGGAGTCAATGATTTTATGATGATAAGATATTTTAAATATTTTCAATAAATATGACATTTCCAGACCATCCACACTGGTTAAATTTTTACTCTGGTCTTGTAATTACAGCTTTATTTGCTGATACAAATTATTGTGGCATATCACATTTCAAATAATTTGACCAAGGCTCAGTAATAGACAATCTGAGGAATTTGATAAAGTCTGAACATTGGAATTATGTTTATCCTCAAGTAAGGCTAAATTTTGGACTTATAGGAAGGTTGAATTAGGGAGATCTGACAGCAAGTGCTGGAGTTTGGGGAAAAGTTTCCAATTTCTTGAAGGACAGAATTATGTACCAAATGGGACTATCAGTCCTGAAGAAATCACACTTATAAAGAGGATAAAACCCAAGTTTATTCAGCAGAGAAAATACTGGATTTAGGCTTGAGAACCAGGCTGCACAATCAGTGAATTGGCTAACATGACTGACTTGCTTCCTAGATTGCTTGTAGAGTCTCAGGCTGAGCAGGAAGAACATACAGATTGATATTAAAATACATCATCAAAAAAAAGGAGAGAGAAGAAAAACAGAAAGAACATTGTGGTTTTATTACATGATTGGCAAATATGAGTTTCCTCTAGGAATAGTTCTTTGTAAGGCTGAATATAAACAGTTTTCTGGGATCTGAGTATAATTCACTCCTCAAACTGGTGTCAAAAAGCAATCTTGAGAAAGAAGAATAGAACTGGAGGAATCAACCTGCCTGACTTCAGGCTCTACTACAAAGCCACAGTCATCAAGACAGTATGGCACTGGCACAAAGACAGAAATATAGATCAATGGAACTAAATAGAAAGCCCAGAAATAAACCCACACACCTATGGACACCTTATCTTTGACAAAGGAGGCAAGAATATACAATGGAGAAAAGACAATATCTTTAACAAGTGGTGCTGGGAAAACTGGTCAACCACCTGTAAAAGAATGAAACTAGAACCTTTTTAAACACCATACACAAAAATAAACTNAACCCACACACCTATGGACACCTTATCTTTGACAAAGGAGGCAAGAATATACAATGGAGAAAAGACAATATCTTTAACAAGTGGTGCTGGGAAAACTGGTCAACCACCTGTAAAAGAATGAAACTAGAACCTTTTTAAACACCATACACAAAAATAAACTCAAAATGGATTAAAGATCTAAGTGTAAGACCAGAAACTATAAAACCCTTGGAGGAGAACATAGGCAAAACACTCTCTGACACAAATCACAGCAGGATCCTCTATGACCAACATCCCTGAATATTGGAAATAAGAGTGAAAATAAACAAATGGGACCTAATTAAAACTAAAAGCTTCTGCACAACAAAAGAAACTATAAGCAAGGTGAAAAGACAGCCTTTGGAATGGGAGAAAATAATAGCAAATGAAGCAACTGACAAACAACTAATCTCAAAATTATACAAGCAACTTATGCAGCTCAATTCCGGAAATATAAATGACCCAATCAAAAAATGGGCTAAAGAACTAAACAGACATTTCTCCAAAGAAGACATACGGATGGTAACAAACACATGAAAAGATGTTCAACATCACTCATTATCAGAGAAATGCAAATCAAAACCATGATGAGGTACCATTTCACACCTGTCAGAATGGCTGCTATCCAAATGTCTACAAGCAATAGATGCTGGAGAGGGTGTGGAGAAAAGGGAACCCTCTTACACTGTTGGTGGAATGCAAACTAGTACAGCCACTATGGAGAACAGTGTGGGGATTCCTTAAAAAACTGGAAATAGAACTGCCTTATGACCCAAGAATCCCACTGCTGGGCATACACACCGGGGAAACCAGAATTGAAAGAGACACGTGTACCCCAATGTTCATTGCAGCACTGTTTATAATAGCCAGGATGTGGGAGCAACCTAAATGTCCATCAGCAAATGAATGGATAGGAAAGCTGTGGTACATATACACAATGGAGTACTACTCAGCCATTAAAAAGAATACATTTGAATCAGTTCTAATGAGGTGGATGAAACTGGAGCCTATTTTACAGAGTGAAGTAAGTCAGAAAGAAAAACACCAATACAGTATACTAATGCATATATATGGAATTTAGAAAGATGGCAATGGTAACCCTGTATGCGAGACAGCAAAAGAGACACAGATGTATAGAACAGTCTTTGGACCCTGTGGGAGAGGGAGAGGGTTGATGATTAGGGAGAATGGCATTGAAACATGTATAATATCATATAAGAAACGATCACCAGTCCAGGTTCGATGCAGGATACAGGATGCTTGGGGCTGGTGCACTGGGATGACCCAGAGGGATGGTATGGGGAGGGATGTGGGAAGGGGGTTCACGATTGGGAACACATGTACACCCATGGTGGATTCAAGTTGATGTATGGCAAAACCAATACAATATTGTAAAGTTATTAGCCTCCAATTAAAATAAATAAATTTAAATTTAAAAAATAAAAATATCTTTTTTTTATCTCACTTTTACCCATTCCTAAATACCATAACTTATTCACAAGACAAAGACAGAATCACTGAATAAAGCAATATCAGTAGGCTGGTATAAATGCAATTTAGCCAAGAAAGCATTTGAAGTATTTCGCATGCCTATGTACATAACTTGGAGAAGGCAATGCCACCCTACTCCAGTACTCTTGCCTGGAAAATCCCATGGATGGAGAAGCCTGGTGGGCTGCAGTTCTTGGGTCGCTAAGAGTCCAACACAACTGAGCTACTTCCCTTTCACTTTTCAGTTTCGTGCATTGGAGAAGGAAATGGCAACCCACTCCAGTGTTCTTGCCTGGAGAATCCCAGGAACAGGGGAGCCTGGTGGCCTTCCATCTATGGGGTCGCACAAAGTCAGACACGACCGAAGCGACTTAGCAGCAGCAGCAGCAGCAGCACTGCTGCTAAAAATAGTGTTTCTGATCCAAATATCTGCTTTCAAATACACACAGATTCAGTAAACTTGCTTTAGACTTCTTGAGAAAGTGTACATTTTATAGGTAATTCTAAATATTAAGTTGTGCCCTAGAAAGTTATTTGCATTAATATACAGAAACATAAATTGTTCTGCCAATTAAAGTTATATAAAAGTGTTGATAAAACCTCAACTGACTTACCTATATATATTTTCCTAAAATACACACTTGATTTGCTTAGCTAAAATTTAACTATATGATTTTACATAGAAGTGAAAAAACAGGACTTATTCAGAAAATGTGAGGGGAAAGTGCTTATAAACATTACATTTCATTGTATAGGAATAACTGGTATAGGAAAAGAACATAAGGATACTCCTTTTAATTCTTTCACTTTAGAAAACATGTACTAAAAATGTATAAATAGTTATACTGCTCAACATAAAGATGGTCTGTGAAATTAGTGTATTGATTAGAATAATATTAATTCCATGTATAAGCATAGGAGCTTTATTTCTTAAAAGAATATATTTTTAAAATCATATAATTCATCAATAAACATATCAGGATAGTTTTGTTTCATACAAAAATATATTTTCCAGAATAAAAATAACAGGTTTAAACTTATTTGCATAAGGAACCTTTTATTCATCTTCCATCAAACTCAGTATATATTTATATATTATATAAAATTTTCTACTAATTTTAGTCAATTTAAATTTCAAAACAGATATAAAAATTAACCAGGTTGAAGAAATAGTTTTAATTTTTGTATAATTTTTATGGGAGTATAGTTGATTTACAATGTTGTGTTAATTTATGTTTTATGACAAAGGGAATTAGTTATACACCTTAGTATGTCTACTCTTTTAAGATTCTTTTCCCATATAAGTCATTATAGAGTACTGAGTAGAACTCCCTGTGCTATACTGTAGGTCTTTATTAGTTATCTACTTTATATGTAGTGTTGTGTGTATATCAATCTCCATCTCCCAATTTATTGTCCTTCCATCCCCCCCTCCCCAGTAACTATAAGTTTGTTTTCTCATCTATGACTCTTGAGCTGGAAAACAGAGTGTTGAAAAGCACTGCTACAGAAAAGAATAAAGAAAAAAGAATGAGAAGAAACGAGGATAATCTCAGAGACCTCTGGGACAACATTAAACACTTACACCAACATTCACATTATAGTGGTCCCAGAAAAACAAGAGAAAAGAAAAAGACCTGAGAAAATATTTGAAGCGATTATAGCTGAAAAATTCCCTACCATGGAGGAGGAAACATTCACCCACATTGAAGAACCACAATGAGTCCCATACATGATAAGCCCAAGGAGGAATGTGCTGAGACACATCTTAACCAAACTGACAAAAATTAAATGCAAAGAAAAATATTGAAAGCAACAGGGAAAGGCAGCATATAACATACAAGGGAATCCCAGTAAGGTTATCAGTTTTTATGCTGAAAATAGTAAAACATACAGGAACAGGACAATTACAAACATTCATCTAACAATCTTATAACCATCAGTTTAGTTCAATTCATTTCAGTCGCTCAGTCGTGCCCAATTCTTTGTGACCCCATGAACTGCAGCACGCCAGGCCTCCCTGTCCATCACCAACTCCTGGAGTTCACTCACACTCATGTCCATCGATTCGATGATGCCATCCTACCATCTCATCCTCGTCATCCCCTTCTCCTCCTGCCCCCAATCCCTCCTAGCATCAGAGTCTTTTCCAATGAGTCAACTCTTCACATGAGGTGGCCAAAGTATTGGAGTTTCAGCTTTAGCATCAGTCCTTCCAATGAACACCCATAGGTATTAAAAAAAAAAAAAAATTGCAGCCCTATTTATAATAGCTAGGACACGGAAGCAACCTAGATGTCCATTGACAGATGAAAGGACAAAGAACATGTAGTACATATATAAATGGAACAGTACTCAGCTATAAAAAGGAATGCATATGAGTCAGTTCTAATGAGGTAGATGAACCTAGAGCCTATTATACACAGTGAAGTTAAATCCTAAAGAGAAAAACAAGTATCGTATATTAATGCATATATATGGAATCTTAGAAAGATGGTACTAATGAACCTATTTTCAAGGCAGCAAAAGAGAAACAGATAAAGAAGAGACTTGTGTACACGGTTGGGGAAGGAAAGGGTGAGACAATTTGCTAGAGTAGCATTGAAGCATATACATTACCATATGTAAAATAGATATCCAGTGGGAATTTGCTTTATGATGCAGGGAGTTCAAAACTAGTGCTCTCTGACAACCTAGAGAGTGGGATTGGGTGGGAGGTGGAAGGGAGGTTCAAGAGGGAGAGGACATATGTATACCTATGACTGATTCATATTGATGTATGCCAGAAACCAATGTGATATCGTAATTATCCTCCAATTAAAAATAAAAAGAAAATAAGGATTTTTCTAAAAATAATTTAACAATTAAAAGAACAATGCCATAATATTAGGAAAAGTTAGTGTAAGGCATCCAAGGACATGATGTTTAGAATAATAAATGCCAATCTAACTACTTGAAATGAGGAAGAAAATAATCAAGGTTTAGTTGTCAACATATTAAAAATAAATATTTGTTTTCAGGATCCTTAAATACATATTTATCAATAATATCAACTAATTGATATTATCAAATAATTGAATATAGACTGATGGAGAGGTTTGTACATATAATCAGTAATTTAAAATTTAAATTCAAGATATTAATCTGCAATAGCTGCTCTACTTTAATATGATTTAAACTGAGTCATTTGAATCAAGGATTTATTAAAAAAGATTTTTAGCAAATTCTGAGGCTGGATACATCTTTATCCTTTTGAAATCAGGGCAATGCTTAGGGGACCTTATTAAAGAGAATAAAATTGCAAAAATAATTAGCATACCTGTGTTCACTTTATAAACCCAAATGCCAGGAAGTGTCCTTTAGCTGGAGGCTCAAAAACTTTACATGCAAAGTAGAATATTTCTAGGTGGAGAGAAAGGATGGTAAGTGTGGACTGAAGAAAGGACAAAACTGATAGCTGTTGAAAAGGAATAAGAGAAACTCAATGAAACATTCTATGCAGAAATGACATGAGCCACTCATGAGATATAATTACTCATGACATTCATATCTTTTTTATCCTGACTTGGCATGGTTTAGAATATACAGTAATCTACCCACATGTCAGAGCTTTCCTGGACTATTCTGCAGTGTAATACTTAGCCTATTTCTCATTCAGTACCCCAAGTATTGTGCTTAGTCAGTCAGTTGTGTCTGATTCTTTATGATGTCATGGGTAGTCCTCCAGGCTCCTCTGTACAGGGGATTCTCCAGGCAAGAATATTGGAGTGAATTGCCATGCCCTCCTACAACTCAGAGATTGAACCCAGGTTTCCCACATTGTATGTGGATTCTTTACCATCTGAGCCACCATGGAAGCCCACCCCAAGTATTACCCTACTTCAGTGACTAAGGCCAATACTGACCGTGACAATTAACAAGTGCAATGAGCTACACCATTACTACTGTTATTGATGGAGAATTAATAACATTAGTGCTTCTGCAAAGAGTTGAGTCTGTCCTCATACCAGACCAATGCCAAGGGTTAGGCAAGGATAACACAAATGAGCTCACTATGAAATTGAAAGAACTTGCAAAGGCTCCTTAAACTTTCTAAATGTCATTCATGTGTGTATACTTTGACAATGTCTGTTTCTTTCCTCGTCATTTCCCTGCCTTTAGCTGCTGCTGCTGCTGCTGCTATGTCACTTCAGTCATGTTCGACTCTTAGCCACCCCATGGATTGCAGCCTACCAGGTCCTCCATCCATGGGATTGTCCAGGCAAGAGTACTGGAGTGGGTTGCCATTGCCTTCTTCTCTTTGCCTTTAGAGGACTGGTTTTATTTTCATTCTGAGTATGAAATCTGTCTTTGTTATCTTTCCTCACAGACCTCCTCTGTTGGCAACTTGGAAACTGTGATTTTTTTTTTTCATAAGAAGATTTAATGTCAAACATGATCTATTATACATAGATCTTAAATTTTGGATTGGGCAGTTGACTTGCCTTATCTTGAAATGATGTGTTATGCTTATTTAAATTTTTTTTGAATTATTTAATTAGGTAAATGATACTGAATAAGGACTATCTGTCAATTATTTTTTTTAAAGCTAAGGAAGGCAAATAGGAAGATGCTAGTATTGTCATGGAAACTAGTAAAATATAACAAGGGAAATGTTTCAAGTTCTGTGAAACCAAAACTCAACACCCTAATTAAAGGGAATAATCAAACTATTTTTAGGAATAGAGCACAAAAACTATTGCTAGGAAAAAAATAAAATTTAAGAGACAAAAAATATTAAGAACACAGACTATTAAATATAAGGTTAAAAAATAAGTTGAACACAAGCTATAAATATAATTTAACCTATAGGAAAATCTGATTTATAATGAGAAAGAAACATGTGTAGGTTGCCAAGAATAAAACATTTTGAAAATTAAATGATTCCACATCTTTGAATATTAAATACTGTAACAACATTACCATATGAGGAAACAATTAGCAATTAATCAATGGCAAAGTTTTTTAAGGGAACTGTAGTATGAAAATAGAAATTGAAAATTTAAATACAACCCTAAATGAATTGAGCAGTTTATATTAGTGACATTTAGAAAATAATGTCACTTGTCTAAATATTTCCACTCATTGGGAAAAATGTTACAAGTTTGTGGATAAATTATCTACTTCTAAAATACAATATAGAAAAAAATTTCTAAAGTGTTCTTTTTGTTTTCCTCCTTGATTCAAGCTAATGTATCCAGGATAGCTTAAAATTTATTTACCTATTTGTTTAAAACCATATTCTTACTTTATTTTACATATTTAACATTTGTTTTATACAATATAGTAACAAATGATTATATCGCTTTATAACATACACTTTGACTATTTCCTTTAGTCCATGGAAAAAACTATAGAGTTAAAATAAATATGATAGACTATTATGTAGTCCCCAAAACCAGATGTTTTGAATAATCCATTAACTTTCACACTAAAGCCGTAAGAACGTCTTCAATAAAATCTTCAATCAGAAAGCTATATTAAAAGCAAGAAGCTGGTGTTCAATTCTCTTATCCATTCTCCATTCATTTTAACTGTGTAAAACCTAAATTCAATTGTAAACTGTGATCAATTAAGGAAAATTTTTCAACCAAATTATTTAATAAATACTGATTCAGACAGTATCTAATAGTTTGTTGGTTTGCTGGCTAATCCTCTCTTTTGCTGCTGCTGCTGCTAAGTCGCTTCAGTCGTGTCCGACTCTGTGTGACCCCATAGACGGCAGCCCACCAGGCTCCCCCGTCCCTGAGATTCTCCAGGCAAGAACACTGGAGTGGGTTGCCATTTCCTTCTCCAATGCATGAAGGTGAAAAGATAAAGTGAAGTCACTCAGTCGTGTCCGACTCTTAGCGACCCCATGGACTGTAGCCTACCAGGCTCCTCCATCCATAGGATTTTCCAGGCAAGAGTACTGGAGTGGGGTGCCATTGCCTTTTTGAATCCTCTCTTTTAGTCATACTTAAAAAACATGATGGGCAGAGCAGATCTCATCCTCTCTCTTTTTCTTTTCTTGCTAGGAATAATACTATAAAATCATATCTACTACATAAGTTACTGTTTATTTAGAGAAACTAAAGATCTAAGATGTTAAATAGCCTGCCCAAAGGTCGTACAACTCAGTCTTGGATGAGTCAAGTCTAGAACTCAGCATCTGAGTACTCTTTGGTGCCAAGTTGCCCTTAATTCCTAAGTATGCAACAATTTCCCAGTAATTTTTAAATTGCGAGCAGATGCTAAATGAGCAATGAACTTTGAAAGCTATATAAACATGAATAAAGTTTAGAGTGATAATCAAATAAAACTTAACAACAAAGTCCATTTAGCACATGCTTGATGGATGCACAATCATATCCTGCCGCAAGGTAATTGGGTAAATAGTGAACAAAGATCATAAAAGAGCACAATTAGTCTTTTAAATAGTCAATTGTATTATCTCTTTAATATTTTACATCCTGGGTCATTAGTTAAACCTGCTTCTAGTTTCCAACTAGCCGTGTTCCGTCTCACTCTGCTTGGAAAGGTTTCATGGGGCACAGAGGCACACACCTTCACAGAAGCATTTTGAAAGCACCCTATAGATAAGCGAATAAAGCAACCTGTTCAAAAGCACCTTGCAGGTGGGAAAGGCCTCTGGAAACCAGGATTGTAAACTAAGTCTTATGAGGGAATTAGAGCAGTTTCCAGCAGTAAAATATTTTCATCAAAAAACTAGTACAAAAAGTTCCTAACTTGAAAAGAAAAGTTGCTTGTTGCTTCAAGTAACAGAGTTATACCAACTGGGACTACTGAGCTCAAGGTTAAAGTAAAGTCACAATGATAAGAAGGGCAGGAGCAAGGAATTGAACTTGAAAAATGCTGGTGCACAAAGAGGCAGTGAAGGGAGAGGGAGGTTGAACCAGTGTGAACCCCACTAGCCTGACTTGCTGGGTCTTCAGGGGATGGAGATCAGTGCTGAAATGTAGGTCTGCCTGGCTCACTTTTCGATCTGCCTTAAGGTTAAAACTTAAGGAAAACAGCAATTGACAAGTTTAGAGGAAGGCCACTATCTAAAACTTGCTTCCCATTACTCCTACTAGTTTTTACATGAGGCAAGGCAATGTTCCTATATTAGAACAAACTAGACTGTAGTTTGTTTACTGCCACTTAACTAACTTGCTTGCTTTTTAGCAGTGCCCTTCTTTAAGGAAACATTTATCTTAAACAAACAAGGAACAGCAAAATATAGTAGTACAGTTGACACATAACCATTAGGGCTTTTATTGAGAGGAAAGATTATTTTAGGAAATTTTGACTTTGATAACTAGAAATGTAAGAAAAAAGAAGTAAGATATTCAAGATTAAGGATGAGCATTTTAGCAAAATCATTTTAATTTATTAGATTCTCTATGGCAATGCTTTCATAATTGTATCCTATAAATAAGTCACAAAATCATTTTAAGGGGATACAAATGACACTTAAATAATAACTAGAAGAAAGAAAAAATATAATAGAAACTATAACAGTACATGTTTAATAGCATGCATAGGTATTATTTGATGTAATTTTTGTATGTGTGTGTATTCAGGATTTCTACGCTGTAAATGTGTTTGTTATTTGAGTCAAAGAAAATCCAGCAAATCTCTACCCCCTAAAAAAAAAACAACAACAACAACAACTAACTAAACATTGAAAATTACTACCCCTTTTTCAAGGTGCAAACTGTAAGCGACTATTGAGCTTAAATGTACAAACAATCAGATAGGTGGTAAAATCCCAGTAACCCACCAAGTCTTTACTTCTAAAAAAACCACTTCATTTCCCTATGTAAAAATACTCCCTTTGGAACCTAATTTCTATTTTTATTTTCTCTCACATACACAAACACCGCATAGAGGCACAGCTCACATAAAGTAGCCTACGGAATATTACACTGACAAATGTTAATTAGCTCAAAATATTTGACAGTTTGCTTTCTTTTTTTCTCATAATTATTTAAAATCGGTACATCTTTTTTTCACAGGTTTTCAGAAGGAATCTGTAAAATAATACAAACTGCCTTCCACTCACTTTTCCTAGTTTGCATTACTATGGCTACATCAAACTTACAAACACTTATACATATACCCACCACAGAAACAAGAGGAAATCTTCAGAAAATCATTATTATCAACAGGCTCCAGAACCATCCCCCTACCTATTTTCTATTCATAGTAAATGGGCAAAATAACAGCATTCCATCTGGTTTATCCCACTGGGTTTCAAATGTGCCATCTGGCCCATTCTCCATAATTATATTTATCTCTTCCAACTACCTAGTAAGAGTGCAAAAGAGATCCTGGATTTATCTGATTCCATGAGAAATATTTATTGAACAGTTATTCATTAAGGTAATGTTTTTATGTAATCTTTTTCCGACTCAGTGTTATTTTACGATGTACTCATCTCTGCGATAGTTTATTTTATGGAATGAAAATTACCACTGTTTAACACATATCACACAGAAGAGTGGGCTGGTTCCCATCTCTGTGTGATGAACGTATGACTGGACTATGGCCATTGAAGACTGGAAATGCCTATGTGAGATTGAGGACAAAGAAATGACACATGTATACACACATATACAGCTCTAAGTCTGTATTTTATAATGGAAAATTACCTTACAATAGCATTCAAAACTAGAATTTTTCTAAGACTTCAATATAAGATTTTCAATATACAATGAACAATGGCTTTTACAAAATATAAGCTATTCAATTTTGTTATGGAATTTTTATTCCTTTACTGTCTCAACTTAATGAGTGAAAACAATAGTGAAACTTAACAGGCCTTTTGCTAGAAGAATTTTCTATCTAAATTACTTATGGAGCAACAAATATGCTATGGGAGAGAAGTGTACAATACTAAAAGTCAGAGAGCATAGCTCTGAGAGGCTTAAGTAATTCTGTGTGACTCAAGATTGATGCAAGTAATAATATGGGTTAGGGGGCAGATGGAGGTAGCAAAGAGGGCAATATATTTGTTTAATGGGGTGTCTTCTATATTACTGATGAAAGAGAAAGCAGTTATCTGCTGGTAAACACTTAAACCTCATATTCTTTTTGTTTCCTTATTCACAGAATTACAGTTTCCTCAAAAATGTGCAATCATTAAAGGCCTAATATCAGTGTTTGTACAGTTGTTTTTCTCTATATAAATATATTAAACTTTTAAAATGCTCTAAGAATGGACTTAATTTCATACAGTTTACTCAACCATTTCATGTCATGAGTTAAACACTGACTTATTATTTATTTTATTATGGCAAAATAGACATAAAATGAAATTTCACACTTTATCTTTAAGTGTACAGTTCAGTGGTATTATGTACATTCACATTATTATGCAATCTTCACCACCATCTATCTCCATAAAGTTTTTCATCTTCCTCAAATGTAACTCTATCTTCATTAAACAATAACTTCCTACTCACTCTTAGATACGGGCAATCTACTTTCTGTCTCTATGAATCTGAGTGTTCTAGATACCTTGTATAAATAGAATCAAAAAATATTTGTTCTTTGTGGCTGGCTTCTTTCATGTAGTATATTATCTTTGAGGTTTAGTCATGTTGTAGCATGTGTCAGAATTTCCTTCCATTTTAAGGATGAATAATTTTCCATTGGGTTGCTTCCACATTTTGGGTATTGTAAATAATGATGTTGTGAATGTGGAGTATAAATATCTGTTTAATACCCTGCTGTAAATTGCTTAAGGTATATATAATATCCAGGACTGGAATTGCTAGATCATATGGTAATTCTATTACTAACTGAATTAAAAATCAGTGAGAAATCTGACTATATATATACGTATATATAAGCTTATTTATTCAGTTCTAATATATACATCTATAGTGGTTTCAGAATAGTTGACAAGTACTTTAATAGGAAACAGATTTACCAATACAGTACAGTGCATCTATAAATTTCTTTTTGTCTTTAATTTTGTAGCTCAGTTCAATTCAGTTCATTTCTTCAGTCATGTCCAACTGTTTGTAACCCCATGAACTACAGCATGCCAGGCGCATCTGTCCATCACCAACTCCCAGAGTTCACTCAAACCCATGTTCATCGAGTCGGTGATGCCATCCAATCATCTTATCCTCTGTCGTCCCCATCTCCTCCTGTCCAAACTTTTCCAGCATCAGGGTCTTTTCAAATGGGTCAGCTCTTCACATCAGGTGGCCAAAGTATTGGAGTTTCAGCTTAAAAATCAGCCTACCAATGAACACCCAGGACTGATCTTTAGGATGGACTGGTTGGATCGCCTTGCAGTCCAAAGGACTCTCAAGAGTCTTCTGCAACACCACAGTTCAAAAGTACCAATTTTTCGGCGCTCAGTTTTCTTTTTGTCCAACTCTCAATCCATGCATGACCACTGGAAAAACCATAGCCTTGACTAGAGGGACCTTTGTTGACAAAGTAATGTCTCTGCTTTTGAATATGCTGTCTAGGTTGGTCATAACTTTCCTTCCAAGGAGTTAGCATCTTTTAATTTCATGGCTGCAATCACCATCTGCAGTGATTTTGGAGCCCAGAAAAATAAAGTCTGACACTGTTTCCACTGTTTCCCCATCTATTTGCCATGAAATGATGGGACTGGATGCCATGACCTTAGTTTTCTGAATGTTGAGCTTTAAGCCAACTTGTTCACTCTCTTCTTTCACTTTCATCAAGAGGCTCTTTAGTTCTTCTTCTCTTTCTGCCATAAGGGTGGTGTCATCTGCTTATCTTAGGATATTGATATTTCTCTCAGCAATCTTGATTCCAGCTTGTGCTTCCTCCAGCCCAGTGTTTCTCATGATGTACTCTGCATATAAGTAAAATAAGCAGGGTGATAATATACAGCCTTGACGTACTCCTTTTCCTATTGGGAACCAGTCTTTTGTTCCATGTCCAGTTCTAACTTTTGCTTCCTGACCTGTATACAGGTTTCTCAAGAGGCAGGTCAGGTGGTCTAGTGTTCCCATCTCTTTCAGAATGTTCCACCATTTATTGTTATCCACACAGTCAAAGGCATTGGCATAGTCGCGAAAGCAGATATAGATGTTTTCCTGGAACTCTCTTGCTTTTTTGATGATCCAGCAGATGTTGGCAATTTGATCTCTTGTTCCTCTGTCTTTTCTAAAACCAGCTTGAACATCTGGAAGTTCAAGTTTCATGTATTGCTGAAGCCTGGCTTGCGAGAATTTTGAGCATTATTTAACTAGTGTGTGAGATGAGTGCAGTTGTACAGTAGTTCAACATTCTTTGGCATTGTCTTTTTTTTGGGGGGATTGGAATGAAAACTGATCTTTTCCAGTCCTGTGGCCACTGCTGAGTTTCCCAAATATGCTGGCATATTGAGTGCAGCACTTTCATAGCATCATCTTCCAAGATTTGAAATAGCTCAACTGGAATTTCATCACCTCCATTAGCTTTCTTTGTAGTGATGCTCCCTAAATCGCATTTGACTTCACATTCCAGGATGTCTGGCTCTAGGTGAGTGATCACATCATCATGATTATCTGGGTCATGAAGATCTTTCTTGTACTGTTCTTCTGTGTATTCTTGCCACCTCTTCTTAATATCTTCTGCTTCTGGTTAGGTCCATACCATTTCTGTCCTTTATTGAGCCCATCTTTGCATGAAATGTTCCCTTGGTATCTCTAATTTTCTTGAAGAGATCTCTAGTCTTTCCCATTCTGTTGTTTTCCTCTATTTCTTTGCATTGATTGCTGAGGAAGGCTTTCTTATCTCTCCTTGCTATTCTTTGGAACTCTACATTCAAATAGATATATCTTTTCTTTTCTCCTTTGCTTTTCATGTCCCTTCTTTTCACAGCTATTTGTAAGGCCTCCTCAGACAACCATTTTGCTTTTTTGCATTTCTTTTTTTGGGGGGATGATCTTGATCCCTGTAAAATGTCACAAACCTCCATCCATAGTTCATCAGGCACTCTGTCTGTCAGATCTAGTCCCTTAAATATATTTCTCACTTCCACTATATAGTCATATAGGATTTGATTTAGCTTATACCTGAAAGGTATAGTGGTTTTCTCCACTTTCTTCAATTTAAGTCTGAATTTAGCAGTAAAATGTTCATGATCTGAGTCACAGTCAGCTCCCGGCCTTGTTTTTGCTGATTGTATAGAGTTTCTCCATCTTTGGCTGCAAAAAATACAATCAATCTGATTTTGATTTTGGTGTCAACCTTCTGGTGATGTCCATGTGTAGAGTCTTCCCTTGTGTTGTTGGAAGAGGGTGTTTGCTATGACCAGTTGTTCTCTTGGCAGAACTCTATTAGCCTTTGCCCTGATTCATTCTGTTCTCCAAGGCCAAATTTGCCTGTTACTCCAGGTGTTTCTTGACTTCCTACTTTTGCATTCCAGTCCCCTATAATGTAAAGGACATCTTTTTGGGTGTTAGTTGTAGAAGGTCTTCATAGAACTGTTCAGCTTCAGTTTCTTCAGCATTACTGGTCGGTGCATAGACTTGGATCACCGTGATATTGAATGGTTTACCCTGGAAACAGAGATCATTGTGTCATCTTTGAGACTGCATCTAAGTACTGCATTTTGGACTCTTTTTTTTTTTTTTTTTTTACTATCCTGGCTACTCCATTTCTTTTAAGAGATTCCTGACCACAGTAGTAGATAACTATATAATGGTTATCTGAGTTCAATTCACCCATTTCAGTCCATCTTAGTTTGCTGATTCCTAGAATGTCAATGTTCATTCTTATTCTCTCCTGTTTGACCATTTCCAATTTGCCTTGATTCATGGATCTTACATTCAGGTTCCTATGTGATACTGCTCTTTACAGCATTGAACCTTGCTTCTATCACCAGTCCCATCCATAATTGAGTGTTGTTTTTGCTTTGGCTCCATCCCATCATTTTTTCTGGAGTTATTTGTCCACTAATCTCTAGTAGCATAATTGGCACCTACCGACCTGGGGAGTTCATCTTTCAGTGTCCTATCATTTTGCCTTTTCATACTGCTCATGGGGTTCTCAAGGCAAGAATACTGAAGTGTTTTACCATTCCCTTCTCCAGTGGATCACATTCTGCCAGACCTCTCCACCATGACCTGTCCCTCTTGGATGGCATGGCTAAGTTTCATTGGGTTAAACAAGGCTGTGGTCCATGTAATCAGATGGGCTAGTTGTCTGTGATTGTGGTTTCAGTCGGTCTGCCCTCTGATGCCCTCTCTCAGTGCCTACTGTCTTATGTGGTTTTCTCTTACCAACATTACCATATTGTACAGAATATTTTCATTGCCCTAAAATATCCTATATACTTTTCTCCTCAACATCCCCCTCTTTCCCTAAACTACTGGGAACCATTCATCTGTTTACCATTTCTATAGCTTTGTCTTTTTTAGAATATCACATGAGTGGTATATACTGTATGTAGGTTGTTTACATTGATAGACTAGTTTAGTGGCTCAGAAAGTAAAGAGTCTGTCTGCAATGCAGGAGACCTGGGTTCAATTCCTGGGCTAGAAAGGTCCCCTGGAGAAAGTTATGGCAGCCCACTCCAGTATTCTTGCCTGGAAAATTCCATGGATTGTGGAACCTGGGGGGCTACTGTCCATGGGGTTGCAAAGAGTCAGACATGACTGAGCTAATTCACTTTCACTTTCAGTTTGTTTCATTCAGGATTACATTTAGGGTTAATCTATATCTTGTCATGGTTTAATAACTCATCTATTTTTATCTTTAAATAGAATGTTACTCACAGTTTTGTTTTCTATTCACCTAGCAAGGACATCTTGGTTGCTCTCAGTTTGGGGCAATTATGAATTAAGCTTCCATAATTTTGCATGCATGTTTCCATAGCAGCTACTACTACTACTACTACTACTACTAAGTCATTTCAGTCGTGTCTGACTCTGTGCGACCCCATAGACAGCAGCCCACCAGGCTCCCCCATCCCTGGGATTCTCCAGGCAAGAACACTGGAGTGCGTTGCCATTTCCTTCTCCATATCAGCATAAGTTTTCAAATAATTTGGGTATAAATCTATGAACACAATACCAGGATCATATGGTAAAACTATATTTAACTTTGTATGAAACTGCCAAACATTTTTCCAATGTGTCTGTACCATTTTACATTTCCACAGCGGTAAATGAGAGTTCCTGTTGAGGTTTGGTTTTTAACCAGCAATTTGCATAGAGATGGCAAACAATGCTATGCTATGCTTAAAAATGAAATAACCTACCCATCCATTCCCTCCTTTTAAAGTGCTTTTTTTTTTTTTTTTTTAATGGTAGGTCAGTTCAGTTCAATTCAGTCACTCAGCAAACCAGTAACAACTCATAAATAATAGATATTATTGCTTGAACATCTGACCTAACAAAACCAGAAAAAAAATTAAATTATGAGATAGGAAGTCAAAAGAAAGCTATACCAATTACACGGTAACACTGAATATATTTTAAATCATGATCTACTGTGTAAAGCTTTGTTTTACTCTGCTAGATTGTAAGTGTGGGACCAGATCAGTATTTCTTACCATTATATTCTAATTCCTAAAAATTTATGCCTAATAAATGTTTGTAGATTGATGAAATTATAATGATAACAATGATGACACTGCTGAAGGTATGTTGAAATAAAATGTGCTTACAACTTTTTTATGGCACATCTTAAATGCTAAGTAAGTTTCATTGAATAACAGATAAAATGGTACTTTTTAAAAATTAACTAACCATAGGTTAGTTATAGTTAGCTCAAGGCTTTTGGTGGAGATTTTTAATTCTGGAGATAGCCTTGCCAGGCATGGATGTGCAGAGAAGCAAGGAAAAATAATTGCTAATGTCTTAAAATCATGTCTCTCATAGAATGGAGGGGGAGTGTGGGCTTTTCTGGTGGCTTAGATGGTGAAAAATCTATCTGCAATGAAGGAGACCCAGGTTTGAGCCCTGATTTGGGAAGATCCCCAGGAAAAGGGAATTGCAACCCACTCTAGTATTCTTACCAAGAGAATTCCATGGACAGAGGAGCCTGGCGAGCTACCTTCCAGGGGCTGGCAAATGGTTGGACAAGACTGAGTAACTAATACACAACATGCAGTGTTATTATGGCAGACTTAGTTATAAATATCTAGTCTGTAGACAGTTGTCTTAGTAGACTGGAACTCAGGAATGAGGAAAAGGCTAAAGATTAGGAATTCTTGGGTTTTTTTTTTTTTTTTTTGCCAAATGAGGCCATGGATGAAACCACTCAGGAAGAAGGGTAGATGAGATTAGAACAGGAGAAAGAATTCTAAGGACTTACATTTAAGGTGAGAGTGGTCAGAGAACCTTTTCTGGGAGACTTATAAGGCCAGTGGATGATGGGGAGAAACTTGGAAGAGAGTTTCCAAAAAGATAAGAGTGGTCAAACATAATTAAGACATTAATATATAAGACTGAAATTTGCAAAGCAGATTCTGTAAATGGGATATGAATGATAGGCCTCAGCAAGTAACTTTAGAGATCTGAATTGATTTTGTTGTTGTTTTCAAGAGTGAATATGGTTAAGGAAGTGAACACAGCCAGGATGAATAGAGACTATATGATTAAGGGTGTTAAGAGCATTTTGTTTTGTTTTTGTATTCGCTCTTCTAAAATCAGATCTTCTCTTGTATTCTCTTGTTTTATCTAATCTCCATGCCTCCCCTCCTTTCTTCTTTCCCCCATGCCACCCCTCCTCAATCTCTCTCTTATATTCTGTCTTTGGTGCCATGAGATTACCCACCTGCTTTTTCAGACACTGGAATAAGAATTTGGCTAAGAAAAAAAAAGGTTGAAATCATATAATCCCTTATAAATGTTAGATTTCACTTCTATAGTGCAGGCTTCGAAATTCAGAGAGTGTGTTACAAGGAGTGTGCTTTGCCTTGCTGAGCTTCTGTTAGTCAGCTGACATTGCAGTTTGGTAAATGTCACTACTCCCTGGGGTCTAGAGTGCTAGGATACAGCTGGTCTATTGGACTCTCTCTGAAGCTATTAAAGAAAGAAATATCTGACTTTTCATGGGGCATTTTTCCAAAGACATTGACCAAATGGAAAATTCTTCACCAGAGTATTTGTAGAATAAACTTCCTGGTGCTGAATTGTGACATATTGGACCATATTAGGAAGAATTTTACTTTTATTTTTACCCCAGGGAAACAATATTCCAAAAGTCATCCCTCATTTATAGCACTATTTGGAATGTTTTCTGGAACGTGAGTAAAGTGACTCTGTCATCCTTCTCTGCATATTGGATGTAGCTGCCTAAATCTCTCCTTGCCTAATGATTTCTCCATAATATGAAACTTAACTCACACAAGAATGCCTTACACAGAAGATGCACTCATTAAATATTAGGTGCTTTTGTGAGAGGCAGAGCTTCTCTTTCACTTGAAACTGAAAATGTCTGTGATTACATTTTAATCTCCCTTTGCATTTAGGATGAGCCACATAACCTTGACTTTTTACATCAGAAATGTCCTCTAAAGTTTCTGAAATTGAAATACACAGATAGGGGATGTTAAAGAGACAGAGAGAGCAGAGAATAAATTTTGATGGTCCATGGTGACTATGGAGCAGACACATACTGATGCCTGGGGTGACAGAACCCATGTTTTCAGGAGAAACCTGTAACCAGGGAAACCTCTTTGTGTAGTATGCAGTGCTTGAAGCCTATTTCCATTCTGTGGCCTGATTTTGGCTAAGGTCCTGACTGCAACCTCAACATTCTTTTTCTCACTCTTTTTCTGTATGTGGTTTTCAAGGCCTCTGGTATTTTGTGATCTATTCATTCTATTTTTAAAAATTTATTTTCTGCTTAAATAATAATCAGAGTCAGGTTCTATTGCCTACAGCTAAGAACCCTGAAAGATACAGTTGCCATATACATCAAAACTCAGAAGCAGCCACCAAGGATCTTAAATTTAACTCTGACTATGTATTATTAATGCCTCAAGAATCTCAAGTATGGGAAATCTATGTGAAAATACTCTGTTTATTCTTGAGAGTTGGTAAAGAAGTGAGATGCTAGGGATTGATTACTTAAGGCATGAATTTGGTGAGTGAGCACTCGGTAGGTTGGATTCTAATTGCTGCCTATGGAAACTGCTTTCCCAGTTTAAGAAATAAAAGCCCAAGCTCCAAAGCTATTTTTCTGACTAATTTATAGTAATGTTCCCTTAATAAACAGAACCAATTTTTAAAAATCTATTCAATAATGTCCCAGATAATGATTTCTGTTGCTAAATTCTTCAAGGACTTTTTTGTATAATGATCTCCTAACTTCACCAGTTTAGTGACTTGTGTGACTCTATGATCCTTTTTCATGGATCACGGTTCCACCTCAGTCCCTTTGCCCTCAAAGTAGAACTTTTCTAGCTAATTGGGTGTCCTGTAAAAATATCTGCCAGTTTCCTCTTGTTTAAACCACAAATCTGAGATTCCTCATGATTCTTTAAGAAAAAAAGTATATTTCAGGATTTGACTTAAAATAAATATTTGTGTTTAGATGACAAGATCATATTGTCTTAATATGCCTACATAGAATCAGAAGAATTTTCTTTTGATGGTTTTACAGTGTGGGACAAAATATGAAAGTATTTTGGTTTCCTGTAATTTAAAAGTTTTTCTTGATACTTTCATAATATCTGTGAACAAATAAAGTGCATATACATCAGCATGATGGACAGAAAGTTCCCCTGCCCTCTATATGCAAATCAAATGGACTTATTTCCTTGAAGCAGAAGTAATCTTAGCAGGTAAATGACCCCAAAATATACTTGTTACCATGGAAAGTAATTATTTAGGCTTGGTTGGTAGACAAACAGATTCTTCAGAAAATTGGTTCAGTAACTTATAGATACATTTGGGGAAAAAAAAAAAAAAGATCTTCTAGTGTTCAGCTGACTATCTCATGGGAAGACTTGACTCATTGGAAAAGACCCTGATGCTGGGAGGGATTGAGGACAGGAGGAGAAGGGGACGACAGAGGATGAGATAGCTGGATGGCATCACCGATTCGATGGACATGAGTTTGAGTAAACTCTGGGAGTTGATGATGGACAGGGAGGCCTGCTGTGCTGCAATTCATGGGGTCACAAAGAGTCGGACACTACTGAGCAACTGAACTGAACTGAACTGAGTGTTTAGCTGAAATAATAAAGGATATAACACTTTACCTATGTTATTTAATTGGCAAGATGGACATTGAATAAAATCCAGTATTATTCGGATAAATCAATATGACATATTGGGCTTCCCAGGTAGCTCTGATGGTAAAGAATCTGCCTGCAATGTGGGAGACCTGAGTTCAGTCCCTGGGTTGGGAAGATACCCTGGAGGAGGGCATGGGAGCCCACTCCACTATTCTTGCCTATAAAATCCCCATGAACAGAGGAGCCTGGTGGGCTACGTCCATAGAGTCTCAAAGAGTTGGACATGACTGAGTGACTAAATAGAGCACAATATGACATACTGCCTAGAAGTTTGAGCCTCAGAGTTAGCATGACATCAAACTTCTTTTTCTTTTCAGGAAAATTTTGTCCTATTCATGGGTGGTTTTTCCATTTAAGCCTTATCAATATTCATAAGGGGAAGTGAAATCTATTCTGAGCTTAGCTGATTGTGGAATTATATGACCCCCTTCTTTTCCAGTACAACACAGACCTGCTTTCACATAGATGTTGAAGAGCATAAAATAAATTCACTTCTATTTAGTCCTTATCAAAACTGAGCTGAAATGGATAACCTCTAGGGAATATTGCCTGAATGATATTTAACCTTTCTACTCATTTATCAATCAATTTATATTAACAATTAAAAAATTATGCTCTAGAATATTCTGTTCTAACAAGACTTTGAGTAAATAGTCACTGTGTAATAGAGATGAAGGTAGGATGGTCTTAGTTGGAGTGCAAGTAGACAGCCCTCATCCTAATTACCAAGAACTTGGCTTTCCCTAGATCTAAAGAGTAGTTTTTAGAAAACTTCACTCTGTGTTAATCTGTTTTTCTACATTAAGACATTCCATAAAAGAATGTACACCAGAGCCATACTGTTCAAATCTCCACCACCTAGGATAACCTTATTTCATTGAATGTATTGTATGACACAGGTCATGGATGACTTATGAAAGATATTGAATACAACACTTTGAAACTCATCATAGCTCTATTACAATTACAATATTAGCACATTTGTCATCATTATAACTCCTCTTTACTCACAGGAAAACTGTATTTCACATAATACAGCAAGGAATAATCATGTGAAATCAATTTGTGTTCATCTTTGGAACATTGGGACATTGAGATTCCTTATATTCACTGGTTGCTTGTAAGCTAAAATCTAGCAAGTGTACAATGAATGACCTATGGCCATATTTTGTGTATTAATGTTTGATTTTGTGTGCTCTGGTTGTTTTTTTTTTTTTTTTTTGGGGGGGGGGATTGCTTTTGGACTTGATTTTATCTTTAACCTGTTTTGTTTCTCTACCAAAAAAAATCTGATGAACAGTATTTGTACTTTTGAGTGCTGCCTGAAATTCATGTTTTGGAATCTTTTGAACAAGGCAGGATATATATCTGTTAGAATAATTTTTAAATGTATTATCTCTATTTTCATATCCATGTAAAGTCTTAGTTTTGGCCACTTAATATGGCAGCTTCTGAAGTTTTCCTTCTCTTTTCTCAATACTTATCTTCAATAAATCCACTTATTCCTAATTTGTTTTTTCACACACTAAAAATAAGCCACTAAGAAATTTTCAAATATTTTTCGTGTTCATAAACAATGTGAACAGTCCATTTACTTCAAAGATAATTTAGGTATAAACATTTATCTTCTACTTTTAATTAAAAAACCTCCTAAGTTCCCAGTTTGGTGCAGAAACACTAAGCTCAAAATGCTTCCAAAATCTTAACAACTGGACAGAGTAATTAGATAATAAAAGCAGCCACTAGTGCTCTTGTACTCATTAGCAGAAAACTAAATAGCAGAGATTTTAAAATGTTTTCAAAAGCTAAGTGAGTACACCAAAGAGAGCTATTATGTGCACAGAGATTTCAGACATGTAAATTGAGTTGAACTTTGTTTGTATCCATCAACTTGTCCTCAGTAAGGTTAACCAGGAATTTTGTAAAGCTTTGCTGTAGTAATTCATTTATCAAAATAATAACTAGTCTCCAAAGTATAGTCTATTAGAGATAGCAACCTTAACATTGGGGAGAGCAGGAATTTAACTTTATCAGTTCCAACTATATTTCAGGGTCATATGGGTGTTCTGGTACCATCAATTGATTGACCAAATTAATAGATAGTGCTCAGGTGTCCTTAAATAGCTAAATTTTATTAAGAAATACTCTTCTTATAACATCTGCTTCAATATAACTGACTTAAAATAAATATTTCCTGGTGTTAAAAAATTATCTGCTTAATAGTCAGAGAGTCTAGTAGATCCCCAGGGATAATTAGACAAAATCACACTATGGAAACTGGGAGGCACATCAAGCAGGTAATTTCTAATACATTTTAAGCAGTGGCTTTCCACTTTTGCACTGTAATTATTTCTCACACAATATGATCCATCCCAGGGCAGAATTTTTGAATATAAACATAACGTTCAGTGGGAACCACTAATGAAGGAGCAATGCTTAGTGCTATCTAGCACAAGGACATGCATAAATCATAATCTTGAAATGCAAAAACAGGATGAACTACTCTATTATTCAAGGGTCACAGTCCTCAATACATTAGTGTCTCCCAAACTAATGACATCAAGTAGACTTTCATTCCAGCTAAAACTTTCTAACCCACAAAAGCTAAATGAATATATTTACTATTTCTAAATTTCCTTAAGATACTTTCTAATTAACTGTATAATATGGGACAATATATGATTAGCATTTCTAGCAAACAAAGCCAGTATTTTAATCAAGCCAAATATCCTCCAAAATGATTTATATATTGAATATTTTTATAAATTAGCCTAATGTTTTATATATAATAATTGTGTTCATCTCTAATTTACTTAAAATTCTGCCACAGGACAAAATCTATAGATAGATTTTTTTACAAACCTGTGATCTAATATAATATTTGGAAACCAACAAGATAATGATTGATAAAAAGGAAATCAATACTTTTTTTTTTTTTCTGTTTTATCTAGAGCCAAGATGAAGACAGGAAATAAGCACCTTATTGCTTTCTAGTTTTTTCTAGGTTTGCTCACTGTGATGTCAAAGAATCCTCTGTGTGTGTGTGTGTGTTGCCAGTAAGAGAGATCTCTTGCTTGACCTTTCATTCTCCCTTATACCCAGGATTTTGTCATAGCTTCCACATATGTGCATATTATAAGCTGATGCCATATTTTAACCACTAGGGTTTGGCAGATGTCATCTGGGTAAATACTACTCAATATCCCTTCATCCTTTGGAACTCTATTTCTCTCCTCCATTTTTTATCCTTCCTTCCCTACCAGCTCATTCTTTAAAACAAAAGCAAGTCTTATCTTCATGTTTTATTTGGTATTCTGAACTGGGAAAACTGTTCTCTATATCTCTATATCTTGCTAATATAATTCCAAAAACTTCCTTATATTTCTGAACTGCAGCAATTTTTGTTATACTTAACATGTTCCTTCTGTAGAAGCCTTGATAAGGTGAAGTATAGTGAAGTGAAGTCACTCAGTCATGTCCGACTCTTTGTGATACCATGGACTGTAGCCCACCAGGCTCCTCCTTCCATGGGATTTTCCAGGCAAGAATACTAGAGTGGGCTGCCATTCCCTTCGCCAGGGAATCTTCCCAATCCACGGATCAAACCTAGGTCTCCCGCACTGCAGACAAATGCATCTGAGCCGCCAGGGAAGCCATAGGTTACATCGAATATCCCACTAGGTGGATGTGTCCAGAGCTGCAATTATTCTGTTTCTCAAAGAAGAGGTCAAGCTAAATAATGTAGAGAAAATTCCAATGGGCCTAGCTCTTCCCATAAGAATGGAGAATAACCTCTAAGACTATTTAATTATAGCCTTTGTTAGAATTGTGAAGATCTAGCCCAGCTTTTGTTGGTAGGTATCTTCTGCTAGTAGTTTCATGAAGAGAAACAAGGAAACACAAATCAAACTCAAAATGATGAGTTTTTTTGTGAAATTCATACTGTAAGATTGAGGCCACTTAGAAAAAACAATGGATATGTGTATATAGTTCAGTTAGATCTTCGTAGCAGAGTAAAGGAAGGCATTCTTATTTATTCTTAATATATGTAATTAAAATGTAGTCAGAGTCAGTGAGGAAATATCATTTCAGATATATGGCATATATAAACACATTTAAAAATATTTCACAAGTTTATCCAAAAAAATTGCTATTTGCAAAGTAAAATAGACCAATTGCTTTGTGGACCAATTGAGGAATAGAAATATATATAAAAAAATTCTCACTCTTAATTTCATTTTGAAACTTATCACATGAATCCTGTGTCTTCATGTGTTTTGATATGCCTCTCTATTTGATTTAATAATGAAAATAAGAAGATAATTATCCACTTCCATTTCATTAAATGATGAAATATTTACAAAATTATTGTTGAACTTGGTTGACATGAGGTAAATAATTTTTCCTAGATATAAGTAAACTTCCCTGGTGTCTTATCTGGCTTCCCTGGTAGCTCAGAGAGTAAAGCGTTTGCCTACAATGCAGGAGACCCCGGTTCAATCCCTGGGTTGGGAAGATCTCCTGGAGAAGGAAATGGCAACCCACTCCAGTATTCTTGCATGGAAATCCCATGGACAGAGGAACCAGCTAGACTGCAGTCCATGGGGTCACAAGGAGTTGGATATGACTGAGCGACTTCACTTTCTTTTTTTCAATAAGTAAACTTTAAGTTGCCCAGGTAGATAGTAGATTTAACTCTGAGCAGCCCAACCACAGAGTCCATGGTTCTAACCATTATTTGTTACAGACTCATAGTTTTGTGTCTTCAGTTTAGTTCAGCTCAGTTGCTTAGTCACGTCCGACTCTTTGCGACCCCATGAATCGCAGCACACCAGGCCTCCTTGTCCATCACCAACCCCCAGAGTCCACCCAAACATATGTCCATTGAGTCAGTGATGCCATCAAACTATCTCATCCTCTGTCGTCCCCTTTTCCTCCTGCTCTCAATCTTTTCCAGCATCAGGGTCTTTTCAAATGAGCCAGCTCTTCACATCAGGTGGCCAAAATATTGGAGTTTGCTTCAAAATCAGTCCTTCCAATGAACACCCAGGACTGATTTCCCTTAGTATGAACTGGTTGGATCTCCCTGCAGTCCAAGGGACTCTTAAGAGTCTTCTCCAACACCATAGTTCAAAAGCATCAATTCTTCAGTGCTCAGCTTTCTTTATAGTCCAACTCTCACATCCATACATGACTACTGGAGAAACCATAGCCTTGACTAGATGGATCTTTGTTGGCAAAGTAGTTTCTCTGCTTTTTAATACACTATCTAGGTTGGTCACAACTTTCCTTCCAAGGGGTAAGTGTTTTTTAATTTCATGGCTGCAATCACCATCAGCAGTAATTTTAGAGCCCCCCAAAATAAAGTATGACCCTGTTTTCACTGGTTCCCCATCTAGTAGCCATGAAGTGATGGGACCAGATGGCATGATATTAGTTTTCTGAATTTTGAGCTTTAAGCCAACTTTTTCACTCTCCTCTTTCATTTTCATCAAGAGACCCTTTAGTTCTTCTTCACAGTCTGCCATAAGGGTGGTGTCATCTGTATAGCTGAGGTTATTGATATTTCTCCAAGCAGTCTTGATTACAGCTTGTGCTTCCTCCAGCTCAGCAGTTCTCATGATGTACTCTGCAGATAAGTTAAATAAGCAGGGTGACGGTATATAGCATTGATGTACTCCTTTTCCTATTTGGAACCAGTCTGTTGTTCCATGTCCAGTTCTAACTGTTGCTTCCTGACCTGCATACAGATTTCTCAAGAGGCAGGTTAGGTGGTCTGGTATTCCCATCTCTTTCAGAATTTCTCACAGTTTATTGTGATCCACACAGTCAAGGTCTTTGGCACACTCAATAAAATAAAAATAGATGTTTTTATGGAACTCTCTTGCTTTTCTGATGATCTAGTAGATGTGGCAGTTTGATATCTGGTTTCTCTGCCTTTTATAAAACCAGTTTGAACATCTGGAAGTTCATGGTTCACATATTGCTGAAGCCTGGCTTGGAGAATTTTGAGCATTACTTTACTAGCATGTGAGATGATGCAATTGAGCTGTAGTTTGAGCATTCTTTGGCATTGCCTTTCTTTGGGATTGGAATGAAAACTGACCTTTTCCAGTCCTGTGGCCACTGCTGTTTTCCAAATTTGCTGGCAAATTGAGTGCAGCACTTCCACAGCATCCTCTTCCAGGAGTTGAAATAACTCAAATGGAATTCCATCACCTCCACTAGCTTTGTTCCTAGTGATACTTTTAAGGCCCACTTGACTTTGAATTCCAGGATGTCTGGCTCTATGTGTGTATGAATGATCACATCATCGTGATTTTCTGGGTCATGAAGATGTTTTTTGTACAGTTCTTCTGTGTATTCTTGCCATATTTGTATCTTACAATACTTTAATTATAAGGAAATTGCAACCGACTCTAGTATTCTTGCCTGGAGAATTCCATGGACAGAGGAGCCTGGTGGGTTGTAGTCCATGGGGTCACAAATAGTCAGACATGACTGAGCTACTGAACATACTTTAATTAAAACAATGTATTCTTTTGTATAGGTTAACAACGCCTATTAGCCAATTAAGCACTATGCTTAAAATTTATAGCAGCAAAAGACAAACTCAAAACAAGTGTCATTAGTTGTTAGACATTATTTTATTGTGTGTAGATTACACATATGGAAAATACTATAAATTAACATTGGATTGTTTCTAGAGCAGCACTATTCAATAGAACTTTCTGCAATAATGAAAAGTTTTGATCTATGAGTTGTCTAACATCATAGCTTCATGTAAGTACTGAGCACTTGGAATATGGCTAGTAAGACTAGGAAACTGATTTCTCCATTTTATTAAATTCAGTGAATTTAAAGTTAAATAAAATAGTCCCATGTGGCTGGTAGCTACCACATTGAACACCTCAACAATGGAGGATGTACTAAAGTAATGGCTTTCAGTCCTTTATGACTGTGACTAGGGTAAGAAATATATTTTGCATCATAGAGTCATATACCTTAATTGTGTTATTGTTTCTATATGTATAAAACCAAAATGCAGTTTTCATTAATAATCTAACCAACATTCAGTCTGATAGTAGCTTTTCGATTCTATAATTTAGTAAAAATTTTGACCCCCATGATTGATTCTATGATATATGAACATTTGGAGATCTATTTCACAACCTTTCAGTGAAGGATCTGTAGGTATGTGTAAGCTTAGTAGCTCAGTCGTGTCTGACTCTTTGTGACCCCATGGACTGTAGCTTGCCTGTCTATAGGTATAAAGGTTTCATTTTCACTTGTTTTCTGAATTGACCTGAAAGCCACTCCCAAGCACCGACGCAAGTTGCATTGAACATTTTACTCTTGTACTTCTTTTACTGGGGCTAAAGGAAAATAAGAGCACCATGAGTCTTGAAAAGAGAGAACCTCAGTGATAGGTTTATTTTCCATTTTCGGTGAAAGCTTGTGCTGATGGTTATTGAGGGTGTTCTGGAATGACTGAAGATAGAAAACCTCACCTTTTCAGGCCAAAAGTGTAAGAACTATGTATAGGGACACTTGCATCTGCAAAGAACCACAATGGGTCTCAGGAGAAAGACAGAGGAAATGATCAAAGCTAGAAGGAATTCTAAGAAGGGAGATGGAGGCAAGAAACAGAAGCAAAAATGTCTTCTCTATCTGGAGTACAAGAGTCTGCTGCATGTCTTAGAATCCACTTGCACATGTCCTCCTTAGTGACTGAAAAATATCTTTCTCAGAATGGCAAAAGGACAAATCTCTCAGTCACCATTAGCATATGACAAATCTAATGCTTATTGATGATGTCTGCTAATTAAAGTTCTTCTTAAAACAGTATAAAAAGTATTGACAAGTAGAACATGTCAGGCTGTCCTGTGTTAACTCTTCTATCTGGATAAAAGCTGTGGATCTCCCCTTTCAATCAATGAACTTGGTTTAGTACTTAATTTTGTATTTGTATTTTTGTATTAGTACTTAATAATACCATTATATTATAATCAATTGCCTTAATTACTTAAAACAAAAGATATACACAATAAATTATGAAACAATTGTACAATTTTTTATCTTTTGTCAAGGAGTTTAAATTTTGTTTTTCCTGTTCTACTTATAAGTATTAAACTTAGATTTACTATTAAATGTGCAGGAAATCTTATCAGTGTGATCTAAAGTTGGGAAACTGAAAGTCAAACAAACTACATATAATTTTTTTCAAAATCAGTGTAAGGTTTTTTCCTTTTTCCTTTCAGAATTGTTTTTTAGGTTATCAAAATACTATCTCCTCTGTTTATTTATCTTCACAACTCAACTGAAAAGTTATCTCTTTTTCTAAAGTCTTATCTTGAATTTTCTTTAAATGCATTGTCTGACTCTGCATTCCAATCTCTAGGCAGTTTGTGGGAAGTATTGTACATTTATTTTACAGTGTTTGATATTAGAGATTAGCAAATTTATGTCAATACCAGACAAATACAGATGAAAATGGATTGTCTCATCCTCCCTTTACCTCCATTTTTTTTTCATGAATATATTTGTAGCTTTAAAAATATTCATGGGATTTTTCTTGGTTAAAATTTATCAAAGCTTATATAAAACAATTCAAAGAAAATATAGAAGGAAAAGAGGACATAATGTATTTGAGTCTTATCCCATACATTTTCTCCATTTTCAATTTTAGCATATGTGCTCTGAAGTGAATCACATAATAATCTCTAAAGTTTAGATATCCACACCTTCAAAACCAAACTACCTTTATTGTTAATTTTCTGAGGTGCCAAATGTTTGTAACAAATATAGTAGAGATCATATTTGTTCAAAGACTGTGATGATTTCTTCAAAGGATTTTCTTCTAAAAGGAAGAAAAACTATAGAAAACATATTTGGTTGGCTATTTTGCTATTGCTTACAAAATCTATTTTTATTTTACTTACTGTGCACTTCATGAAAAAGTGTTCAAGTGGTATAGTATATTGTACATGTGTGAATGTATAGGTATATATGTGTGTATGTATAGGTAAATGTGTGTATACGTGTGTCCTCAATATTAAAATAGGAAATTTAGGCTTTCCAGCAAAGTGATTCTTTCTGTGTTCTTAGAAACTCTGACTAAAATTCCCAGACTCATAAGCCAGACCATTTTGCTAGGCTATAATTATTAGAGAGTAATTTCTCATAATGGGCCAAACTTTGTTCTGCTGTAACTTTCACAAAGTAATACTAATTATACTCCTAAAACTATAGCAAAAAAAAAAAAAAAAAAACTAGTCTTCAGAATGATATATTTTCAACTACAGCTTCAAATCATGAAAAGAGCTTTATCAATTTTTCTGCTAACATAATAATAAATTTAATAAGTGACATAAATCATGCTATAAAGTATATTTAATAAAATAAAGTAATAATCATTCATAATCTAATAATCCAGGAAAAAACTATTTATATTTTTATATAAATGTCAGCATTTTAATGCATTTCTGCATAGCCACACCTTAGAAAAAATTGTTTTGAACTTACATATCATTTTGTAGCCACTGTGTTCAGTTATGCAATCATATCTTATTATATATATGTATCTGTATGTGTGCTCAGTCACTCAGTTGTGTTCCAACTCTTTGCAGCTCCATGGACTGTGGCCTGCCAGGCTCCTCTGTCCATGGAATTTTCCAGGCAAGAACACTGGCGCAAGTCATCATTTCCTTCTACTCCAGGGGATCTTTCAGACCCAGGATCAAACATATGTCTCTTGCATCTCCTGCACTATTCTTTCCCACTAGCACCACTTGGGAAGCCCATATGTATCTGTGTGTATGTAAGATCTAAGTTTTATTGGATGCATGGTCATATTTGGTCATTTATTTGGTCATATTCTATTGCAGTATTTAAAAATTTATAGCCTTTTCTTAAAATGAATTTCTGTATTTTCTAGGTCAAAGTTGTTTGTGTGTTTTTAAGAACATTGACATGTATTTCCCTTCTATATAATGTCTGGTCCTGAGAATGGAGAAATAAATATTTGGCCAAGCCCTGCTGTGAATGACTAGAAAACATGAACAAAGGACTTTCCTCTTGATATTACTGTAGATTAACAACAAAATCATTTTATATACATTTTAAATAAATAAAACCAAATTCACAACATATTCTCTTCTAATCAGCACCTAGTTCATTTTATTAAAACAGAATTTTCTTGATACTAAACCTTGAGAATAATATTACAAGAAAAATATCAGGTCAGACTACCCATGGAAATAAATGTAACAATACCAATTATCAAAAAAATTGTATTAGAAGTACATTCAAAGTTAATATATCCAGAAATTAGAGATGTTTTAATGTTCAAAAATTGTTATTATCTCCATATATAGAAAATTATTTTGTAAACAATATCTATTATCAAAGTGCCTAGAATACTACAACTAAGAAACTTTGTTAAACATTTAAAGAGAATCTACTAGGCTACAGTTTTTCCAGTGGTCATATATGGATGTGTGAGTTGGACTGTGAAGAAAGCTGAGCACTGAAGAATTGATGCTTTTGAACTGTGGTGTTGGAGAAGACTCTTGAGAGTCCCTTGGACTGCCAGGAGATCCAACCAGTCCATTCAGAAGGAGATCAGGCCTGGGATTTCTTTGGAGGGAATGATGCTGAAGCTGAAACTCCAGTACTTTGGCCACCTCATGCGAAGAGTTGACTCATTGGAAAAGACTCTGATGCTGGGAGGGATTGGGGGCAGGAGGAGAAAGGGACAACAGAGGATAAGATGGCTGGATGATATTACCGACTCGATGGACGTGAGTCTGAGTGAACTCCGGGAGTTGGTGATGGACAGGGAGGCCTGGCGTGCTGCGATTCATGGGGTCACACAGAGTCTAACACGACTGAGTGACTGAACTGAACTGAACTGAACTAAACAACAATCTGCTAAGTCACTTCAGTTGTGTCCAACTCTGTGCGACCCCATAGACAGCAGCCCACCAGGCTCCCCCATCCCTGGGATTCTCTAGGCAAGAACACTGGAGTGGATTGTCATCTCCTTCTCCAATGTATGAAAGTGAAAAGTCAAAGTAAAGTCGCTCAGTCGTGTCTGACTCTTAACGATCCCATGGACTGCAGCCCACCAGGCCCCTCCATCCATGGGTTTTCCAGGCAAGAGTACTGGAGGGTGCCATTGCCTTCTCTGACTAAACAACAATAGCACATATCAAATTTAAGTTAAAAAAATAAAATTAAGACATTTGTCTCTAATCTAAGATAGATACTTAGATTACTACAACTTCTCTAATACTTTGGCCAGCTGATAGGAAAAGCTGACTCATTGGATATGATCCTGGAAAGATTGAAAGCAGGAGGAGAAGGAGGCAACAGAGGATGAGATGGTTGGATGATACTGACATAATCAGCATGAGTTTGAGCAAACTCTGGGAGACAGTGAAGGACAGGGAAGCATGGTATGGTACAGTCATGGGGTTGTGAAGACCTGGGCTTAACTTAGCAACTAAACAACAGTCAAGTATATTACTTGCAAATATCTTCTCCCATTCAGTAGGTGGCTATTTCATTACATTGATAGCTTCCCTTACTGTGCCGCATTTGAGGTAGTCCCATTTGTTTATTTCCACTTTTGCTTTCCTTGCCTGAGGAGACATATTCAAAAAAATATTGTTAGATTTATGTCAAAGGTGTACTCCCCATGTTTCCTCCTATGAATTTTATTGTTTCAGGTCATACATTTATATCTATAATCCATTTTGAGTGCATTTTATATATAGTGTGAAACAGTAGTCCAATTTGAATATTTGCAGGTAGCTGTCTACTTTTCCCATCAATCATTTATTGAAGAGACTGTCTTTTTCCCACTGTATATTCTTGCTTCCTTTGTCATAGATTAATTTACCATCTATGTATGGGTTCATTTCTGGGCTGTCTGTACTGTTCTAATGATATGTGTCTGCTTTTGTGCCAATACCATAATCTTGATTAATACAGCCTTGTACTATACTTTGAAATAAAGGAGCATTATTCCTACATCTTTGTTCTTTCTCAAGATTATTTGAGCTAATCAGGCTCTTTTGTATTATCAGGCATAATTTAAAATTATTTGTTCTGGTTATGTGAATGAAGATATTGGTATATTATTAGGGATTACAATGAATCTATAGATGCCTTGAGTAGAAAGACCATTTTAACATTAATTCTTATAATTTATAAGCATGGACTATCTTTCCATTTGTTACTTTTATGTTCAGTTCATTTCATCAGTTCTTATAGTTTTCTCTGCACCAGTATTTTACCTTTTTGGTTAGATTTATTGCTAAATATTTTCTTCTTTTTGATGTGGCGGTAAAGAGGACTGGTTTCTTAATATCTGTGTCTGATAATTAACTGATGGTTCATTGTTAGTGTATAGATATGCAATATATTTGTTTATATTAATTTTGTATCCTATGGATAAATTCAGTTCATTAAAAATAGGTTTTGGTTATATAATTAGTATTTTCTATGTATAGCATCATGTTATATTCAAACAGTGATAGTTTTATTTCTTCCTTTCCAGGTTGGATTACTATTATTTATTTTCCTCATCTGATTACTGTGTATATTGCTTTCAATTGTTGTTATGGTTCAGTCACTAAGTTGTTTCCAAATCTTCCTGACTCCATGCACTGCACCATGACAGTCTTCCCCATCCTTCACTATTTCTCAAAATTTGCTCAAACTCATTTCTCTTGAACAGTGATTCTATCCAATTATCTTGTCCTCTGGTGCCACCATCTTTTCCTGCCCTCAATCCATACCAGCATTAAGGTCTTTTTCAGTGAGTTGGCTCTTTGCATGAGGTGGCCAAATTATTGGAGCTTCAGCATCATACCTTCCACTGGATATTCAGTGTTGATTTCCTTAGGACTGACTGCCTGGATATCCTTGTTGTCCAAGGGACTCTCAAGTGTCTTCTCGAACACCACGGTTCAAAAGCATCAGTTTTTTTGGCACTCAGCTTTCTTTATAGTCCAACTTTCACATCCATACATGATTCTGGAAAAACCATAGCTTAGTGGCACAGGAGCTGCTGAGAGGAGCTCAGTTCAGTTCAGTCGCTCAGTCATGTCCGACTCTTTGCAACCCCATGAATCGCAGCACACCAGGCCTCCCTGTCCATCACCAACTCCTGGAGTTCACCTAGACCATGCCCACAGAGCTACCCACGTCCAAGTCAGGGGCTGTGGACGAGAGGAGATACCCCACATCCAAGGTCAGGGGTGGTGGCTGAGAGGAGCTACCCTACATTCAAAATAAGGAGCAGCGGCTGCTCCAACAAAATGCATCCGTGAAGAGATACCCCACGCCCAAGGTAAGAGGAACCCAAGTAAGACGGTAGGCACTGAGAGAGGGCATCAGAGGGCATACAGACTGAAACCACAATCAAAGACAACTAGCCAATTTGATCACATGGACCACAGGCTTGACTAACTCAATGAAACTATGCCATGCCATGTTGGGCCACCCAAGATGGATGGGACATGGTGGCAAGGTCTGGCAGAATGTGGTCCACTGGAGAAGGGAATGGCAAACCACATCAGTATTCTTGCCTTGAGAACCCCATAAACAGTATGAAAAGGCAAAAAGAAAGGACACTGAAAGATGAACTCCCCAGGTTGGTACGTTCCCAATGTGCTAATAGAGATCAGTGGAGAAATAACTCCAGAAAAAATGATGGGATGGAGCCAAAGCAAAAACAACACCCAGTGGAGGATGTAACTGGTGATAGAAACAAGATCCGATGCTGTAAAGAGCAATATTGCATAGGAACCTGGAATGTAAGCTCCATGAATCAAGGAAATTTGGAAGTGGTCAAACATGAGATGGCAAGAGTGAACATCAACATTTTGGGAATCAGCAAACTAAAATGGACTGGAATGGGTGAATTTAACTCAGATGACCACTATATCTACTTCTATGGGCAAGAATCCCTTAGAAGAAATGGAGGAGCCATCACAGTCAACAAAAAAAGTCCAAAATGCAGTACTTGGAAGCAATCTCAAAATCAATACAATGATCTCTGTTTGTTTCCAAGGCAAACTATTCAATATCATGGTAATACAAGTCTATGCCCTGATAATAACGCTGAAGAAACTGAAGTTGAACAGTTCTATGAAGACCTACAAGACCTTTTAGAACTAAAATCCAAAAAAAGATGTCCTTTTCATATAGGGGACTGGAATGCAAAAGTAGGAAGTCAGAAAACACCTGGAATAATAGGCCAATTTAATCTTAGAATACAGAATGAAGCAGAGCAAAAGCTAATACAGTTTTGCCAAGAGAACACAATGGTCATAGAAAACACACTCTTCCAACAACACAAGAGAAGACTCTACACAGGGTCACCACCAGATGGTTGACACCAAAATCAGATCGATTATATTCTTTGCAGCCAAAGATGGAGAAACTCTACACAGTCAGTGAAAACAAGATCAGGAGCTGACTGAGGCTCAGATCATGAACTCCTTATTGCCAAATTCAGACTGAAATTGAAGAAAGTGGGGAAAACCACTAGAAAATTCAGGTATAACATAAATCAAATCCCTTATGACTATACAATGGAAGTGAGAAATAGATTTAAGGGACTAGATTTGATAGACAAAGTGAGTGACGAACTATGGATGGAGGTTTATGACATTGTTCAGGAGAAAGGAATCAAGACTATCCCCAAGAAAAAGAAATGCAAAAAAGCAAAATGGCTGTCTGAGGAGGCCTTACAAATAGCTGTGAAAAGAAGAGAAGTGAAAAGTAAAGGAGAAAAGGAAAGGTATACCCATTTGAATGAAGAGTTCTAAAGAATAGCAAAGAGAGATAAGAAAGTCTTCCTCAGAGATCAATGCAAGGAAATAGAGGAAAACAATAGAATAGGAAAGACTAGAGATCTCTTCAAAAAATATAGAGATACCAAGGGAACATTTCATGCAAAGATGGGCTCAAAAAAGGACAGAAATAGTATGGACCTAACCAGAAGCAGAAGATATTAAGAAGAGGTGGCAAGAATACACAGAGGAACTGTACAAAAAAGATCTTCACAACCCAGATAATCATGATGTTGTGATCACTCACACTCATTCAGAGCCAGACATCCTGGAACAAGTCAAGTGGGCCTTAGAACGCATCATTATGAACAAAGCTAGTGGAGGTGATGGTTTTCTGGTTGAGCTATTTCAAATCCTGAAAGATGATTCTTGAAAGTGCTTCACTCAATATGTGAGCAAATTTGAGAAACTCAGCAGTGGCAACAGGACTGGAAAAGGTCAGTTTTCATTCCAATCCCAAATAAAGGCAAGGCTAAACAATGCTCAATCGACCGCACAATTGCACTCATCTCACATGCTAGTAAAGTAATGCTCAAGATTTTCCAAGCCAGGCTTCAGCAATACGTGAACCATGAACTTCCAGATGTTCAAGCTGGTTTTTGAAAAGGCAGAGGAACCAGAGATCAAATTGCCAGCATCCACTTGATCATCCAAAAGCAAGAGAGTTCCAGAAAAACATCTATTTCTGTTTTATTGACTGTGCCAAAGACCTTGACTGTGTGGATCACAGTAAACTGTGGACAATTTTGAAAAAGATTAGACTACCAGACCACCTGACCTGCCTCTTGAGAAACCTGTATGAGGTTAGGAAGCAACAGTTAGAACTGGACATGAAACAACAGGCTTGTTCCATTTAAGAAAAAGGAGTATGTCAATGATATATATTGTCACCCTGCTTATTTAAATTATCTGCAGAGTACCTCATGAGAAACGCTGAGCTGGAGGAAGCACAAGCTGTAATCAAGAATTCTGAGAGAAATATCAATAATGTCAGATATGCAGATGACACCACACTTATGGCAGAAAGTGAAGAAAAACTACAGAGCCTCTTGATGAAAGTGAAAGAGGAGGGTGAAAAAGTTGGCTTAAAGCTCAACATTCAAAAAACTAAGATCATGGCATATGTTCTAATCACTTCATGACAAATAAGTGGGGAAATAGTGGAAACAGTGGCAGATTTTATTATGAGCTCCAAAATCACTGCAGATGGTGATTGAAGCTATGAAATTAAAAGATGCTTATACCTTGGAAGGAAAGTTATGACCAACATAGACAGCATATTAAAAAGCAGAGACATTACTTTGTCAACAAAGGTCTGTCTAGTCAAGGCTATGGTTTTTCCAGTAGTCATGTATGGATGTGAGAGTTGGACTGTAAAGAAAGCTGAGAGCTAAGAATTGATGCTTTTGAACTGTGGTGGTGGGGAAGACTCTTGAGAGTCCCTTAGACTGCAAGGAGATCCAACCAGTTCATCCTAGAGATCAGTCCTGGGTGTTCACTGGAAGGACTGATGTTGAAGCTGAAACTCAATAGTTTGGCCACCTAATGCAAAGAGCTGACTCATTTAAGAGGCCCTGATGCTGGGAAAGATTGAGGGCAGGAGGAGAAGGGGATGGCAGAGGATGAGTTGGTTGGGTGGCATCACTGATTCAATGGACATGAGTTTAGGTAAACTGTGGGAGTTGGTGATGGATGGGGAGGTCTGTTGTGCTGTGGTTCATGGGGTTGCAAAGAGTTGGGCATGACTGAGTGACTGAACTGAACGGAACTGAACTGACTATATGGAAAATTGTTGATAAAATGATGTCTCTGATTTTGAATATGCTGTCTTGGTTTGTCATATCTTTTCTTTCAAGGAGCAAGCATCTTTTGAGTTCATGACTGCAGTCACCATTTGCAGTGATTTTGGAGTCCAAGAAGCATCTGTCACTATTTCCATTGTTTCCCAATATGTTTACCATGAATGAAGTGATGGGACCAGATGACATGATCTTAGTTTTCTAAATGTTGATTTTAAGCCAGTTTTTCACTCTCTTCTTTCACCTTTATCAAGAGGCTCTTTAGTTCCTCTTAGCTTTCTGCCACTAGAATAGTATCATCTGAATATCTGAAGTTGTTAATATTTCTGCTGGCAATCTTGATTCTAGCCTGTGATTCATCCAGCCTGGCATTTCACATGATGTAATCGTATAAGTTAAATAAGCCTGTGACAATATACAGTCTTGATATACTCCTTTCCCAATTTTGAACCAGTTTATTTTTCCATGTCTGATTCTAACTTTTAGTTCTTCACCTGCATACAGGGTCCTCGTGCACACAAGATTTTCTTTGAGTCCTCCAAGAATCTCTGTTTCTCTTTGTCTTATGGAATTTCTGTAATTGAATTCTGTTGACCTGCAAAGTCAGATCCCCTGAGATTGCCAGTGTTTTTGGTGGATCCAGTTTGGAAAGTCTGGTGAGGCACAGAACCATCACAACCATGTGAGAACTTCTTTGGTACAATTGTTCCCCTGTCTGTGGGTCACCCACTCAGAGGGTCTATGGTAGGGCTATAGGGTCTATGGTAAGTCTAATGGCTATCTCCTCTAAGAGCACTTATAACACACATTGTGCCTCTTAGGCCTGGTGCTGCCAGTGCCCCTTTCCCCAAGGCAGGCCATTGCTGACCCATGCCTCCGCAAGAGATCCTCAGACACTCACAGGCAGGTCTGGCTCATTTTCTTCTGGGAGTCATTACTCCTTTCTTCTTGGTCCTGATGCGCAAAGTATTTTTGTGCCCTCCAAGGTTTTCTGGTGGGTATGGGGTTTGATTTTATCATGATTGTGCATCCACTACCACCTGTTGCCTCTTCTCCTTTGTCCTTGGACATGGGGTACCTTTCTTTGGTGGGTTCCAGCATCCTCCTGTTGATGGTTTTTCAGCAGCTAGTTGTGATTTTGGTGTTCTTGCAGGAGAAAATGAATGCATGTCCTTTCACTCCATCATCTTGGTTTTTATTTTCATACTTTCAGTACTACATTGAATAAAAGTGGTGATCGTCAACATCTTTATCTTGCTCCTATTCTTAAAGGAAATGCTTTCAGCTTTTTACCACTGAGTATCATGTTAGCCATCGTCTTGTCATATATGACAGTTATTGCATTGTGATATGCCCCTTCTATGTGTACTTCATGTAGAACTTTTATCATAAATAAAAGGTGAATTTTGTTAGAAAAAATTTGTATCAGTTGAAATGATTATATGGTTTTACTCTTCAGGGTTTTAATGTCATGTGTCATAATAATTGATTTGGGTATATTGAACCATCCTTGAATCTCTGTGATAAATTTCATTTGTTCATGATATGTTTTTTAAATGTATTATTGAATTTCACTTAATAGTATGTTGTTGATGACTTTTTCATCTATATTCATAAGTGCTATTGGTTTCTTTTTTTTTTTCTGGTATTTTTGTTTTGGTATTAAGCTCATGTTGACCTCATGAAATGAGTTTGGAAGCATTCCTTTCTCTGCAACATTCTAGTAAAATTTGTGAAGGATAAGTATTAATTCTTTAAATGTTTGATGGAATTCATCTGTGAAGTGTAAAGTCATCTGGCCCTGGACTTTTGTTGGGAGTTTTCTGTTTGTCTGTTTGTTTAATTATTGGTTCAATTTCATTACTGGTAAGTGGTCTGTTCATATTTTTTGTTTCTTCTAGATTCAATATACAATTGAGAGATTGTGCATTTCTTGGAGTTCATTTCTTCTGAGTTTCCCATTTTATTAGCGTGCAATTGTAGTACTATTATGATGCTTTGTATTTATGTAGTGCCAGTTGCAACTTCTCCCTTTTCACTTTGATTTTATTTGGTCTGTCTCTTTGTTTCTTGATAATCTGGCTATAAGCTCTTCTTGGAAAGAACTTATTCTTTGTTTCATTGATCTTTTGTGCTGTCTTTCTAGTCTCTATTTCTTTTTATTTTTCTGCTTTTTTTAAAAAAATATTTCTTTCATTTTTACTAAATTTGTGGTGTGTTTGAACATCTTTTTCTGGCTCCTTTATGTGCAAGTTTAAATAGTATGTTTGAAAATTTTTGTAGTTGTTCTTGTTTATTTCCTAAAGTAGGCCTGTTTGTTTCCTAAGGAACTTAATTACTATAAAGTTCCTTCTTGGAATGGCTTTTTTTTTTTTTTTTCCAGTTTCATAGATTTTGGATTTTTGTGTTTTTAAATTTGTCCCCCAATTTTTTATCAGTGGCCTTTGTTGCTGTTGTTGTTCAGTCTCCAAGTCATATCTGGTTCTCTGTGACCCTGTGAACTGCAGCACAGCAGACTTCCCTGTCCTTCACTATCTCCCTGACCTTTAGTACCTATTTTTTATTCTCAAATATATCCTGACTGGACAATAAATTGTATGGTCACTCTAATCACAGATTTTTGTTTCCACTGCTTTAAAAAAAGTTAGCCCCTTGCAAAAGATCTTCCTTGTGCAATTTCCCTTCTGTAAATGTGAAAAAATATATTAGTTGGTGTTACTATGAACATGTGGTGGTGGTTTAGTCACTAAATTGTGTCCGACTCTTGCAACTCCATGGACTGTATAGCCTGCCAGGCTCCTCTGTCCATGGGATTTTCCTGACAAGAACACTGGAGTGGGTTACCATTTCCTTCTCCATACTATGACATATCACTGTTTAAAAAATTGTTTTCAAATATTTATTTTCATTTTCCAAACAATATTAAAATGATAATGAAGTTTATATTAGATTGATATTTACAATAAGGAAGTTGATAGTCAGACTTGAAAAATCTCAAATGTTGAGCCATAGATTCACTCTGCTTTCTCAACCATAATGTCATTGGAAAGTTTTGATTATTATCCTGGATTTTAAATTGGTATTAATAAAGTATAAATATAAATTACTTCCCTTCAGAAACTAGCTCACACTTTTGAGAAATTTTTCATAACAATACTCCTGTCTAATTATAGATCTGGTCTTTTTTTTTTTTTGTCTTGTTGCTCTGATCTCATGTGGTGTCACAAGGAAATTCTGTCACTTGCCCCTGAATCCTTAGGAGCTCAGGTTTTGTTGTCTTCAATGTTATTGTTATTTCTGTCAGCTTTTTTCAGGCTAGAGAACTATAAGACTTTATTATTATTTACATATTGTTTCTCATTAGAAATAATACTTTTTAATCCAAAATTTCATAATGAGTTGAAAAAGAGAACTTTGTCTTGGATGTTACTTGTGTACCCACCCCAAACTATAAATTGTCACTGTGTCTGTGTGATTGACTTCTAAGCTAAATAAACTAAGTGAGACTTATTCTTTTATCATTATTCAATCTCTTATTGAAATTGTGGCCTATTCATTCTTGCTTAAAATGACTTTAGATCTTGCTGATTCTCCCATAATCTTCCAAAAATACAATTAAAATTATTATTTACGAATGAATAGTCATTATTTATTGAAAAGCCCTATGCATTTTGTAATTTCATCTGTGAGTTTGACTGTGAAAATGTAAATAAGTGCAGCAATTCCTAATCCATTCTGCTTTGAATAAACTGCATCAATGTCAATTTTTTTTAGAAACGTGAACATAATAAAATGAAGGATTTTCTTGTGAATAGAGACTGCTTTCTTCACCAGTGTTATAAGTAAAAAAAAAAAGAGAGAGAGAGAGAGAGAGAGAGAGAGATTTCAAAAGTATTTTATTATTTGACTTTAAGGTTATCTTTTGTCTTATTTATTCAAGTGTTTATAAATTCCTTCTTCTAGTTAGTTAAATATTGCATTTTTGCTCATATATTTAAAAAATAAACAATTGAAGCTTAAAATGTCTCCCACATAGTGTCACTTTTATTTTGTTCTTCAGTTTATTACAAAATATGAGCAAACCAATGTTCACTTATCAAATATGAAATTGAAAATTTGCTTTATTATTATATGAGGAAACATAATTTTCTTCAGATAACTACTTCCTTTCTTTAAATTGTTATAAAGAATGTGAAACATAAACTAACCTGTGTCCTCAAAGAGTCTGCTATTATTGAAAGGATTCTTTTCACCATAGAAATAACAACTTGCTTTCTTATTTCTAATGAGTTTGACCTTGATATAAATATGAACCCCCTGTTTCCTTCCTGATTCTACCTTTTGGCAGAACTTATTCAAGTATATGTTTTCATAAAGAAACTCTGTACTTGGGTCATTTCTGTGGAAATATGAAGTAAAATGAGATACTATACCAATTTAAGATGCTTTATGATTTGTAGAATATGTGCAAGTTTTAAAGAAATGAGAGTTAAAGAGAAGCTGTTTGTTTCAAATGGTCTTCAGAGTGGAGAAATAGCTATGATATACTTTGGTCTTGAGTGTGATCTTGAAAGTTTTATGATAATGTGCTGTCTACCAACTTGCCACACGTGACAGTTAATCAACTAGAAGAATAAGGGCGCTGGGGTAGGCAGATCTGATCAGGATGAATTCCTATGTGCAGTGACCCACTAGAATCATATTCATATTTTGAAGCCTCCCTTATTATCATTTCATCTTTTATTTAATATTTCAAATCTACAGTTTCTGCCATGCCCTCTTTTTTACTATACATATTAATAAAAATTAATGTAATATCACATTTAGAAAAGTATTTCTGTCATAAAGAAAATCAGAAAAATATTATGACTTCTCTGAACCCTGGATAAGGAAGGAAGGTTAAGCATAAGTCTAAAAGAAAAAAAGATTGAATGATAAGGGAAGTCAATTTTAGGTAAAATGCTAATTTTCTACTATGCAATAGGTTATAGTCAAATCTTGAAAGTACAACAGAAAAATGCTAACATATACAAGCATATAACATGCCACAAAAAGAAATAAAATGACAAGAAATTAGTAATCATTAAAGTGCAAAAAAAAAAAGAATTCAGGACTGTTATTTGGCTTCTCAAGTTAATGAAGATTCATATACAATTATAGGCTTAGAATGAAAATGGAAGAGAATGAGAGAGGGATACTCTGAGTTGGAGTGGTGCAAATATACAGACTACAGGCTAATAGTCCACTTTAGAAATTTATCAGGAAATATTCAGCATCAGGAATGAAGTATTTAGTGACATATGCAGACATTAAGTTTCATCACAGCCTTGCCTTTAAAAGCAAAATAAGTATTTAAAAAAAATTGTTCAAGAAACTTAAATTATTTTGCATACCTTGAGAATCATTACATTTAACATTTTTCTGTGCCTAGTTATTTTAAGAATCGTGCTCATTATACAATATTAACTAAATAAAAAGCAGTTTTTGCTTTCTTTATATCTGTGTGTATATATATATATATATATATATATGATCCTGTAGTTGAATTTGTTAATTTCTGCACAATAAAATGATTAATGATTTTCATATTCTTTATATATTTCTAGATTTTCTAACCTTCATGATTTATATATTTCCTCATTACAAAGGATTTTATAGTGAATAATAGTGGTGAAGTAGACACCCTTGTCTTGTTCCTGATCTCTTGTCCTGTTCCTTTAAGGAATGCTTTCAGTTCTTCACTGTTGAGAATAATGTTTGCCATGGGTTTGCCATACATATATGGTCTTTATTATTTTGAGATAGTTTCCTCCCATGCCTACTTTCTGGAGAATTTTTATCAAAAATGATTGTTGAATATTGTTAAAAGTTCTCTCTGCATCTATTGAGAAAATTATATGGTTTTTATCTTTCCATTTGTTAATTGGTGTGTCACATTGATTTGTGTATATTGAAGAATCATCAAAGGCCTGGGATAAACCCCATTTGATAATGGTGCATGATCTTTTTAATGTGCTGTTGGATTCTATTTGCAAGAATTTTGTTGAGGATTTTTACATCTATGTTCATCAGTGATATTGGCCTATACTTTTCATTTTTGTGTGACATATTTGTCTGGTTTTGGTATCAGGGTAATGGTGGTCTTGTGGAATAAGTTTGGGAATTTTCCTTCTGCTGTAAATTTCTGGAAGAATTTGAGCAAGATAGATGTTAATTCTTCTATAAATGCTTGAGAGAATTCTCCAGAGAAGCCGTCTGTTCTGAGGTGTTTGTTTGTTGGAAGATTTCTTTAATTATTTTTTAAAATTATGTTTTTTAATAAGAGGCTAATTACTTTACAATAAGGTAGTGGTTTTGCCATACATTTACATGAATCAGCCATGGGTACACACGTGTTCCCCATTCTGAACCTCCCCCCCCTCCCTCCACATGCCATCCCTCGGGGTCATCCCAGTGCCCCAATCCTGAGCACCCTGTCTCATGCATCAAACCTGGATGGCAATTTGTTTCACATATGATAATATACATGTTCAATGCTATTCTCTCAAATCACCCCACCCTTGCGCTCTCCCACAGAGTCCAAAAGACTGTTCTATACATCTGTGTTTCTTTTGCTGTCTTGCATAAGGGTTATCGTTACCATCTTTCTAAATTTCATAGATATGCATTAGTATACTGTATTGATGTTTGTCTTTCTGGTTTACTTCACTCTGTATAATAGGCTCCAGTTTCATCCACCTCATTAGACTGATTCAAATATATTCTTTTTAATGGCTGAGTAATATTGCATTGTGTATATGTACCACAGCTTTCCTATCCATTCATCTGCTGATGGGCATCTAGGTTGCTTCCATGTCCTGGCTATTATAAACAGTGCTGTGATGAACATTGGGGTGCATGTGTCTCTTTCAATTCTGGTTTTCTTAGTGTGTATGCCTAGGATACATATTTAGTGTGAATCCCTAGTGGGATTCCTGGGTCATATGGCAGTTCTATTTCCAGTTTTTTAAGGAATCCCCACACTGTTCTCCATAGTGACTGTACTAGTTTGCATTCCCACCAACAGTGTAAGAGGGTTCCCTTTTCTCCACTCCCTCTCCAGCATTTATTGTCTGTAGACTTTTGGATAGCAGCCATTCTGATTGGCATGAGATGGTACCTCACTGTGGTTTTGATTTGCATTTCTCTGATGATGAGTGATGTTGAGCATCTTTTCATGTGTTTGTTAGCCATCTGTATGTCTTCTTTGGAGAAATGTCTGTTTAGTTCTTTGGCCCATTTTTTTGATTGGGTCGTTTATTTTTCTAGAATTGAGCTGCAGGAGTGGCTTGTATATTTGTGAGATTAATTCTTTGTCAGTTGCTTCATTTGTTATTATTTTCTCCCATTCTGAAGACTGTTTTTTCACCTTGCTTATAGTTTCCTTCGTTGTGCAAAAGCTTTTACATTTAATTAGGTCCCATTTGTTTATTTTTGCTTTTATTTTCATTACTCTGGGAGGTGGGTCATAGAGGATCCTGCTGTGATTTATGTCAGAGAGTGTTTTGCCTATGTTCTCTTCTAGGAGTTTTATAGTTTCTGGTCTTACATTTGGATCTTTAATCCATTTTGAGTTTGCTTTTGTGTATGGTGTTAGAAAGTGTTTTAGTTTCATTCTTTTACAAGTGGCTGACCAATTTTCTAAGCACCACTTGTTAAAAAGATTGTCCTTTCTCCATTGTATATTATTGCCTCCTTTGTCAAAGATAAAGTGTCCATAGGTGCGTGGATTATCTCTGGGCTTTCTATTTTGTTCCATTGATCTATATTTCTGTCTTTGTGCCAGTACCATATCATCTTGATGACTGTAGCCTGAAGTCAGGCAGGTTGATTCCTTCATTTCCATTCTTCTTTCTCAAGATTGCTTTGGCTATTTGAGGTTTTTTGTATTTTCATACATATTGTGAAATTATTTGTTCTAGTTCTGTGAAAAATAACATTGGTAGCTTGACAGGGATTGCACTGAATCTACAGATTGCTTTGGGTAGTATACTCATTTTCACTCTATTGATTCCTTCAATCCATGAACATGGTATATTTGTCCATCTATTTATGTTCTCTTTGATATCTTTCATCAATGTTTCATAGTTTTCTATATATAGGTCTTTTTTTTTCTTTAGGTAAATATTTTTAAATATTTCATTCATTATGTTGCAATGGTGAATGGAATTATTTCCTTAATTTCTCTTTCTGTTTTCTCATTGCTAGTGTATAGAAATGCAAGGAATTTCTGTGTGTTAATTTTATATCCTGCAACTTTACTATATTCATTGATTACCTCTAGTAATTTTCTGGTGGAATCTTTAGGGTTTTCTATGTAGAGGATCATGGCATCTGCAAACAGTGAGAGTTTTACTTCTTTTACAATATGGATTCCTTTTATTTCTTTTTATGCTCTGATTGCTGTGTCCAAAACTTCCAAAACTATGTTGAATAATAGTGGTGGGAGTGGGCACCCTTGTCTTATTCCTGACTTAAGGGGAATTGCTTTCAGTTTTCACCATTAAGGATAATGTTTGCTCTTATTTTGTCATGTGTAGCTTTTATTATATTGAGGTATGTTCCTTCTATGCCTGCTTTCTGGAGGGTTTTTTTTTTTTATCATAAATGGATGTTGAATTTTGTCAAAGGCTTTCTCTGCATCTATTGTGATAATCATATGGTTTTTTGTCTTTCCATTTGTTAATGTGGTGCATCACATCGATTGATTTGTGGATACTGAAAAATCCTTGCATTCCTGGGATAAAGCCCTTTGGTCATGATGTATGATCTTTTTAATATGTTGTTCAATCTAGCTGTTTGCTAAAATTTTGTTAAGGATTTTTGCACCTATATTCATCAGTGATATTGGCCTGTAGTTTTCCTTTTTTGGCATCTTTTGTCTGGTTTTGGTTTTGGGGTGATGGAGGCCTCATAGAATGAGTTTGGAAGTTTTACCTTCCTCTGCAATTTTCTGGAAGAGTTACAGTAGGATAGGTGTTAGCTCTTCTCTAAATTTTTGGTAGAATTCAGCTATGAAGTCATATGATCCTGGACTTTTGTTTGGTGGAAGATTTTGGTTACAGTTTTGATTTTCATGCTGTTTTTTCTATTTCTTCTTGGTTCAGTTTTGGAAAAGTTATAATTTTCTAAGAATTTGTCCATTTCCTCCAAGTCATCCATTTTCTTGACATATAGTTGCTGATAGTAGTCTCTTATGATCCTTTGTATTTCTATGTTGTCTGTTCTGATTTCTCCATTTTCATTTCTAATTTTGTTGATTCGCTTTTTCTCCTTTTGTTTCTCGATGAGTCTGGTTAATAGTTTGTCAATTTTATTTATCTTCTCAAAGAACCAGCTTTTAGCTTTGTTGATTTTTGCCATGGTCTCTTTTGTTTCTTTTTCATTTATTTCTGCCATAATTTTTAAGATTCCATTCCTTCTACTAACCCTGGGGATCTTCAATTCTTTCTTTTCTAATTGCTTTAGGTGTATAGTTAGGTTATTTATTTGACTTTTTTCTTGTTTCTTGAGGTAAGCTTTTATTGTTATGAACCTTCCTCTTAGCACTGCTTTTACAGTGTCCCATAGGTTTGCAGTGGTTGCCTTTCCATTTTCATTCATTTCTATGCATATTTTGATTTTTTTAAAATTTCTTCTGTGATCTGTTGGCTATTCAGAAGTGTGTTATAGATGGAGAAGTCTTGAGGGTACTATAACAATAAGACTGAAAACCGGAGGCAGGAGGCTTAAGTCCAAAATCTGAGAACACCAGAGAACCCCTGACTCCAAGGACATTAATTGATAAGAACTCATCCAAAAGCCTCCATACCTACCCTGAAACTCAGCTCCAGCCGAGAGCCAACAAGTTCCAGAGAAAGACATACCAAACAAATTCTCCAGCAATGCAGGAACATATCCTTGGGCTTCAATATACAGGCTGCCCAAAGTCACAACAAACCCATAGACATCTCAAAACTCACTACTGGACACTTCATTGCACTCCAAAGAGAAGAAATCCAGCTCCACCCACCAGAACATTGACACAAGTTTCACTAACCAGGAAACCTTGACAAGCCACCCATCCAACCCCGGCCACAGCGAGGACCCTCCACAATAAAGAGGAACCATAAACTGCCAGGATACAGAAAGGCCACCCCAAACACAACAATCTGAACAAGAGGAAAAGGCAGAGAAATACTTAGCAGGTAAAGGAACATGATAAATGCCCACCAAACTAAACAAAAGAGGAGGCGATAGGGAGTCTACCTGAAAATGAATTCAGAATAATGATAGTAAAAATGATCCAAAACCTTGAAAACAAAATGGAGTTACAGATAAATAGTCTGGAGACAAGGATTGAGAAGATCCAAGAAATGTTTAACAAGGATCTAGAAGAAATAAGAGTCAATCAATAATGAATAATATAATAAATGAGATAAAAAACACTCTGGAGGGAACCAACAGTAGAATAACGGAGGCAGAAGATAGGATAAGTGAGGTAGCAGATAGAATGGTAGAAATAAATGAAGCAGAGAGAGAGAGAAAAAAAAAATAATGGAAATGAGGACAGCCTCAGAGACCTCTGGGACAATGTTAAACGCCCCAACATTTGAATCACAGGAGTCCCAGAAGAAGAAGACAAAAAGAAAGGCCATGAGAAAATCCTTGAGGAGATAACAGTTGAAAAAATAGTTGAAAACTTCCCTAAAATGGGGAAGGAAATAGTCATCGAAGTCCAAGAACCCCAGAGAGTCCCAAACAGTATAAACCCAAGGCAAAACACACCAAGACACATATTAATCAAATTAACAAAGTCAAACACAAAGAACAAATATTAAAAGCAGCAAGGGGAAAACAACAAATAACACACAGGGTATTCTCTTGAGGATAACAGCTGACCTTTCAATAGAAAAGCCAGAAGAGAAAGGCAGGACATGCTTTAAGTGATGAAAGAGAAAAACCTACAACCCAGATTACTGTACCCAGCAAGGACCTCATTCAAATATGAAGGAGAAATCAACAGCTTTACAGACAAGCAAAGGCTGAGATAATTCAGCAGCAGCAAACCAGCTGTTTAACAAATGCTAAAGGATTTTCTCTAGACAGGAAACACAGAAAGGGTGTATAAACTCAAACCCAGAACAGTAAAGTAAATGGCAATAGGATCATACTTATCAATGATTACCTTAAATGTAAATGGGTTGAATGCCACAACCAAAAGACAAAGACTGGTTGAATGGATACAAAAGCAAGACCCCTATATATGTTGTCTACAAGAGACCCACCTCAAAACAAGGGACACATACAAACTGAAAGTGAAGGGCTGGAAAAAGATATTCCATGCAAATAAAGACCAAAAGAAAGCAGAAGTAGCAATACTCATATCATATAAAATAGACTTTAAAATAAAAGCTGTGAAAAGAGACAAAAAAGGACCAATAAAAGAAGAAGAAATAACAATTATAAATATATATGCACCCAACATAAGAGCACCACAATATGTAAGGCAAATGCTAATAAGTATGAAAGGGGAAATTAACAGTAACACACTAATAGTGGGAGACTTTAATACCCCACTCACAACTAAACAGATATTTAACAAGGAAACACAAAATTTAAATGATACAATGATCCAGAGAGATGATACGTGGTGGGAGGTGGGAGGGGGATTCAGGATTGGGAACTCATGTACACCCGTGGCAGATACATGTCAATGTATGGCAAAACCAATACAGTATTGTAAAGCAAAATAAAGTAAAAATAAAAATTAAAAAAATTAAAAAAAAATTAAAAAAAATTAAAAAAAATAGATGATACAATGGACTAGTTAGACCTATTGATATCAATTTTACCCCAAAACAATGAATTTCACCTTTTTCTCAAGTGCACATGGAACCTTCTCCAGGATAAATTACAACCTGGGCTGTAAATTTAGCCCTGGTAAATTAAAAAAAAAAAAAAAAAGAAAGAAAGAAAGAAAGAATTCCAAGCATATTTTCTGACCACAATGCAGTAAGATTAGATGTCAATTACAGGAGAAAAACTTTAAAAATTACAACATATGGAGGAAGATTTCTGATAACAGTTTTGATACCAGTGCTTGGGATTGGTCTGTTCAGATTTTTTATTTCTTCCTGGTTTAGTCTTGGAAAATTACACTTTTCTAAGAATTTGTCCATTCTTCCAGGTTATCCACTTTATTGGCATACAGTTGATCATAGTAGCAGCTTATGACCTTTTGTATTTCTGAATTGTCTCTTATAACTTCTCCTTTTTCATTTCTAATTTTACTTGTCCTCTCCCATCTTTTCTTGATGAGTCTGGCTAATGGTTTGTCTGTTTTTCTCATTCTCTCAAAGAGCCAGCTTTTACTTTTACTGATCTTTGCTATTGTCACCTCATTTCTTTTTCATTTCTTTTTGTTTTGATCTTCATGATTCTTTTCTTCTATTAACTTTGAGTTTTCTGTTTTTTAATAGTTGTGTTTGGTGTAAAGTTATTTTATCTATTTTTTTCTTGTTTCTTGAGGTAAGCTTGTATTGCTATAAACTTCCCTCTTAGTACTGCTTTCATCACATCCCATAGGTTTTCAGTTGTTGTGTTTGCACGATCTTTTTTTTTCTAGGGACAGAGGAGCCTGGCGTGATGCAGTACATGAAGTCACAAAGAGTCAGACACAATTTAGTGACTGAACAACAACAAATTATTATTTTTTTATTTCTTCTTTGATTCAGTGATCTCCTCATTAATTAAAAGTGAATTATTAGCCTCCAAGTGTTTGTTGTTCTTACAGCTTTTTTTTTTTAATTTTCCCTGAAGTTGGTAGTTAATCCTAAAAAAGGATTTTAAAATAGTACTTAACTTTGTTGGCATATTATTAACTGATTATTTTCTTTAGATACAATTTATTCTTTAACTACATTTACTTTTTAATAAATGATATTTGTTTCTGGAAATATATTTTGTGATAGTCTATAAAGATCATACTATTATTAAGTAATTTGGAAATACTCTCTTATAATCTATAAGCTAATAAACAGGAAATTTACTCAGACTTAACTAGACTTATACCAGCTTTATAAAGCTTTTGGTTCATCTACAGAACAGAGTGTTCAATTAAAATTTTAGATATCTTTTTTTTTTTAATTCCATCAAATAAGTACTTCTGACTACCCTACCAAAAAGTTAAAGGATAATATGAATATTTATTTGATTCAAATATAATCTGTTTTCAGATTCATCCTTGTTCAGTTCAGTCGCTCAGTCATGTCCGACTCTTTGCGACCCCATGAATCGCTGCATGCCAGGCCTCCCTGTCCATCACCAACTCCCAGAGTATACTCAAACTCATCTCCATTGAGTCGGTGATGCCATCCAGCCATCTCATCCTCTGTCGTTCCCTTCTCCTCCTGCCCCCAATCCCTCCTAGCATCAGAGTCTTTTCCAATGAGTCAACTCTTTTTATGAGGTGGACAAAGTATTGGAGTTTCAGCTTTAGCATCAGTCCTTCCAATGAACACCCAGGACTGATCTCCTTTAGAATGGACTGATTGGTTCTCCTTGCAGTCCAAGGGACTCTCAAGAACCTTCTGCCACACCAAAGTTCAAAAGCATCAATTCTTCGGCACTCAGCTTTCTTCACAATCCAACTCTCACATCCATACATGACCAGAGGAAAAACCATAGCCTTGACTAGATGGACCTTTGTTGGCAAAGTAATGTCGCTGCTTTTGAATATACTATCTAGGTTGGTCATAACTTTCCTTCCAAGGAGTATTGTCTTTTAATTTCATAGCTGCAATCACCATCTGCGGTGATTTTGGAGCCCCCCCAAAATAAAGTCAGCCACTGTTTCCACTGTTTCCCCATCTATTTCCCATAAGTGATGGGGCTGGATGCCATGATCTTCATTTTCTGAATGTTGAGCTTTAAGCCAACTTTTTCACTCTCCTCTTTCACTTTCATCAAGAGGCTTTTTAGTTCCTCTTCACTTTCTGCCATAAGAGTGGTGTTATCTGCATATCTGAGGTTATCCCTGTTAGCTATGTGCAACCCCTAGCAAGATTATTCTGTATAGCCAAAACCTAGCCACTCTATCAGCTAGCTAACTAAGATACTTGAGCAGGATTAGCTTAAATCAAAACAGGGTGTTCCAATCTGTAGAGCTGCCCAGGAAACTTGTAGACACATGAAAAGTAATAAAGAATTTTTTGTTGTTGTTGTTGTTTTAAGCTATTAAAAGTTTACGTGAATTTTTATAGAGCAGTAGCTATCTGACAACTGCTTAAATAAAGCTCATGTAATTATCTTTCTAATTTTAACTCATTATAGTTACAAGGTATGCTATAAATTTTGAGAATCTTTTCTCAGATCCAGCCTTTAATAAGCTACTTTAAATATCCTAGCATTAGATCCAGAGAGTATGATATGGATCTCTGTAACACATTTTCAGTTATAACAGCTACATAATCATACATATAGGAAAAGTAAAAATAAAGAGTATTTGCCTTTTGAGGAATGTAATAAAAGTATAGGCATTATTTCACTATTCAAAAATGAGTCAAATAAGTTTTAGCCTTGAGTTTGTCTATCTCCCTACTAATGTCAACTGGACTTTGAGTAAGTGAGGGTAGGGGAAGCACTGATGTTATTTTTTCATTTCCCCCTTCTTCCTCTCCCCTTAGTGTCTACTTTATTCCCAGATTCATAGGGTCTTTCAACAAATTCTGAGTCCCCAATTAATGATTTCAATCTAGTAGATAACTAAGCCCCCCTTTACTATGATTTTTATTCATTTTTCTGACCCTGAAAAACTAGGCTGATATTATAAATATAACAGGCAAACTATTTGGAGAATCAAAATTTTCTTTTGTTTAGAATAACAGCAACAAAACTTAGTTGTTATCTTCAGCATTTTATCCATCGATATTGAAATGGTATGGACCTAACAGAAGCAGAAGATATTAAGAAGAGGTGGCACAAATACACAAAAGAACTGTACAAAAAAGATCTTCACGACCCAGATAATCATGATGATGTGATGACTAATCTAGAGCCAGACATCTTGGAATGTGAAGTCAAGTGGGCGTTAGAAAGCATCACTACGAACAAAACTAGTGGAGGTGATGGAATTCCAGTTGAGCTGTTTAAATCCTGAAAGATGATGCTGTGAAAGTGCTGCACTCAATATGCCAGCAAATCTGGAAAACTCAGCAGTGGCCACAGGACTGGAAAAGGCCAGTTTTCATCCCAATTCCAAAGAAAGGCAATGCCAAAGAATGCTCAAACTACCACACAGTTGCACTCATCTCACATGCTAGTAAAGTAATGCTCAAAATTCTCCAAGCCAGACTTCAGCAATACGTGAACCGTGAACTCCCTGATGTTCAAAATGGTTTTAGAAAAGGCAGAGGAACCAGAGATCAAATTGCCAACATCCACTGGATCATGGAAAAAGCAAAATAGTTCCACAAAAACATCTATTTCTGCTTTATTGATTATGCCAAAGCCTTTCACTGTGTGGGTCACAATAAACTGTGGAAAATTCTGAAAGAGATGGGAATACCAGACCACTTGACCTGCCTCTTGAGATATCTGTATGCAGGCCAGGAAGCAACAGCTAGAACTGGATATGGAACAACAGACTGGTTCCAAATAGGAAAAGGAGTACGTCAAGGCTGTATATTGTCACCCTGCTTATTTAACTTATATCCAGAGTCCATCATGAGAAACGCTGGACTGGAAGAAACACAAGCTGGAATCAAGATTGCTGGGAGAAATATCAATAACCTCAGACATGCAGATGACACCACCCTTATGGTAGAAAGTGAAGAGAAGCTAAAGAGCCTCTTGATGAAAGTGAAAGAGGAGAGTGAAAAAGTTGGCTTAAAGCTCAACATTCAGGAAATGAAGATTATGGCATCTGGTCCCATCACTTCATGGGAAATAGATGGGGAAACAGTAGAAACAGTGTCAGACTTTGTTTTTTTGGGCTCCAAAATCACTGCAGATGGTGACTGCAGCCATGAAATTAAAAGGCGCTTACTCCTTGGAAGAAAAGTTATGACCAACCTAGATAGTATATTCAAAAGCAGAGACATTACTTTGCCGACTAAGGTCCGTCTAGTCAAGGCTATGGTTTTTCCTGTGGTCATGTATGGATGTGAGAGTTGGACTGTGAAGAAGGCTGAGCGCAGAAGAATTGATGCTTTTGAACTGTGGTGTTGGAGAAGACTCTTGAGAGTCCCTTGGACTGCAAGGAGATCCAACCAGTCCATTCTGAAGGAGATCAACCCTGGGATTTCTTTGGAAGGAATGATGCTAAAACTGAAGCTCCAGTACTTTGGCCACGTGATGCGAAGGGTTGACTCATTGGAAAAGACCCTGATGCTGGGAGGGATTGAGGGCAGGAGGAGAAGGGGACGATCGAGGATGAGATGGCTGGATGGCATCATGGACTCATGGACGTGAGTCTGAGTGAACTCCGGGAGTTGGTGATGGAAAGGGAGGCCTGGTGTGCTGCGATTCATGGGGTTGCAGAGAGTCGGACACGACTGAGCGACTGAACGGAATGGAATAATATATTATCTACTTAATTATTAGATAGAAACCTATTAACTTTATTCATTGAGTAAGAGCAGATGGTCCCAAATTAACTAGTGAATATGTTCATGAATCTTAAAAACAATGTGTCAAAGAATGCTTCCAATAAGCACACGTGAGAACTTTTTATCCTCCAGTCTGCCTTCTGAAAATGTGACTGTTAGGCACAGTAATCTTTAGAAAGGAGATGAGGTAGGCTACTTCACTAGACAACAGTGAGGCCTATACTGGGTGAGGTACCTATGTTTTTCATCATGATGATTGCTTGTCATAGCATTCAACTCTCACAGTCTGTCATGTGGCTGATATGGTGAGTATTAGAGTAATTTACCTGGGTCAAATTGCTTACTGAAATTCATAAAAATACAAATATATTACTTGATAAAGGTAACACACTAAGTCACAGAATGTATTAGTAATTTACCATGTATTTTGTTATCCTAAAGTTCTCATAATTGATCTGCTAACACAGCACTTAGAAGATACATTCACCTGCATTTTTAATTACAGGTTTCTCAAACTCAAGATTATTCTTACTCAGTTCTTGATTTCTACACTCGGCACAATCCACCCCCAACCTGTTATGGACTGAGTGTTTGTGACTCCCAAAATCATTTATTGATGATTTTATTCCCAATATGATTGTATTAGGAAGTGGGAGCCTGGAAGGCATTAGGTTTAGATGAGGTTTGGAGGGTGGATCCTCACTCTGCCCCAATTGCCTCATTGCCTGTGTAAGAAGAAGAAGAGACACCAGACATCCTCTTTCCACCAAGTGAGAACACAGTCATCAGGACTGTGCATGCACAGATGGAAGTTTCTATTGGAAACCAGGCAAAGGGCACCCATTAGAACCAACCCTTGCTTGTACCCTGATCTTAACTTTCAGGCTCTAGAACCCCAAGAAAATACATTTCTGTTGTTTAAGTCACCCAATCTATAGTATTTCATTATAACAGTCTGAGCTGACTAGACATCTCCTACTGACCCAGTTTCTCAAGCCAAGAAACTAGGAATGCCTTTATGTTCTCTGTATCTCATATCTAAACCAATCGCAAGTTCTTTAGACTATTTTATTATTGTTTCCCTGATGAAAACTTTCCAATGGATTATCCTAGAATAGTAATGCAATATAAATACTCATGATAATTCATATTTACCTTTCCAGGTCTTCCCTTACCACTCCCCTCTTGATTCAAACATTTCAGTCACAGTAGCATTTCTGTTTTATGCCTCAGAAAGTCTGTTTGTAACTAAGACTCCATATGTTCTCTTTCTTTGCCTAGAAGGATCTTCTTGAACACCTTCTTATAGCTATTTCATCTTGTCATTTATTTCTCAGTGAATGGTCCTGCTGTCCAAAGAGCATTTTTCTGACCATGCTAGCTAAAATGCTCCCAATACCACACTTGTTATACTCTGTTTCCTTCTGGTAATTTATCACTATCTGAGTGATTATTATTTTTCATTTCTTTGCATATCTTATTGCTGTCTCACTTTGCAAAATATATCCAATATGATATGGATTTATTTAACTTATTAGTTTCCTCACTCCCAATGTATACAGCAGCACCTTAATACATCATAAATGATTCAAGAAGGCAATTTAATCAGTATGCTAAAATATACTAATTAATTCTATGACACAATCTAAAGGAACTTTGTTGACCAAATATATGTATCATATTCAATACAAAATCATCATTCCAGTCAAATGTTTAAATCAGTAAAAAAATATTTAAATAAAGCATAGCAAAATAATAGCAGCATTTGCCCTTATAGTATATTTGTAAATTGTTCAGCCTCTTTGATATATTTTCTGAATAGAAGCAAATAAGTGATAACTTTTTTTAGAATACACCATAAAATAATTTTCAGTTTAATATATATTTCAGTAAGATAGTTTACTAATATAACTGTGACAAATTTAAAAGGAGAGCAATTATATTCATTAATAACTCCTCCTCCCCCATACAGACACAGATTGGGAAAATGTAATTACCATTCAATATTAGTTAAGTTATCCAATCATGCATTCCCTTCATAAGCATATATGAGTTAATGACTAAGTATGAGGGTGAGACTGGATTTCATATTAGGAAGCAAAGATATTTGTAAGTGATACAGCCCTGTCCTCAAGGAAAGTCATCTAGGTAAAGAGACAGACATGAAAATAGGTGAGTAAAATGCAGTGGAGCTATACAGACAAAAATAGATGTGTATCTTGGCTAATCTGGAATCATATGGGAGGAGGTTTCTGATAGCTGAAATGCTTTGGGGAGAGCGAGAAAGTGACAGAGCTGAATTTTGAAGATGACTAGATGTTAGTAAGGCAAAGGAGGAAGGGGTCATTCTATGTAGGGAGTGAATATGAAAGGCAAAATTATACAGCAAAAATATGAGACAAAGACAATAAATAAAATGGCAAAAATAAAAGAAAAAAGTATGAGACGAAGGAAAAGCACATTGGGCTCTGATTAGATAGTGCCTTGTCTCCTTCACTTCTTTGCTCATTAGTCTTCCATTTATTGTCTAAGCAAATATTTCAGTAGCTCATGTCACGTTCAGTGCAAGGCACTTCATCGTAAAGAGTTTGAACTTTGCATTATAAGTGAGGACAATAGGTTTTATGATGGCTTGAATTTTAGGATGCATTACTCTGGCATTTTGGGGGAGAGATAAATTGAACAGTAAGACTGCAGGCAGGGAGGCTGCTGTAATAATCCATGCAAAAGTTGACAGCAGTCTACCTTAAGGCAGTGGTAATAGAATAGAGAAAATGAGACAGATTTAAGAAATATCTAAGAGAAAACAGATTTTACAAGTGAGAGAGAGAAGTAATTGTCTCCTTGAAGTGAGCAAGAAGAGTTTATTAACCTTTATCTTTTATCAGCTCCTTAATATCTTGAAAGGCAAAGGTTTTGAAAATGGTATGAACTGTCAAGTTTAGGTGCTTCAGCTAAACTCTCTAACAAGGGGAAAAGGAAGTTTACTTCTCTTTTTCTTCTTTCCATATTGCCCTTGCACTGGTGTCAGAATCCTACAAACATCTCTTGCTGAAAGAAGTCTGTAAGACACTGCAGGTCAGAGGGGAGACAAGAACTCCTTCTCCAATCCTGCCATTGTTTATTAGTCTGTTCTTCTCCCAGTATATATATCATAAGAGTAAGTGAGAGAAGATATATATGAATATTTCACACATGCTCAGCTTGGGTTTTTACATTCTGCTCTTACTAAATAAGAATCAGGAAGGGACTGTTTAATTGATGCTCTTCCCTTGGGTTGAATTTTGCCTAAAGATTTCAGTACAACCTATTTTTCCATCTATAATCACCAAAACAGAAAATTGTATACTTACTCTGTTACAGTATGATTTTTCAGTTCAGTCAGTTCAGTTCAGTTGTGTCCAACTCTTTGAGACCCCCTTAGACTGCAGCACACCAGGCTTCCATGTTCATTAACAACTCCCAGAGTTTACTCAAACTCATGTCCATTGAGTTGGTGATACCATCCAACCATCTCAACCCCTGTCATCCCCTTCTCCTCCAGCCTTCAATCTTTCCGAGCATCAGGGTCTTTTCAAATGAGTCAGCTCTTTGCATCAGGTGACCAAAGTATTGGAATTTCAGCTTCACCATCAATCCTTCCAGTGAATATTCAGGACTGATTTCCTTTAGGATGAACTGGTTGGATCTCCTTGCTGTTCAAATCACTCTCAAGTCTTTGGTAATGCCACTGTTCAAAAGCATCAGTTCTTTGGTGCTCAGCTTTCTTTATAGTCTCACATTCATACATGGCCACTGGAAAAACCATAGCTCTGACTAGACATACGTTTATTGGCATAGTAATGTCTTTGCTTTTTAATATGCTGTCTAGGTTGGTCATAACTTCCCTTCCAAGGAGCAAGCATCTTTTAATTTCATGGCTGCAGTCACCATCTGCAGTGTTTTGGAGCCCCCAAAATAAAGTCTGTCACTGTTTCCACTGTTTCCTTGGCTATTTGCCATGAAGTGATGGGACCAGATGCCATGATCTTAGTTTTCTGAATGTTGAGCTTTAAGCCAACTTTTTCGCTCTCCTCTTTCACTTTCATCAAGAGGCTCTGTAGTTCTTCTTCACTTTCTGCCATAAGGCTGGTGTCATCTGCATATCTGAGGTTATTGATATTTCTCCCAGCAATCTTGATTACAGCTTGTGTTTCATCTAGCCCATCATTTCTCATGATGTACTCTGCATATAAGTTAAATAAGCAGGATGACAATATACAGCGTTGACGTACTCTTTTCTCGATTTGGCACCAGTCTGTTGTTCCATGTCTAGTTCTAATTGTTGCTTCCTGACCTCCACACAGATTTCTCAGGAGACACATCAGGTGGTCTGGTATTCCCATCTCTTTAAGAGTTTTCCACAGGTTGTTGTTATCCACACAGTCAAAGACTTTGACATAGTCAATAAAGCAGAAATAGATGTTTTTCTGGAACTCTCTTGCCTTTTCAATGATCCAGTGGATGTTGGCAATTTGATTTAATTTCAAGCATATTTTTTAATATTAATATAAGCAAATCTACTTTCTTTATAAAGATAGATACAGAGTCCCAATACATAACTTGAACTTAAAAATATATATATATACTTGTTCTTAAAACAGAAAATTCCAATGATTTTGTTTCTAATAAAGAGCATCTCACCAGACTATTGTAACAATTGGATTAATTTCTGGTTAATGAATAATTTTAATTTAACTATCTGTAAGTCCAGATAAGGTTACATTCACAAATTCAGAAATATCTTGTCTCCTTTTTTATAAATATAGTATTCATATATATAAAACCAAATTTGATTTCCTATTGAATATTCATTTCTAAGTATAATTTAAAGAATGTACAGGTAGAAAGATTCAAGTTGTGTATTTTGGATGAATTATATATATTTTTCTTCTCTACTTTGATAACATTGAGTTTTGCTCATATTTGTTTTCATTTAATAATATTCTGGAAAAATTCTAATTTAGATATTTCCTTTCTAAAGGCTGTTACATTGTGCAAGTAGATGACCTCAAGTACGTCTTTAATATAAATCTACAGAGATCTTATGTTAAATAATTCCAAAGGCTTTCTGTTGGCTAAAATGAAATTGTAAAAGTTTAATATTTAGATATTACATCAGAATCTATGATTGCTAATTCCCATCGATTATAAACTAAAATAAGTTTTACTTAAAGTGTTTTTAATCCCATGATTGAGAGTGCAACTTAGGTATTGAAACAGCAGAGTGATTGTAATACTTCTTGGTACCTTCATTTTTTTTAATGATATATTAAAATTAAGTATGTTTATTTTATCCACAAAATGGCAAGAAATTGACTAGAATAGATAGTACAAAAGTGAATTCAAATAGCAATGGCAAAGATTGAGTGAACTCTAGACCATATGTGGGATGCAGCCTATTTCATTATATTTAAAAATTAAGCAGCATTAAGAACTTTTAGACTATATTTCTACAGGAAGTTGGGGGGGGGGGCATTCAGGATTGGGCTCATGTACACCCGTGGTGGATTCATGGTATGGTAAAACCAATTGATTGATGTATGGTAAAACCAATACAGTACTGTAAAGTAAAATAAAGTTAAAAAAAAAAAAGAAAGATATATGTCATTTTACTTGAAGTGCCTCCAGGTAGATAGGTAGATGAGTATAGATACATACTTTTATAGCTCTATATGGATATGGATATCTTATCTGCACAGTTTTGGAGTTTTATTTGATATTTAGTATGCAAAAGTGAAGAGGCATCTATGCAACATTCAGTCAGCTTGCATGCTTTATGTTCTGTAAAGGTCATTTCTGGGTGACTGAACTCCTCTGTAGAGTAGAGTAGAAAGGTGGGGAATAGTAGACCAGCCTACTTTTAAATATACCCACAACCACCAGCAGGCTGCCAAAATGTCTAAGCGTCTATTATTTAGGATATTGGGCTGCTCAGTGGTAAAGATGCACCTGCAATACAGGAGACACAGAAGACAGGAGTTTGATTCCTGGATCAGGAAGATCAGCTGGAGGAGGGCATGGCAACCCATTTCAGTGTTCTTGCCAGGGGAATCCCATGGACAGAGGAGTCTAGAGGGCTATGGTCCATGGCGTTACAAAGAGTTGGACACGACTGAAGTGATTAAGCAGCAGAGCAGTGAATGTATTAACTGTGATGGGTAATGCAAAAAGTTCAGTGCTTTGTGAAGTATACAGAGCTATAAAAGTGTAACTTATTAGCAGCACGTAAGTCATACTCTGTCATTTATTGTGTCCACCCAAAAAAAGAATATCAATTTATCTGAAAAAGATGTTTTATAAAGTTATACTTGAAGACATAAAAGCCATAACTAATAATGAAATGCTATAAACATCAAAAAGTATCTACTTAAATATCTTGTCAATAAAGATTGGTACGTGTATTTTTGTTAGTTTTCCAACAGAATTTCAGTGTATAATAATTTAGTGAATTTCAGAAAGTTTAGATAGTTCGTTATATTCTTAGTTTCCTCTGTGTTTTAAATGTAACTCTAATATTAAAATTCTAAATCTATTTTACTTAGGCATAGTCTTAATAGTTAAAGGCATTCGATAACTCTAAGCTTGTAGTATGTAACAGATTACTATTCTATGAAGAACAGTAAGATCTCTTGGGCAGTTTTTCTGTGTGGAGTTTTATAGATAATACATTTCAGGACACTGGTAATAGAAAAAGGAACAAAGGAAAATATTTTATTATCATCTCTCGGGTATTGTACAATGCAAATTTTTTCAGTTCTTTTCTAAAGCAAACACAAACCTCTCACCTATTAAACATGATAAATTAACATAAAAGATACACTGGAGTCCAAAGACAAAATGGAAGAGATAGTATTACTCACTGGAATGTCCAAGCACAATGCAAGAACTTGAACTATTTTTATTCTGTGCAAAAAAAGAGCCATGAAAAACATTGTGAATTCACCACACATAGTCTCTTTATTTGTCATTATTTCTATTTGAGAAGAAGTATTCTTTGATATATTAAATAATTGTAGTATTCTATCCAAAATAGTAAAATTCTACTTATTGAGTCCATTTTCTATTAATTCTGAAAACACATTTAAAAGTTATTTCATTCAGAAAAAATTTCCATATAACACAAATTGGAAATGCAGTATCTAAATTAAAAAAAAAGAAATAAAGCGTTACAATTAGAAGGTAAACGGCACCTGAAACTATCACAACACCTTTTTTGCTAATCTGCTATACTCCAATACAAAATAAAGACTTAAAAAAAAAAAAAAGATAGATGGCTTTTTACAATTTCAAGGAAAGAGAAAATAGCTTGGTTTTATAAATATATCTGTGGTCCCAAGGGGAAGAAAATTGTTTCATTAAGAAGAAATTCAGTTCAATAAGGGTCTAAAATTTCTATAATTGAAAATTTCAACTAAATTTGTGCTTTAATTCAATCATCCAGCTCAAAAAATCTATAAACTTGAGATAATCATTTTTCTCCTTTAGTCAGATCACGCATTAAGATAAAACTGCAATATGTGATAAAAATTATGCTGGATAAATACAATAATTTATCCCTTAAAAAAAAGGTATGCTGCTACAAAAGTAAGGGAATTGTAACAATCACCAAACATACAATAAACATGTCAGGAGCTATTATAAAGTAGCAGGAAGCTTTTAATTGCCTGAGTACTACATATGAGGCAAGGCCTGAATAGTAGGTTAAATCAGAAAATTCTTATTTGGAAAAAGTTATATTTTTTTCTTTTTTTTTTCTCCCAGTTGGGTAAAACTAAAAAAAATACGAAAATTCAAAATATGTTTAGGACTTTTTTTTTTTTTTTGCCTAAAAAACCCAACTCTCTCTCTCCTGGGATTTCCTAAACATAGTCTACTGTCAAATATACTTGACATAAAAATTGACTCTATTATGTACTGCTCAAACTATAAGCTAATGATCTAGTTGAAAGTTATCTTAGGCAGATCTTTGCCCCTACTTACCTGAGAGAGCTCCCGCATTGGAGGCAGACGCTTTAACCTCTGAGCCACCAAGAAAGAACTATGTATAAGCAAACTTTTCCTATAAAAGAAGTTCAAGGAAGGAGAGGATATATTAAATAGTTTTATTAAATAAAACATTATGGTATTACTACTCAAGTACAAACACATGGAACAATTTATGTATTAAAATATAAGAAATGGCATTACAGATCATAAAATAGAAGATGGACTCCTCTAGTATCTTTGACTACAATGTAAGATTTACCTGTCAGACATAGTTTTGCTTTGTATTCTTTGGTGAAAATTCTCTTAACATTTTCCATCCCATTACTCTGGTTTTCAACAAAACTACCATGCTTCTTCTAGGCATGATTTGTTTTGCATTTATCTAACTGAGCTCATTCTGATTAGTATCACTGAGCAAAATTTTGATAATTCCCAACCACTATGTCTTCAAATATTACATCTTTTAATTTTTTATTCTGTCTTCTCTGAGACTCCAATTGAAATGTATGATAGACATTTCACTAAAACCTCTGTGTCTCTTGTACATTTTTTATGCATTCTTTTAATCACTTCAATCTTTTTTTCTTAGCATTTCTTCTGTTGTATATTCTCATTTTCTATTTTTTTTCCAGCTTTGACTAATCTATTAATTTCATCCTTCACAGTCTTAGTTTCTGTTACTTGTATATTTCACCTCTAGGAATTTCATTTGGTTCTTTTTGAAAGATTAAGACTCCTGCCAGGATTATAAAACTCCTCTAGGATTTTTTCAACATTTTAAGCAGAATTTTACTTGTTTAATACATGAAATACTTTCCTCATCTACATTCCCTATGAATCTAACTCTAATATCAAATTGTCTAGCTCTATATGTGTAGTTATTTTTGAATGTGTTGGAAATTATAGATAAAAATAGTAGAAATAATTTGAGTTACAAAATAATTTTAATTTTTCACATTTTTATTTTCTTCTCTCAGAGGGCTAAGGCCAACAGCAATCTCAAATCAACTTAATCCAATCTAGTTAGAAATAATTTGAAGCTGTGCTTCAGTCTTAGTCAGGATGATTTCTTTCCAGTTAACCAGTACACTCAAGGTGTAGAACATTGCTTTTCTTTCATAGTGCCTTCTGGGTTTATCAGTGCTCTTACTTCTTGGTAGGTCATAAATTTCAATTTTTGTTCTCTTAGCCTTGTGATTAAAGTTTCTCTCAAATTTAAACCTCATAAGATAGGAAAAAGTGAACAAATATTTGTAAAATTCTTTTTTCTTTCATATTTCAATTCTGCTTTTGCTTATAGCCATGTAGCTATATATATTATAACATATTTAGATGTATATTTTCTAGATTTTCTATTTATTCTCATTATAAGAATTTGTTCAAGTTAACCTAATTCATTGTTATAGGGAAAATAACTCTAATTAAACTTTTTCTTTTTTTAATTTGGACCTGAAAACCAGATACTGCTCCTAACATTTCACTACAGTTGAACTGTTTTACATAACTATATTTTAAGACCATAAAAGTCTGTAGGCTAAACATTTTTCATATCTTTGCTGTAGATTTGTTTATTTTTATTGTTAAATGGGCATCCAAACAATATTATTGCTAATATAAATTAATGATTCCGTTGAAATATGGATAAGTTCTACTAACTTTAACCATTAACATTGCTGCCCAGGTCTACTGATTGGTTTCAACAGAAAAAATGTGTACTCCAATATCTTCTGCTGACCTCTTCATTTTCTTAAAAACCAATTTACTTGCAGATAGGGACAGAAAGTCAAGGTGTGCATACTGGTGAGAATTATGAAACAAAGATTAATGAATGGTGCTTGTCAAAGATTTGCTGAAGTCATGTATTTTGCACAGACTTCCTGATACAGCAGTCATGCATTCACTCATTCTATAGTATTTAGGACATAAAAATGGAATCATGCCAGATGAGTAAGCTAAGGAATTGTGAGTACCTGAATGGAGCAATGCATTCCACATACTTCACCTTAATCAAGCCTGGCAAGTCACCCTTCCTAGACCTCATTTTTCCTCTGTCAGCTGAATATGAGTAACAGTTCTAAGATATAAAAGATAGGAATGATATGTAAAATACTTCAACTTTTAATTTATTCTGAATGCTCTCTTTGAATTTTCAGCATGTTTGCTATGGTGCCAATAGGTAATTTAAGAGAAGTTAATCTTCACTTTAAAGACTAATCATAGATACATTTAAAATGATCATATAAACTGTACTTATTTACAGTACCAATATATAAACTTATGGTGTTTGTTGATATCAGATGAATAATTTTGAGAATATTGCAAGCAAGATTTTAAGTTTTCATTGTAGCTCACTGTTCTCTTTACATACATTAAGTGAACTGTATCCTTATTAGCTTCTAACTAAAATATTAGTACCTAATTTGGATGCCATTCCAACTATACATTGATAACCAATTGTTATTCCAATATTCAAGCCTTGAAAATTCATAATACATCCTGTGATGTCATTTCCTTTCATTGATCAAAAAGATTAGCAAGAATGTTGGGCAGTAACAAAAATCTTTCTCTTTAGAGGAAGATACTTGTTATCTAGAGTAGAAATCACAGATTCAAAATACATCTAGATCTCCATCAAAATATCACCTCTTCTTTAAGGTTATTTTATTTAAAAAATATTTACTCACCATGTGGAGAGAAACATTCAATTGCTTTTTTATTTTAAATTTAGAAGGCAAAACAAACAAACAAAGACAAAACCCATATATACAAAGAATAGATTGGTGGCTGTCAGAGGTGAGGAGAGTTGGGAACTGGGTGAAAGGAGTGAAAGGGGCAACAGTTATAAAGTAAATAAGTATTAGGATGTAATGTACTGCATGGTGACTACAGCCAATAACATTTTACTTTATTTCATATTAGTTGCTAAGAGTAAACCTTAAAAACTCTCATTACACACAAAAAAATATAACTATATGGTGATGGAACCATATTATCTAATATAACTGATATATCAAAAATATAAAAAATATTCATTTTGTATGTATTAATGTCTTATTTACTAGACATTAAAATTTTAAACTTAAATCAAGTTAGAAGTGTTTGTGATAAGATGAGAATAAATTTTTAACTCTCAATTTTACATCACTATTTACATATTTTTAGAGTTAAAATTATGCTAGAGGTTGATGAAGTGATGGCAAATTCAGTGAAGTTAGAAAACAATAAAATATAAAAATAAAAACATATTATCTATTAAAGCAATAATGTCACTGAGCTACTTGTGAGTTACAGCTGCTGAGGGACTAGATATTTGATAGTGTCACATAGGAAGATTTTTAACAGTTATTTTTCTACATGACAAGAAAAAATTTTGCCATTGACTCTAAGAGATTATTTATCTCACAAAATAATATTACAAGAATAATAATTTAACTGTCTTCTCTTTTCCCAACCACACTTACAGCTTGCTTTAGCAAATAGAAAGTTGACCTGGAAAACAGAATGTAGCCACCCCATTCAGAGTAATAGGAAGATGTTAATAGGTGAATAAGATGAGAGTTGACGGTTGTAATCAAGTAGGAAGATTTCTAAGATGACCCCCAAGATTCCAGGTCCCTAGTGTACACATACATGTTCTCTGTTATTAAATCAACATTAATCTAGGTTTTGTTATGAAAAGCTTTTGCAGTCACAATTAAGTTTCCTAAATTGATAATAAATCAGTTATCTCTAAGTTAGGAAGATAATCTAAGGAGACTGATGTGGTCAGGTGAGGATTTTAAAAACACAGAATTTTCTTTAGCTTATTGAAGGAAAGAAAAATCAAAGATTTGAAGCACAAGAAAAATATAATTTTTATTGTCGATTTGAAGATAGATGTGGCACATGACAAGGAATGCTTATGGTCTCTAAAAGCTGAGAGTAGCCACTGGCTGATAGCCTACAAGTAAACAGGAATTTCAGTCCTTCAAGCACAAGGAGCTGAATTCTGGCAACAAGAATAACTTGGAAGAAAAATATTCCCCAGTGTCTGTGGGTGAGAAGTCATATTGGCCAATGGTTTTATACCTTCTGGCAGTACCATGAGCAAGAACTCAGATCATGCTGGATTTCTGACCTAGAGGACTAAGAACTAATAATTGAATACTTTTTAAGCCATTGTGGCAATGGTAATTTATTTTGCAGTGAACAAAAACTTACACATATAGAAATCATGCCTCATTTTGCTTTTAAATTTGAGGAATGTATTACTTTCTGTATTTATTTGGCCTCAAAATCTAGCTTATTTATTACCTATAAAGAAAACATAGGCATGCAGTACCACAGAGCAATACCTAGCATTCTGAAAAGCACACTGAAAAGACTTGAACATCGTTTACTCTTTATCTATTGACTTTTTAAGCCTTTAAGTCCCTTCATTTCTGGATTCTTCTATTTCTTTTCTTTGTGGCCAATTTTTGCCAGAGTACATTTCTTTGGGTTAATACATTAAAAGATAGAAAATGATCAGGAACATAGATAACACTACTGTTCTTTCCAACCATTTCCCTTAGAGCCACAATTCAATAGGCACATGATGTGCCTTCCTATTTATTATAGAAGATAATTTTATCAAATGTTTTACAAAGTAATAACCAGGTGCCATAGTCTTCCAGCTTGTTGTATTTGTTTGTCCTCTGCCTATCAATTGACAGTTAATCCATAAGCAAATTAGAGATTTTATAACACTGCCTTCTTAAAGATAGTACATCACATCGCATCAGGTAGTCACTATCGTGTCTGACTCTTTACAACCCCATGGTCCACCAGGCTCCTCTGTCCATGGGATTCTCCAGGCAAGGATACTGGAATGGGTTGCAAGTTTCTTCTCCAGGGCATCTTCCTGACCAATAGATCGAACCTGGGTCTCCCACATCGCAGGCAGATTCTTTACCATCTGAGCCACCAGGGAAGCCCAATCACTTTAAATGAGGCTAATTGCCAAAATAAGAATACTAAAATTTCAGTGGCCTGATAACAGAGTAAAAGTTTATTTTGTGCTCATCCAATGATTCAGTTTTTGAACTGTGTTGTTGGAGAAGATTCTCGAGAGTCCCTTGGACTGCAAGGAGTCTAACCAGTCCATCCTAAAGGAAATCAATCCTGAATATTCATTGGAAGGACTGAGGCTGAAGCTGAAACTCCAATATTTTGGCCACCTGATTCAAAGAACTGACTCACTGTAAAAGAACCTAATGCTTGGAAAGATTAAAGGTGGGAAAAGAAGGGGACAACAGAGGATAAAGTAGTTGGATGACATCACCAACTCGATGGACAGAAGTTTGAGTAGCCTCCGGGAGTTGGTGACGGATAAGGAAGCCTGGTGTGGTACAGTCCATGGGGTCGTAAAGAGTTGGACATGACTGAGTGACTGAGCTGAACTGAATTGAATGATTTAGTGTAGGGTCAGATTAACAAAGTTTAGGTGTGAGAGAGGTTGATGGAGATATAAATGTTGCATACAATGTTTCAAGGACTGAAGCTGCTGGACACGATACCATCTTGGGCAATTTAACTCCATGGTTTACCTGAGTGTGAATATCAACTGATGCATGAGGGGAAAGCATGCAATGGGATTATATGGGAAAGGTTTTATGGAGTAGGCCATGTACATGATGTGGTTCTGTTTGCTAACATTCTTTTGTTTTCAATTTGGTCATATGACCACCAGCAGCAATACCAGACAATGTAACCAAGCAGTGGGTTCATCAAGAAGAGGAAATGAGGGATTTGAGGGATGAGACAGACATTTCTGTCTCAGTGTAACTTTCCATCTGTCCAAGCTTTTATTCAGTTGTTAAGTATCTTTAAGTTGTTAAATCTCTTAATATTCTTCATTTCCTTAAGAATTACAGATATATGTTTCCTAACACCTGTATAGAATCGATACATGATAATCTTTCAAAAATGGGTATATATAAATTTATATAATAATATGTTGATAATTGAACTATGGATTATTAACACAAACTTTTAAAGTCTTCTTAGCAGTCCATTCTTGGGCTTCCCTTGTGGCTCAGCTGGTAAAGAATCCACCTGCAATGTGTGAGAGACGTGGGTTTGATCCCTGGGTTGAGAAGATCCCCTACAGAAGGAAAGGCTCCACACTCCAGTATGTTGGTATGCAGTTGATTATTAACATTGTGTCAGTTTCAGGTATACAGCAAAGTGATTTAGTTATACATATATATGTATATATTCTTTTTTCAATTTCTTTCCCATTTAGATTATTACAAAGTGCACAGACTTCCCTGTGCACTACAGTCGGTCTTTATTGATTATCTATTTTAAATATAGTTATCTTCCTTTTTCTGATTTACTTCACTTAGTATGATAATCTCCAGGTCCATCAATGTAGATGTAAGTGTCATTTTATTCTTTCTAATGGCTGAGTAATATTCTATTGTATATAAATAGCACATCTTTTTCTGTTCATCTGTCCATGGACATTTAGGCTACTTCCATTTCTTGGATACTGTTAAACAGCACTACCATGAATATTGGGGTGCATGTATCCTTTTGAACTATATCTTCCCCTGAATATATTCCCAGTAGTGGGACTGCTTGATCACATGGTAGTTCTATTTTAGTTTCTAAGGAACTAAAAAGGAACCTCCATATTGTTCTTCATAGAGCTGTACCAATTTGCATTCCACCAACAGTGTAGGAGAATTCTCTTTTTTCTATAGCCTCTCCAGCTTTTATTGTTTGTAGAATGTTTGATGATGGCCATTTTGACTGGTGTAAAGTGATACCTCATTGTAATTTTGATTTGATTTCTCTAATAATTAGTAATGTCAAAAATCTTTTCATGTGCCTAATCATGAAAAGTGGTTTCTATTCATGTGGTTAATTTGGAGAAACATATTTAAGTATGATGCCCATTTTTTTTTATTGGATTGTTTGGATTTTTTTGTATTGAGCCACATGAGATATTTGTAAATTTTGAAGACTGCTCCCTTGTCAGTCACATTGTTTGCAAAAATTTCATCCAATTCATGGGTTGTCCTTTGTTTATGATTTCTTTTGCTGTATAAAAGTTTCTGAGTTTAACTAGGTCCCATTTGCTTATTTTTGGTTTTCTTTACATTTTACTATGAGAGAGATTGAAAAGGTTTGCTGTAATTTATGTCACAGTGTGTTCTGCCTATATTTTCCTCAAAGACTCTTACAATATCCAGTCTTATGTTTGGCTCTTTAATCCATTTTGGATATAATTTTGTGTGTGATAATAAAGAATGTTCTAATTTTATTTTATTATATGTAACTATCCAGCCTCGTTAGCATCATTTATTGAAGAGACTGTCTTTTTTCTACTGTATAGTCTTGCCTCCTTTGTTGTAGATTAACTAACTATAGGTGCATGGGTTTATTTCTGGGTATTTTATCTCAATATTGCTTTGGTCATTTGGGATCATTGGTGTTTCCATACAAATAAAAAAAAAAAGTTTGTTCTAGTTCTGTGAAAAAGTCATTGGTAATTTGAAATGGGTTGTATCGCAGCTATAGATTCCCTTGTGTAGCATAGTAATTTTAACAATTTTGATTCTTCCCATTCAAAACCATGGTATATCTCTCCACCTGTTTTTGTCATGTTTGATTTCTTTCATCAGCATCATATAGCTTTTAGAGTATGAGTCATTTACCTGCTTATATAGGATTATTCCTAGGCATTTTATTCTTTTTGGTGAGATGGTAAATGGGATTGTTTCTTGAGTTGCTCTTTCTGATCCTTTGTTTTTAGTGTATAGAATTGTAACAGATTTCTGTGTATTAATTTTGTATCCTGCAACTTTACCAACATTATTAATAGGTTCTAGTAGTTTTTTGTAGCATCTTTAGATTTTTCTATGTATAGTAACATGTCATCTGCAAATGTGACAATTTCACTTCTTCTTTTCCAATTTGGATTCCCTTTATTTCTTTTTCTTCTTTGATTGCTATTCCTAGAATGTCCAAAACTATGTTGAATAAAAGTGGAAGGAGTGGATATCCTTGTCTTGTTCCTGATCTTAGAGGAAATAATTTCACCTTTTCACTGTTGAGAATGATGTTTGTGGTAGGCTTATCATTTATACCCTTTCCTATGTAGAGGTATATTCCCTCAGTGCCAACTTTCTGGAGAGTTTTCATCATAATGTGTGTGTTTTTTATAATATCTACAGAGGAGAATGTGATGCTGTCTTAACTCTCTAAGAACTTTCTAGTGAGATAGTAAAATAAAACATAATAGAAAATATTATACAGTGGGAGAGGTACCATGATTATGAGAATCAGAAGAGTAACAAGTATATATATTGAGGTAAATGAGGAAAAGCTATAAAAAGGAGCATTTGACATGAACTTTGAAGATTTGCTAAATATGCACTCATATGAGATGAGAAAGTGTTCTAAAAAAGAAATATACATTTACACAATTTCTATTAGACTGCCCCTAAATAAGTTGTTGAATGAAAAATTCTTAATAATAGAATATTCTGCTGATGAACATTGATTGAAAAAATTATTTTATTTTCATAAATATTTTGGAATAAATTTACTAAATCTATCAATGACACAGAAATTGCAATTTAATGACATGAAACAGAGATAGCAGTGACCATCAGATAGTGCAAAGCTATGTGATGAGACAGAAAATACTGGCATTAAATATCAGTATAGACAACATAACTGATGATGGAGCCTATATTCTAATGTGACAGGAAGTCAAGATATGTTGTCAAATAATTAATAAGGCATATATTTAGCAATAGGTTAGATTAAGTAGTGTAAATGTACAGAATATGTTTACATTTTTATTGATTTATTCATTTATTCAATCAGTTCAGTTCAGTTCAGACACTCAGTTGTGTCCGACTCTTTGCGACCCCATGAATCGTGGCACACCAGCCTCCCTGTCCATCAGCAACTCCCGGAGTTCACTCAGACTCACGTCCATTGAGTTCGTGATGCCATCCAGCCATCTCATCCTCTGTCGTCCTCTTCTCCTCCTGCTGCCAATCTCTCCCAGCATCAAAGTCTTTTCCAATGAGTCAACTTTTAGCATGAGGTGGCCAAAGTACTGGGGCTTCAGCTTCAGCATCATTTCTTTCAAAGAAATCCCAGGGCTGATCTCTTTCAAAATGGACTGGTTGGATCTCCTTGTAGTCCAAGGGACTCTAAGAGTCTTCTCCAACACCACAGTTCAAAAGCATCAATTCTTTGGCACTCAGCCTTCACAGTCCAACTCTCACATCCATACATGACCACAGGAAAAACCATGTCCTTGACTAGATGGACCTTAGTCGGCAAAGTAATGTCTCTGCTTTTGAATATACTATCTAGGTTAGTCATAACTTTTCTTCCAAGGAGTAAGCGTCTTTTAATTTCATGGCTGCAGTCACCATCTGCAGTGATTTTGGAGCCCAGAAAAATAAAGTCTGACACTGTTTCTACTATTTCCCCATCTACTTCCCATTAAGTGATGGGACCAGATGCCATGATCTTCGTTTTCTGAATGTTGAGCTTTAAGCCAACTTTTACACTCTCCTCTTTCACTTTCATCAAGAGGCTTTTTAGCTCCTCTTCACTTTCTGCATAAGGGTGGTGTCATCTGCATATCTGAGGTTATTGATATTTTTCCCGCCAATCTTGATTCCAGCTTGTGTTTCTTCCAGTACAGCATTTCTCATGATGTACTCTGCATATAAGTTAAATAAGCAGAGTGAAAATATACAGCCTTGATGTACTCCTTTTTCCTATTTGGAACCAGTCTGTTGTTCCATGTCCAGTTCTAACTGTTGCTTCCTGACCTGCATACAGATATCTCAAGAGGCAGGTCAGGTGGTCTGGTATTCCCATCTCTTGAAGAATTTTCCACAGTTTATTGTGATCCACACAGTCAAAGCCTTTGGCATAGTCAATAAAGCAGAAATAGATGTTTTCCTGGAATGTTCTTGCTTCTTCCATGATCCAACGGATGTTGGCAATTTGATCTCTGGCCAATCACTAATGCTTACCATCCTAGAAAGAGTCTCATACGGATTAGAATGAAGAAACAGCTAAATATTGTATTTCAATTTCCAAGAATGAAGTGAAAAATGATTTTTTTGATTTCAAAGAATGCAAAAAAAAAAAAGGGAATTGTTCTATTCTTTTCACTTAATGGTAATACTGTTTATCATCTTTCAAATAGAACCTTATAAATGGTACCCAGATGGATGTTTAAAAATCTGTCCTCTCCTCTTTCCTTCCATTGTTGCTGCTTGAGATCAAGCCCTCATATCTGCCACTGGAAATATTCTAAAACAAACTTCTAGTAGGTTTATATACAGCCAATTTTTCTAGTTCCATTTGACTTGTCATGCTACCACTCCAGCTGCCATGCTTCAAATGCAAATAAATCATCTAATTAAAATTGTGTTGACACGCTGAAACCCCTAGCTAGGTCTAAAATGTAGGCATACGTTTTGTAGCATAAGCCTAATCTATGTATTTCAACTTCATTTGCTACAAATCTCTCCAGTCTTCTTACTCCATCTCTTACATTGTGGTCCATGAAACTTTTTTACCATCCTTAGATACATTAGGCTCTTTCATAGTCTACAGGCTGGAATAAGTTAAAGACTCAGATCAGATATCATGTTTTCATTATGATATTCTTTGCAATACCTAAGAAAAGTTGTTCTATTCTCTGTGCTCCTTTAGAACTGTATATGTATCAAAATAAAGTTATATATATATATATATATATATATTCTACCTTGCATTTTAACTTGTTTTCTTCTGGTTCTTCTATCTTAACAGGTAAAACAAGTTGGATGTTCATTTTCATCTATTTTTCTTTTCCTTAACATCTAACATTCACTAGTATAAAAGAAGTAGCAACCAATGCTTGTTAAGTAAATGAATACATTTGCTGATTTTAATGCTATATTGAAACCCAGTTTTCACATGTGAATTTTAGAATTTATATTTGCTACCTTTTCACTAATCAAGTTTATTTCTTTATTCTAGAGTTAAGTATAGTAGTAAGCAGAAAAAATTTTATGGATAAAATTCACCGACAGTAATATATTTTCTTAACTATGGATTGAGTTTTGCCTGCTGAAGTAAAATACACCTTCCTTTACCACCAATTGTGATTTGTGCCTTCTTAGTATGCCAATATAAGGGCAAGGTTTAAAAATATGTTCTATATTTTTACCCTTGGAGACAGTAATTGCAAAATCTACAGTGTTCTTATTGAAAAATCTCAACAAAAGATCAAAATTAACTCAGAAATTGGTGAAATATAGGAATTTTAAATGTACTTTTTTCCTACAGTGGCCTTCACATTTTAGAAACTTTCATAATTAGAAACTTTTAATAGCTTTTGCCCTTTATTTTATATGATATGATTGAAAGCTTAGATTTCTCTGTCTTTCAGACAGTGAGAGAGAAACTTATTCAAGAAGGGTGAAAAACTGCACAGTGTATTTTACTATTTCAGGAATTCATTCTTATTAGTATCAGCATCCATCAGGAAAGTTCTAGAAATGTAATGGCTGCTCCTCTCCCTCAACCCACAACAAAAATTTCCTATAGTTTCTTTAGTTTTCATCTCCAAGAATTCACATTAAAAGGCTGACTCTGTGGGAGAGAGAGAGGGTGGGATGATTTGGGAGAGTGGCAGTGTAACATATATGATATCCTAAGTGGAACGAATTGCCGATCTAGGTTCGATGCGGGATGCAGGATGCTTGGGACTGATGCACGGGGATAATCCAGAGAGAGGGTGTGGGGTGGGGGATCGGGATTGGGAGTTCATGTACACTCGTGGCTGATTGATGTCGATGTATAGCAAAACGAATACAGTATTGTAAAGCAAAACAAACTAAAAAATAAAAAATTAATTAAAAAAAAAAAGGCTGAGAGTTCATATCATAAAGATGTAAAGAAATGGTTGATGAAGTGGAGAAGGGCAAGTGTAAACCTTTCCTACCAGCCAGGTGATTATTTTTAAATCAAATCTGCTTAATTATGGAGCTAGAAAATATAAGTTAGAAACAATAAAGCAGTAGTAAGGTAAGGTAAATGTTATGAGAGTTTATAAAGCCTATTTTACAGTAGTCATATACCATCAGTATTAGAATAAAAATAAATCTTGCTAAAACTACCCAGAGCCCTCTTTGAAAGCCATCCCACTATGACTCAAACATCTTATTGTCCTTTGTTATTGGTTCCAAAAGTATTTGTGATAGTCATTTAGTTTATTCAATGACTACTCATTTTCATATATTATTAGCCATTATTAATATAAGCTTACTTTTTTATCCCTATGTTTCTAAAGAACTGTGCATTTTCCTTTAGAATGCTGGCATAATGTACAGAACACAAAATTGTATCTATATGACAAAATATATTTTATATTATACCAGTTAATCTTTCTAAAATTAAATATTATTAAATAAAACTCCTTAATATTACTGAAAAATAATAAAATAGCATAGCATTAGCTAAAACTTTTAAGAGTTATAATTAAGATTTTTTTAAGAAATAATGAGTTTTAGGTATACATACTTCATTTCCATTCTTACCCATACATGCACATATATTGTAATTATAACCATACTCCAAATTTTGTTTGCTTGATTTAGCATTACATTGTATACATTTTTTCATTTTGCCACACATGATGAGTCATTTATTTGACATATTCTAAGTATTCTTCTCAAAGTTTTATTGTGTTTTAAATTTCAAATCTTGTAGATAATGCTTCACCCAATTTCCCTTCAAAGGTTACAGTTTACATACTATAATCCAAAATCAAACTGGGAAATATATCTAATAGTGAGATGTCATTTTCTCACATATATAAATTGGTCTAACCACCACCATTCAAGGTGTATACTCTTATATCATCTCAAAGATTTTCTCATCCTGTCTTGTTATGATCACAGCCATTCCTTCCCTGCCCATTGTCCATAACTCCTGGCAATCGCTGATCTGCTTTACACATACATACTTTGTCACTGAAAATATTTTATAAATCAAACCATACAGCTTGAAGCCTTTTAGGATTGTGGATTTTTACTCAGCATAAATGTCTTTGAAATCTGTCCAAGTTGTAGTATGCATCAATAATTCATTGTTTTTCACTCCTGACTGGTATTTAATTATATGTATGTACCACAGTGTAATTATTCACCAATTAAAGGCCATCTGAGTTGTTTCCAGCTTTTGGCTGTTACATAATTGCTATGCACGATTTGTATTTCTGTGTGGCCAAAGTTTTTACATCTCTGGATAAATACTCAGAGATATAATTGCTGGTCATATGGTAAATGTATGCAGTTTTCCCAAAATGGATGTAACATTTTACCTTCTTGTCAGCAACTTATGAGAGATCCAGTTTTTCCACATCCTTGAGAGAATTTAGCACTGTCATTACTTTGTAGCTGTTCTAAATAGGTATGTAGTTGTTCAGAAGCAGTAACATAGCAGATCTAAGATGGCTATCATTATATAGGCCTGCTTGTAAGATTGGTTCCTGGGTGACATCTTGGAATTTAAATTTGAAAGAGTTCCTGTTATTCCCAGATAAGAACAGCTTCTGGTACCTGAACTCTTTGTACAATTTAGCTTGCATTGAACACTTTCTCCCCTTCTGGGAATTTGGAATGTTGATATACTCGAGGAAGAGGGTGCCTAGATAACCCATTCCTAGTTAAAACCCTGAGCACTGAGTACTTAATGACCTTCCCTGATAGCATTTCACCTGTGTTGTCACACTTCATTGACAGAGGAAGTGCCTCCTGTGTGATCACAGTGGGGGAGAACTGTTGTAGGTTTACATCTGACTTCTACAGGGATTCTTCCCAAACAAATTTTCCCTTTATTCACTGTACTTTTACTGTTTCACTCATAAATCACAGCACTAAGTATGCCTATATGCTGAGTCCTGTGAGTACTCCTAGTGAATCAGCAACCTGAAGTGGTCTTGTTAAGCCCAATACAGTAATAGTAATACCTCCTTCATCTTGATTTGCATTCCCTTACTGACTGTTAGACACCTTTCATATACTTGTTTTCCATTTTCATATAATCTTTAATGAAATGTCTCATTTATCTTTTAATTAGACTTTATATATATTTCAATTGAGATGTGCAAGTTCTATGTGTATTCTACTTAGGAATCTCTTACCAGATATATGGTTTGCAAATATTTCCTCTCAATTGGTTTGCAAATATTTCCTCTCAATGTGGAATTTTTCATTTTATCCTCTTAGTTCAGTTTAGTTCACTCGCTGGTCATGTCCAACTTTTTGCAACCCCATGAATCGCAGCATGCCAGGCCTCCCTGTCCATCACCATCTCCCGGAGTTCACTCAGACTCACGTCCATCGAGGCTGTGATGCCATCCAGCCATCTCATCCTCGGTCGTCCCCTTCTCCTCGTGCCCCCAATCCCTCCCAGCATCCGAGTCTTTTCCAGTGAGTCAGCTCTTCCCATGAGGTGGCCAAAGTACTGGAGCTTCAGTTTTAGCATCATTCCTTCCAGAGAATGGACTGGTTGGATCTCCTTGCAGTCCAAGGGACTCTCAAGAGTCTTCTTCAACACCACAGTTCAAAAGCAGCAATTCTTCGGCGCTCAGCTTTCTTCACAGTCCAACTCTCACATCCATACATGACCACAGGGAAAACCATAGCCTTGACTAGATGGACCTTAGTTGGCAAAGTACTGTCTCTGCTTTTGAATATATTGTCTATGTTGGTCATAACTTTTCTTCAAAGGAGTAAGCGTCTTTTAATTTCATGTCTGTAGTCACCATCTGTAGTGATTTTGGAGCCCAGAAAAATAAAGTCTGACATTGTTTCTACTGTTTCCCCATCTATTTCCTATGAAGTGATGGGACCAGATGCCATGATCTTCATTTTCTGAATGTTGAGCTTTAAGCCAACCTTTTCACTCTCCTCTTTCACTTTCATCAAGAGGCTTTTTAGCTCCTCTTCACTTTCTGCCATAAGGGTGGTGTCATCTGCATATCTGAGGTTATCGAACATGGGAACACTTTTAATTTTGATGAAACTCAATTTATCTGTTTATGATGTGATCTTTTAAGGTAATCTTTACATGGCCTGTAAGACTTAGATAAAATTTTTTGGTCTACGAATGTTTCAGGTTTCCCTTGTGGCTCAGATGGTAAAGCATCTGCCTATAGTGCAGGAGACCCAGGTTCGATCCCTGGGTCAGGAAGATCCTCTGGAGAAGGAAATGGCAATCCACTCCAGTACTCTTGCCTGGAAAATCCCATGGATGGAGAAGCATGGTAGCTACAGTCCTTTGGGTTGCAAGGAGTCAAACATGACTGAGCGACTTCACTTTCACTTTCATGGATATCTCAGTGCTCCATCTCCATTTGTTGAAAATATTATCTTTCTTTCATTTAATTCGTTTTGTAACTTAAACAAACAAACAAACAAAAAAACCAAGAACAGCAACTACAATTGACTATAATTAAGTTGTGTTGCTTCTGGGTCCTCTCTTCTGATCTACTGATATTTTGTCCTTTCCTTCATTAATACAATGTATCTTGATTGCTCTAGCTATTCAAATTTCTTAATATAGTATAATTTCCCCCACTTTATTCTCCTTTCTTCAGAATTATTTTAGCTGTTCTAATTCCTTTGTCTTGAAATATAACTTTTAGAATAATCCTGCCAAATCTATAAAATGTCTTGCTGAAGATTTTGATAAGAATTGTGTTAAACCTGTGTAATTGACATCTTTACTATATATAATCTTCCAATAAATAGACAAATATGTCTCTCCACTTATTTATACCTCCTTTGATTTTTATTAGGATTTTGTAGTTTTCAGAATGTAAGTTTTAGGTCTGTTCTACTGGGTTTGTATCTCAGAATTTCTCTTTTTTTAAATGATTGTAAATTGCACTATATTTTTAAATGTTGATGTCTATATATTCACTACTAAAAATACAATTGATTTTTGTATATTATCTTATCCTGAAAACTTGCTGTTCTCTCTAATTAATTCTAGGAGTTATTTTTGTGGATTGCTTGGGATTTAAAATTCATTATGTCATCTGCAAATAGGGACAGATTAATTTCTTTTTTTCTGATCTGGATGCCTTTTTTTCTTCTACCTGCTAATTTCATTCTTTTTCCCTTTGTCTTTAATGTTCTGACTTTTGAGTATGATGTATCTTGGCATATATTCTTTTTTAGTTTTATACTGTTTGGAGTTTGCTCAGCTTCTTGAATCTGTTGGTTTGCATTGTTTTTAAAAAATATTCTAAATTAAGTTATATTCGATGTACAATATTATAAAAGTTCAGGTGCACAATATTGTGATTTAATATTTTATATTTTATAAAATAATCACCACAATATCTCCAATTACCATTCTCACAAGAAAAACTTGTTACAAAGCTATTAAGTGTGTTCCCTATGTGTACATTACATCCTCATAACTTATTTCTTTTTTCTTAACAAAGTTTGTTTATTATTTTTTAAAAATTATTGGGATATAATTGGTTTACAATATTGTATTGGTTTCAGGTGTACAACAAAGTGACTCTATTACACACGTGCATAATCCATTCTGATATTCTTTTCCCTCTGTATATGCCCTCACAATGTATTGTAGAGAGTTCCCTGTGCTATCTAGTAGGGAATTAGTTATTAGTTATCTATATTTTGTGTGGCAGTGTGCATGTGTCTGTCTCAATCTTTTTTGTGCCTTTTAGTCACCTTCATGCATTTCATTGTTGTTGGTTTATGTCTTGTCATATTTGGAATAGTCCACCACTATTCCTCTGAAAACATTTTCAGCTTCACCCTCTCCTTCTTATGAAGTATTATCACATGGTTGTCATATTTTTTTGTTGTTCCACAAGTTGCTGTGGCTATGTTTATCATGCCAGCCAATATTTTGTCTAAAGTTAAGATGGAGTGGTTTTTATTGTTCTAATCTTTAAGTTCACTGATTCTTTTCTCTGTCCCATCCATTCTATTTTTAAATACATCATTGTGGATTCTTTATTGTTCCTGTTACTACACTGTCTAGTTATTGATTTTATATTTATTAATTTCTATTTTCTTATCTTTTTTTCTATTTCTTTGAGGAGATATTTTATTTTTGATTAGTTTTGAGTATTCATAATTGCTAGTTGAAATATATTATGATGGCTTTTCGATTGTTGTCATGCCATATCTGTCATGCATACTATTGTTGACTTCTATTGACTGACTTTTTTCATTCAAGTTGGAATTTTCTTGGTTCTTTATATGACAAGTGATTATCAGTTGAAAAGAGGACATTTTAAGTATTATGAGATTCTGCATTTTATTTAATTTGTAGCTTCTTTGTTTGTTTTAACTAGTTTTCTGACATCATTCCAGAAGGGGAAGGAGTGGGTACTACCTCCTTATTTCCAGATATTTGTGAAATTCCAAGTTCCCTTATTGGCCTCCACTGACTAGGGAGAGAGTTCTTTATTACTGGGTCAAATTTTCAACTGCAGATATGCCTGTGGGAGGACCAAGATGGACTGAAGAGGCAAGAATGCCTGTCAATCCTCCTCAGATGACTTCCACTGTTCCTGCTGGAAGAGGGAAGGCTCATTAATATTGATTGGTGACAAAAACTTGTCTTTTCATAAGGACTTTTTCTGATGACAGCCCAGGAAACAGGGAGGCCTCATTTTCACAGGGTAAGGGTGGAGTACAGTCTCTCTTCACGTGGTCTTTATTAATGCTGGGAGACAGGATGAAACGCTGGCTTCTTACTCAGACTTCTGTTTTGTAACCCCAGTTAACGATACACCAAACACATGTCAGTTATCATATAGGACATTTTTGTATACAATTCATTTACTATCCCAAATTCACCCGCAGTGGTTTGGGTGCCATATTATAGCCCTGTAGTCATGGAAGTCTTGGCTTCCCACTCACCTTTTGCTGCTGGGGTAGAGATGGGGCCACAGATTCTTTTGTGGTGTTTGCTTGAAATAGACAATATTTTGACTCAATCAAACATTTCTGTCTTACTACTCTGCCCTTTCCCCCACCCTGGTCCTTTGGTTGTGGAGAGCCAGCTTTTATTTGTTTGTTTGTTTTGCCTATGGCTGTTGACACTTCTGAATTGCTAGCTTCTCTAGCACCAAGACTGGGGAAAATAGGACAAAATTTTAAGAATTGTGTTCTCACCAACGTGTCATTCCTTGAGTCCCAAGGCTCCTAGCTGGCCTGTCTTCTCTCCACATTTCAGAGTTTTGTTTTATATATATATATATATATATATATATATATATATATATCTTTTAGTTCTATCTAGTGGGAAGAATAGGAAAAAAGTACTTACACACCATCTTTTC
>SJXQ01012491.1:13705-191675 GCA_006408695.1 Aepyceros melampus | reverse complement strand
TTTTTTTTATATATATATATATATATATATATATATATATATATATATCTTTTAGTTCTATCTAGTGGGAAGAATAGGAAAAAAGTACTTACACACCATCTTTTCCAGAAGTGGAACTACCAAAACTGTAGGCTTTTATTGAAGATTAAATGAAATACATTTAACAAGGGTCTAGAATAGTGACTATTATTTTGCAGCATTTAATAATTTTTAGTATCCAATTTTGACATCTGCATAAATACTCTGAAAATTAATTAAAAGGGTAATTATATAAAATGAGAAATTAACTTTCCTCATTGATGCTATAATATATATTAAATTACACATTAGTTTATCATCTTCTGTCAGTAACTTGCATAGTTTGTTGGAAACTGAAGATTTTTAAAATACTATGCAATAAATGAAAGTCATATTTCTTCTGTACAGCACTTGCATAGATTTAATTATTTTGGATTCTTTGTACAAGCTCTCAATTTATATTTCTTAAGCATAATTACTAAAAAGAAATTGCATCAACTGGGCTCACTGCCCTATTGCTTTCCCATCTGTCCTTGACATTTAAATGGATTTTCTGAGGATGAAAGAACATAATAAAAAAGAGAAAAGAGGGAAAGTGATCAGGGCATTAATAGAAAGAGGTCAGATTACTGAATTCTCTCTTCCATTTATCAGCTTGAAACCTTAGTCAACAGTTGTAGATAGACTTCCTAGTTAAATTGTTCCACATAAAATGTTATTCATAAGTATTTATTCATAAATATTATATAATAGGGTACAATATTTTAAAAACAGATAGTAGATAAAACATAATCAATTAAAAAGAATCATTATCCTATTTTTTCTTTATATGGAGATTCGCAGATTATTATACCTACTATCTTTCAGGGACTTGGCACAAACACTGTTACTGAGAATTTGCAAATTTTCTGTTTCCTGCTTTTCTTACTGTTTCATCCCAACCTTCCTGCTTACACAGCACCTTCTCATATTTTATATGTGTCTTTTAACTATTATTACATTAAATGTTACTCTTTCCAAACCCTTTGCATGGAGTTTTGTGTTCTTAGGAGGAAAAGCACATTATAAATCTAATAAGTAAACCCAAGTTTGAAATGCAATAAAGAGAAACCTCTAGACATTATTAAAGATTTCACTGACAGAGAAATTAAACCTTGATATCCCATTTCCTTATCTTTTCACTGCAGTAGAATCAGTGAAATCAATATATCTGAAATGAACTGTGTACAGTTCATTCAGAAGAATGGTTCTGGCACAAAAGTGAGCAGCTTCTAAAAATCGTCAAGGCTGCTCATTCCTTGAGAGAGTATGCACAGATTTTTAACGTAGTTGTTCTCTTAAATTTATCTGAATTGAGAAAAGTGGATGCCAGCATTTTTGACAGATCCACAAATAGATGCTAATGAGCCTCAGTATTAAAAATTGAAAGTCTCATAGTCACAATATTATAAAAATGTCACACACTTACACATTTGAAACTCAGATGCATCATGATTAAACAAGTGTTATTATCAATAGGGCATTTAAACAAATAGTTTATTTGGAATTTAATTTGGAAGCACCAGTATTTAATCTCCCAGTTAGAATATAATCAACATCTAGATCAGCTTGGCACAGGAAATATAACCTTCCAAGAAATAACAGACAATAGCACACACAGAGGGTTTGCCTGCTAAGTCAGTCACTTTAGTTGTGTCCCACTCTTTGAGATCCTGTGGACTGTAGCACACCAGGCTCCTTTGTCCTTGGGGATTCTCCAGGCAAGAATACTGGAGTGGGTTACCATGCCCGCCTTCAGGGGATCTTCGCACCTCAAGGACTGTACCTTAGTCTCTTATGTCTCCTACATCGGCAGGCATGTTCTTTGCCACTAGTGCTACCTGGGAGATCTTCATATATCTTCTATTCTGTCCACGATATATATAGTTTTTAAGTTTAAGGAATAAATATATGTGAATACATACATACTGCTATTTGTAAACATCCAACTGGAAGATAAAATAGTTAATGATACACCAAACACATGTCAGTTATCATATAGGACATTTTTGTATACAGTTCATTTACTATCCCAAATTCACCTGCAGATTAGGATGTAATAGCTTATTCTAAACTTGTAAGCCACAGCTTTTGGTATGCTTCTAGACTTTAAGAGATGCTTCATCTATTATACAAGCCTCTTTAAAATATGGCCTTAGGTGGTCATAAGTTGTACCAGGAGACTTTCACTGCACTACTCTCATTTAGATGAGCTTTGTTTAGGAATAGATCTCTCCTCCAAGATCAGTCAAAATGTGGGATACCAGCTGAAAAAGATATTCTAAACCAAAAAAAAAAAAAAAAAAGTATTATTATGGGGATTTCAAAGGACAAATAAAAATAATCTATTTGTGTGTAGCAATATCAGTCATACTGTTCATACTGTTCATGGGGTTCTCAAGGCAAGAATACTGAAGTGGCTTGCCATTCCCTTCTTCAGTGGACCANACTTCTCTTCTTTTCACAGCTATTTGTAAGGCTTCCCCAGACAGCCATTTTACTCTTTTGCATTTCTTTTCCATGGGAATGATCTTGATCCCTGTCTCCTGTACAATGTCATGAACCTCATTCCATAGTTCATCAGGCACTCTGTCTATCAGATCTAGGCCCTTAAATCTATTTCTCACGTCCACTGTATAATCATAATGGATTTGATTTAGGTTGTACCTGAATGGTCTAGCAGTTTTAGGCTGTCTTAATTGCTTTTCATTCTTTTTTCTACATTCTGTTCTGTGGCAGTGACTTCTACCATTCTGTCTTTGAGGTCATTTATCTGTTGTTCTGCCTCAATTATTCTGCTATTGTTTCCTTCTAGTGTATTATTTGTTTCTGTTTGGATGTTCTTTAGTTCTTCTAGGTCTTTGGTAAACATTTTTTGCATCTTCTTAATCTCTGCCTCCATTATTTTTCCAAGATCCTGAATCATCTTCACTGTCATTATTCTGAATTCTTTTTATGAAAGTTTGCCTGTCTCTGCTTCATTAAGTTGTTTTTCTGGGGGTGGGGGTTATCTTATCCCTTCATATGGGACATAACTTTCTGCTCTTTCATGCTGATTAAGTGTATGTAATGTGATTTTTTTCCTGAAACAAAGGAAAATAAAAGAAGAGAAGCTAAAGGCAAAGGAGAAAAAGAAAGATACACCCATATGAATGCAGAATTCCAAAGAATAGCAAGGAAAGATAAGAAAGCCTTCCTCAGTGATCAATACAAAGAAACAGAGGAAAACAATAGAATGGGAAAGACTAGTGATCTCTTCAAGAAAATTAGAGATACCAAGGGAACATTTCACACAAAGGTACCACAAAATTGTATTCATCTCACATGCTAGCAAAGTAACGCTCAAAATTCTCCAAGCCAGGCTTCAACAGTACATGAACTGAGAACTTGCAGTTGTTCAAGCTACATTTAGAAAAGGCAGAGGGACCAGAGATCAAATTGCCACCATCTGTTGGATCACAGAAAAAGCAAGAGAATTCCAGAAAAAATCTACTTCTGCTTTATTAATTACACCAAAGACTTTGACTGTGTAGATCACAAACTGTGGAAAATTCTTCAAGAGATGGGAATCCAGACTACTTTACCTGCCTCTTGAGAAATCTGTATGCAGGTCAAGAAACAACAGTTAAAATCAGCCATGGAGCAAAAGACTGGTTCCAAATTGGAAAAGGAGTACATCAAGGATGTATATTGTCACCCTACTTATTTAACTTATATGCAGAGAACATCATGTGAAATGCCAGAATGATGAAGTACAAGCTGGAATCAAGATTGCCAGGAGACATATCAATAACCTCAAATATGCAGATGATATCACCCTCATGGCAGAAAGTGAAGAGGAACTAAAGAGCTTCTTGAAAGTGAAAGAGGAGAGTGAAAAAGTGGGCTTACAACTCAACATTCAAAAAACTAAGATCATGGCATTTGGCACATCACTTCATGGCAAATAGATGGGGAAACAATGGCAACAGTGACAGACCTTATTTTCATGGGCTCCAAAATCACTGTAGATGGTGACTGCAGCCATGAAATTAAAAGATACTTGTTTCTTGGAAGAAGAGACGCAACCAACCTAGACAGCATATTAAAAAGCAGAGACATTACTTTGCCAACAAAGGTCCATTTAGTCAAACTATGGTTTTTCCAGTAGTCATGTGTGGATATGAGAGTTGGACTGTAAAGAAAGCTGAGTGCCAAAGAATTGATGCTTTTGAAATGTGGTGTTGGAGAAGACTTTTGAGAGTCCCTTGGACTGCAAAGAGATCCAACCAGTTCATCCTAAAGGAAATCAGTCCTGAATATTCATTGGAAAGACTGATGCTGAAGCTGAAACTCCAATACTTTAGCCACCTGATATAAAGAACTGACTCATGTGAAAAGACTCTGATGCTGGGAAAGATTGAAGGCAGGAAGAGAAGGAGACAACAGAGGATGAGCTGGTTGAATGGCATCACCGCTTGATAGACATGAGTTTGAGTAAACTCTGGGAGTTGGTGATGGACAGGGAGGCCTGGCATGCTGCAGCCCATGGGGCCACAAAGTGTCAGACACGACTGAGTGAGTGAACTGAACTGAATGTGGGTTTTTAGTCATGTGTACTGTGGTTTTCTTCTTGCTGCTTCTCTCTGCTCTGTGATGGAAGAAGCATTTCATTGCAGCTTTTTCTTTGTCTTTGGACAGGAGGTGTCTTTTTTGGTGGGTTCCAGCATCCTCGTTTTGATGGTTGTTCAACAGCTTGCTGTGATTTGGGTGTTCTGGCAGGAAGAGATGATCAGACATCCTTCTACTCCACTGTCCTTCCCTCTCTTTTGACAGCATCTCCTCATTTGGTCTCCAGTTAGAAAGCTGTAAGACTCATTTGACAGACATCCTTACTTGCCTTCTCAACACTCATTGCCTTTCTGATCTGATTCAAAATCATCGCTTTTGAAACCCTTCAAGTGCTCCTCCCAAATTGATACTTCCAGCCCAGGCCTCTTCCTTGATCCCTGGACTTGTACACTCAACTGTGAACTTTGTGTAGACTCGCAATATACAAGGCACCTCACATCCAACCCCTAGTCTTCTTCCCTCAACCCATTCCTCTCGCCAACTTCCACATCTCCATAAAGAGCAGTTGCTCAGACCAAAACCTTGGAGCTTAACTTATCACTTTCTCCAAGCCCGTGTCTCATCCAGCAACCTATTGTGTCCTGATTTCCTATAATAGCCACTTCTCACTCTCACTACAGCTTCCACTTCATTCCCTCTCAGCAGTAGCCTCTCTGGTTGGCATCACTATAGTAGCCTCCTGCCCAATCTTCCTGCACATACCCTTATCCTGTTCCATCCATTCTCTGCCCCATTACCAGGCTGGTATTCTCAAAGTAAAACTGAATTGTGTCCCTCTTCTGCTCAAAACTCTCACTTAAAGGAAACCCCAAAGTCCTATCTAGTCTTCCTCCCAGTCACCGTACCTCATCCTCCTGCTTCCTCTCTGATTCCCTTGGATCCTCTCTCCTCCTTGCCCTCAGTGAGATGGGTAGGGTGAGGGGATACAATTTGCTTCAAGGAAAAGGTCAGGCATGTGTGGTGTAACAGCAGAAATGACCCACAGGAAACAGTGGTTTCTGTTGCAAGAACGTTGCTTTCTAAGTATATGGACTCTGGGCGAGGTACCCGACAGGTGTCTCCTCACCATGACTCAGGGATAGGGGGGCGCCCAGTGTGTAGGGTGATGGCTGAGATTCTTTCCTAAGTAGACAAAGGCGCCACTACATGGAGGCTTGGTGTGTTGTCACTTCTCCTTGATTGTTTGGCATTGTATTGAGCCTTTTAATCCCCTAGGTTGTGCCACCGAAAAAACTGTAATAACCAAATGTAGAGTATGAACACAAAATTAGAGGACCACTTGTGTCAATTACAATATTCTCGAACCTAATAATAATTTTAAAATAGTCATTTTAGACTCTAATAAAATCTGGGGTTGACTTGTCCACTGCTCCTTAATTTTGTATATTGGGAGGTGAGCTAAAAGCAGTAACCTTAAGCTGTGTTACCTGGGGTGTCCTACCTAAAGCCCCATGAAGCCTCCTCTTAAACAGTGTTGATAAGACTATTATGATGAAGGCTCCTGGTGATAGTTTTTTTTTTTTTCAGGTAAATTAGTGAAGTGCTCTGAAGGATTTTTCAAATATCAATGATCTCCAAAATAGTTCACTGTTTTCTAATTTCACATGGGGTTGAAGTATTTATTTTAGAGGCAAAGTGCTCTAATCATCTACAATATGCTTCTTGAAAGGCTTTGATTTAAGGCTTATCAGTTGATTTCTGCTAAGGTGATATTTTGGAATCAATGTATGATTTCTGTTGCTGATAGAACGTAGGGCTGTACTCATGTGCTAAGCTGTCAGGGGAAGTTTTAAAAGCTCCTAATGGATTAAAAGATTTTTCAGCAAAGTAGAAACCATTTCAAAGTATGCAAAAATGGATCAGAAAATAAAATTGTTAGAGTAACTTGAAAGTGATTATAGATCCACAAGACTAAATGGGCTAAAATTGCTTGTACAAATCTAATTATGGTGTACTAACTTTCAACTTTTCAAATAGGTTAATTTTTGAAACTCGTTGTTTGTACTTGGAAGACTTGACCAAAGCAATGAGAAAAGTACAGATTTGACTGACCTAGGACACATCAATCTACTGATGGTAAGGGATGAGCCTGGGCTACCATTGAATCTTGATGGTGTCAGGCTACAAGCCATATGTTGCCCTTCAGACCCAAGGAAGAAACTCAGTCCAGAAGCACTATGTGCCCTGGTGCTACTAGACAATGTGGAAATGATGCTCAGTCTGGCAGGAGTAGAGGAAGCACAAGACATAAATAGGTCTGCAATCAGGTGTGAGTTGAGGAGAGTGTGGGCTTTTGAGTAAGAGCTCCCTGAGTTCAACTCCTTCTGCTACCATGTCATAGTCATAAACCTTGATAACTTAGTCCAACTTTTCTGAGCCTTGGTTTTCTCATCCATCAGTTAGGGTTAATAATGGTGGCCATTGTGCTGAGCATGTTGTGAGATTCCCTGTGTAAAGTATCTGCACTGAGCACGTGTTGAGTAACTGCTGGTTATTTCCCTTCTCCTGTTCACTTCTCTACACAGTATAATATCAATGCTGAGAATAAGGAAGTTCACTGGTATCTTCTTATCTATGCCCTGAAAAGGGGGAAATCCATGTGTCCTGAGGGCTGGGCAGAAAATGACAGAGGAGAAATGCACAGAGGAGATGGGGACAGATAAGGTTGCCATGGTCAGAGAAAGCAAGCACAATGCATCGTCCACGACTTCCTAGTGACTTGGCACATAAAATCCCACTTAGAAAATGCTGTTGAGTGGCACACTGGAGTCAGACCAAGGAGGCTGTTCACAGTTTGAGATGTACTTCCCAAAGGTGGAGCCCCTACTCCAGCCTCTGTGAGCCAATGGAAAGATGAGGGGATCAACTATGTGAGCCTGTGACTAGTTTGTAGCCCACTGGTTGGGAGCTTCTGGTATAGAGAACAGTTCACTGCCCTAGCCCCTTTAAGTCCATTTTGGAATGAGATAGAAGGGAATGAATAAGACTCCAAGCAGTCAGTTCCCTAACTCAGCTTTGCAGTGGCCAAAGATGGCTGGTGGCACTGGTCCTTAGTTATGGTGCCAGAGACTAGGGAGAGGGAGCTATGTCTACATGGGAAGCAAAGGCCAAGTGGATGGATATTTTCAGTGCCCTCCTCTCACTTTCCCAACTTCTGTAGGTGAGCTCATTGCACTGGCCTGCTGTAAGTTCTCTTTGCTTTGCCCATAATGCTTTGTGTGGCAGTACTCAATAACCATGTGGTAAGTCGGATGGCAAACCACTCCAGTACTATTGCCTGGAAAATCCCATGGACAGAGGAGCCTGGTAGGCTACAGTCCATGGGGTTGCAAAGAGTCGGACAGGACTGAGCACACTTTCACTTTCACAACTTGGATTGAATAGATAAAGCTGCTGGGAAAGGCCCTGGCCTTCAGGTTTGAGCTTATGCTCTGAGCTCAGTTATTTTTCTGTTCTTCTTTACCTGTTTGTCCAAATCTTGCTCACTGAGCTCAAGATTCATCTCAAAACATAACTGCTTTCTTTCTTTTTTTTTTTTAATTTGTAGCAAAGTATAGCTGGATCATTGAAAAAGCAAGAGAGTTCCAGAAAAACATCTATTTCTGCTTTATTGACTATGCCAAAGCCTTTGACTGTGTGGATCACAAGAAACTGTGGAAAATTCTGAAAGAGATGAGAATACCAGACCACCTGACCTGCCTCTTGTGAAACCTGTATGCAGGTCAGGAAGCAACAGTTAGAACTGCACATAGAACAACAGACTGGTTCCAAATAGGAAAAGGAGTACGTCAAGGCTGTATATTGTCACCTTGCTTATTTAATTATATGAAGAACACATCATGAGAAACGCTGGGCTGGAAGAAACACAAGCTGGAATCAAGATTGCTGGGAGAAATATCAATAACCTCAGATATGCAGATGACACCACCCTTATGGCAGAAAGTGAAGAGGAACTAAAAAGCCTCTTGATGAAAGTGAAAGAGGAGAGTGAAAAAGNCTTGTATGCAGAGTACACCATGAGAAACGCTGGGCTGGAAGAAACACAAGCTGGAATCAAGATTGATGGGAGAAATATCAATAACCTCAGATATGCAGATGACACCACCCTTATGGCAGAAAGTGAAGAGGAACTAAAGAGCCTCTTGATGAAAGTGAAAGAGGAGAGTGAAAAGGTTGGCTTAAAGCTCAACATTCAGAAAACAAACATCATGGCATCCAGTCCCATCACTTCATGGGAAATAGATGGGGAAACAGTGGAAACAGTGTCAGAGTTTATTTTGGGGGGCTCCAAAATCACTGCAGATGGTGACTGCAGCCATGAAATTAAAAGACGCTTACTCCTTGGAAGGATATTCAAAAGCAGAGACATTACTTTGCCAACTAAGGTCCTCTAGTCGAGGGTATGGTTTTTCTAGTGGTCATGTATAAATGTGAGAGTTGGACTGTGAAGAAAGCCGGATGCCGAAGAATTGATGCTGTTGAACTGTGGTGTTGGAGAAGACTCTTGAGAGTCCCTTGGACTGCAAGGAGATCCAAACAGTCCATTCTAAAGGAGATCAGTCCTGGGTGTTCACTGGAAGGACTCATGCTAAAGCTGAAACTCCAATACTTTGGCCACCTCATGTGAAGAGTTGACTCATTGGAAAAGACTCTGATGCTGGGAGGGATTGGGGGCAGGAGGAGAAGGGGACGACAGAGGATGAGATGGCTGGATGGCATCACCAACTCGGACTTGAGTCTGAGTGAACTCCAGGAGTTGGTGATGGACAGGGAGGCCTGGCGTGCTGCAGTTCATGGGGTTGCAAAGAGTCGGACACAATTGAGCAACTGAACTGAACTGACTGAGCAATTAACACACACTAATAAGATATAAAGAAGATAGTCAATTCACTTCCAGGCCCAGTCACTCATGGGCTAGGGGAGAAAACACAAGTCCTTAACTTTGGAGGCCTGCAAAGGAAGCAGTATCTTCAGAGGAAAGCCAGTTTCCATTAGAAGGTAAAAAGAAAGAAAATTCAGAGACTTCAAGATATAAGGGATTGTGCTGATGATGAATCACGAGTGTCTGGGAGCACAGAAGAGTTTCAGTGGTTGGGAAGGGATAGGAAACGGCAGGGATACGCAAAGATTTATGGAATTGAATGGAAAGAGATGAGGAATGATGTGGAAGTCTGGGACTTCTTGAAGTCGCAAACATAAAATGGAATAAAGGCCATAATAAGATTAATCCTTATTTCTCGAACTCAAGAAAGATAATGGTGGCAAGGTTGTGAGTAATGAGGGGCTAGGAAGTTCAAAGTGTGTGTGTCTCTATCTTGATTCCTTTCAGGAGAGCATATTTGCTCCTAGTGCTGGAGCTTCCTCAAGAGTCAAGCTCTTGTTGATGGAATTGATGGACCTAAAAGACTGGTTCCATTCAATTTCAAAAACTCATGTGACCCTCCCACACATGGATTTCTGATCAAACTAGCTCACAGTTTAAAAAATTTCCCTGCTCTAGGGGAAATGTAAGCTAACTTTTCATAGCAGAATTCGGTTTTACTTACATCTGTGTTGCAGGAACGATACCGTTTCCTTTCCCCAAGGCAATATTTTCCACCTCCTGAAGGTCTGAAAACACATTTTGTTTAACATGTGAATATAATATATCTAACCACATAAAGAGTACATAAATTGCTTGATGAAAACATATTGACATTTAAGAAAATAAAAAATTTGACATTTTTTAGTTATTAAAATAATAATCATGGTGATAGCAATAATGATTATGGTTGTCAAACAAAAGTAAGACAATTTACTATGAGTAATTTTATAGGGCTATTCATTGTGATGATACATACATTCTTAAGAAAATGTGATTAAATCAATGTATTTCTAATTAACATAGTAAACAGGTATTCAGTTCAACACAATGAGTTTAAAAATCATTTATAATGAAAAGCCATTTTAATCATATTCAACAAAACACATAATCTGATACTATATGTTTATCAAGTAGGAAGTGGAAAGTTTGTTTTTACAGACTAGAAATAAGGAGAAGACACTAAATAACTTTCTGCAAATAGCTTCAGTTCAGAGTGTATAATGCAGAAATAAATTTCTATCTCATTTCAAATATTACATAAAGTTTAAAAGAATTAAATCAAAACATCAGATACACTTGTATCATATAGATACTTTATAGAATATTCAATTAGGGTGTTAAATACTTGTTTTACATAAATCAATTTCTGGAGTATTTAACATTAGAGAAAGTCATATGCTATTATTTTGGCATGTAATATCTGAATGGAAAAAACTAATTTGTTGTTTCAAAAGTTGTCCAAATCACTCTCTTAAGTATTTCCGTATATTATTTATTACCATAGGGTTTTATACTTTTGGTTATTAAATTACAGTAGCTTGGAGCTGAACTTCATTATTCTGTACTTGTTTTAAAAAGATCAAGTCTCAAGTATAATTCTGGTTCACTGATAACTATTATCAATTTATTACAAAATTATCTCATTGATATTAATTACAAATGAGATAATTAAAGTTACACTTTGAATATATTTTGAATGCCAGTGAATGCTGACTTTAAACAAGGGGGAAAAATGGCCCAGCTTGAGCCAGGATGGGAGAAATGGGTTGGTCAGACAAAAACAAAGTAGTGGGAACAGTGGTGGCACTGCTGTTTATGAGTGGGTGACAGTAGCTCAGTTTAACAGAATGAAAAAACAGAAGCAATACAAAGGGAAACAATTTCAAACTGAAAGAGTGTATTTCCGTATATTATTTATTACCATAGGGTTTTATACTTTTGGTTATTAAATTACAGTAGCTTGGAGCTGAACTTCATTATTCTGTACTTGTTTTAAAAAGATCAAGTCTCAAGTATAATTCTGGTTCACTGATAACTATTATCAATTTATTACAAAATTATCTCATTGATATTAATTACAAATGAGATAATTAAAGTTACGCTTTGAATATATTTTGAATGCCAGTGAATGCTGACTTTAAACAAGGGGGAAAAATGGCCCAGCTTGAGCCAGGATGGGAGAAATGGGTTGGTCAGACAAAAACAAAGTAGTGGGAACAGTGGTGGCACTGCTGTTTATGAGTGGGTGACAGTAGCTCAGTTTAACAGAATGAAAAAACAGAAGCAATACAAAGGGAAACAATTTCAAACTGAAAGAGAAGAAAAGAGAAAACACATTTAGAGGGAGGAACCAAAGACAGGGATAATAAGTTAAAATAGGAAAAAATAAAAGTAGACCATTTTTTTACCCCAGCAGGGGGAAAAAGCAGAGGTAATATCAAACATCATTCTGCACCAAATAATTGTCAGCAAAGAAGGACCTTAACCTGAGTTCTAGACAAAAATGGGAGCACTTGTCATGAAGCAGCTAAGGAGCAGTTTAGTCTCTGGCAGGACACAAAAGACCAACTAGAGAAATCATCCACCTGTTATGGGCACTGGTGGGAGGGAGAAGCAATACAGCTTAGCAAGGAATAAGGATGGGCTGGCTTTATGCCAGGGGACTCTGGCTAGAGAAAGAATGGTGGGAGAGGAGCAGTCTGACCTGCATAAAACAGTCATGAGGAGAAAAGTGGTGGCAGTTCCGGAAAATGATTAATGGGGGCATGTGAATGGAAACTATTTTAACACATGGGCAGTATTCTTTTCATTGTGATTTGTGATGCGAATCAAGGCATTTCAACCCTTGAAGTGTTCTCATTGGTCTTTTTAATACTAATGTAGCAGTAATAATTTTATGTGACATGTGAAAAGACCTTAGGTTTCCTGGGAATAATGGTAATGTAGCTAGGACCAGACCTGGTTTCATCCATAATTCAGTAGTTTTTGGAGGAGGAAATCTATCTGATTATTACTAGATGAAAAGTCTGGCTGCACCTGGGATAGATACACAATGCTTTTCTTTTCTTTTTAGTTACACAGTAAGGTGAAAAGAAGAAAAAGAAAGTCTGTCTAACAAGGCTCCTCCACTTTCCTGTGCCTATTGCTTGTTCTGAAGAAAGCACTTGGCTCACTGGTGAAACGTTTTTACAGATAACATGTGAAACCACAGCTTTGAATCATTTCCAACTGTGTCTTTTTGTTGGCTCCGGCTTACTTTAGCTACTTACGCTGGACTGTCACAGTGTCTTAGGGATGAGGAGACGCCTCCCCCGCAGGTCCTGCTGCACTCTCCCCATAGTGACCAGGGACCCCAGCCCCCATCTACGCTCTGGGGCCAAGTGCCAAAAGGAACACAATCTCCCTGATAACACCACTGCAAGATTTCACAGAAAACACAGAATTAGGTTTTAGGCAGACAGGCTACCAGGATAGAAACAAATACATAAGGGTCAGGCAACGACCAATTATAGGCATTAGCATTCTCCCAATAGATAACAGACTGAAAGTTCTTTAACTGTGTTTAGACATTAGTAAAGGTGCATGTGATTTGCAAATTAGCTAAACAATGATTTATAAATCTCTAACAAATACCAAGCGTCTAAAAAACTTGACTTTACTTCTTTTTTTCCTTCTTTCTTCTCCTCCAGACTTTTGGGGTTTTCTCATTATAGAACCTCAAAAGCCTTTTTTAGATATTTTAGTATTATAACATTTTTTTCTTTATATTCCACTATTATTAGACTCATGGAATGATAACGCAATATGGAAAGTTCCCCAGTAAGGAATTTTTATGATGGTAATTGCTTTCTCTTAAAAAAAAAAAAAAAAAGGCCGATTGAGGCTACAATAGTAAAAGAATGTGTTGTGGCATTTCATCTACATGAGTACTGCAGACATAATAAAAGTAATGCCAAGACACTAGGGACAGGGTACAAAAAAACCCTTATATACACTGACTAGCCATGTGTATATCCCCTACATGAACATGTGTATTGGAATTCTCCTCAGCTTTACTCTCTGCAATAAACCACACATACTGCACATAAGTAGAAAGCCAGGAATAATTTATCGAGATGCAGACATCGCATAATCAGCTCATAACTCTAACATGATAAATCTTATTTGCAGAATATGGTAAAAATGAAAGCCGTTTTTAAAAAAAACCAAACACTATGCAAGAGTTTTATTAGTGCATTTTTTCTGAGTTATCAAAATTTGATGAACCATGCTGATGCTTGGAGACAGAAATGGCAACCCACTCCAGTATTCTTTCCTGGAGAATCCCATGGATAGAGTCTGGTGGGCTACTGTTCATGGGGTCACAAAGAGTTGGACACGACTGAGTGACTGAGCAGCATGCTGATGATATGAAAGTTCTTTGTTTATATGATGAATAACAATAGTGAACATTATCAGAGTGGAGTAATTGTCAGCAATGTTAGTTGTTAAATAAAAATTCAACTTTATACTAAAATGTAAAGGGTTTATGATGTGATTTTTAAAAGTAATAAATTTATTATATTAATTCTATATATCCAAAATTATTTCACTTTCACCATTTGTAGTGCTATCACTCTAGACCAAACTGGCAAAGGGAATAGCTTGTTACCTGGTCCCGTTGCCTCACTTTCTTCTATCTATAATCGACCTATTCTCCAGGGAGCTATCAGAGAGCTCTTTTAAAACATACTATGGTATCATGTTACTCTTTTCCTTAAAAGACTGTAATGGTTTCCTCTTCCCCTATGGTCAACAGTGACATTTGTGACCTAGCCCCTGCCTCCCACTCCAGCCTCATTCTCTTTCTGGTACAGAATGCTCCAGACACACTGGCTTTCTTTCTGTTCCTCAATACACTAAACCTGTTCTCTGCTCAGGGTACTTGGATTTGCTGGTCCTCCTAGAAATACTCTTCTAATTCCTTCTATTGTAGTCTTCGCATCATTTGGTCTCAGGTCAAGTATCATTCAAAGAGGGGGGCTATCTTTCCTTGACCACTCTTACTATGAAGTGGCTGTACCTCACTACCCCTGCCGTCCTCCCCTCCTCCTACTCCAGCATGTACAGAGATTACATCTTCCTGTTTTAGTCCCCTTTACCACTCATTTAAATTACCCATGGCAGAAGATGAGATGGGTTAGACAGCATCACTGATTCAATGGACATGAACTTAAGCAAAATCTGGGAGATAGTGAAGGACAGGGAAGCGTGGCATGCTACAGTCCATGGAGTTGCAGAGTCAGACATGACTTAGCCACTGAACAGCAATAACTTATTTTTTCAAATTAATTTTTAATTACTTTTATTGTCTCCTCTCTTTGGTATACAAAAGCCTTAAGAGCCACATGTGGCTATTCAAATTTAAATCAATTAAAATTGAAAATTCAGTTCCTGAGACCCCTTCTAGGACTCCATAGCCACAAGTGTCTAGTGGCTGTGATACTTGACAGAGTAGATATAGAACTTTCTATCATCACAGAATGTTCTAACTGAAAATGCTGAATGTTTAGAATAGTGCCCAGAATGTAGTGGATATTTAACAAAACCTTATTGAATGAATACATCTGTTAAATTATTGAATTCTGTGTCCCATTTTGGTTACTATATGTCAAGAAGGAACTGGAGATACTGGAGAGTAAAGAAAGTCAAATTCATCTTTGCGTCCTTGGTAGTTGGCATTCAGAGAATGTTTCAGTAATTGTAACAACATAAGGGCTTTTTAAGAAAAGTGCAAAGGAATTATCATTTGTCCATAAAAAATTAGGCAAGAGGAAGTTAAAATTTGGTTGACTATGTAAGGCCAAACATTCTGATCCTAAATCAAATAAATGTTAAAGTAGTGCATTAAAAAAGATAACGAGTTTTGAGCAATTAAAAAGTATTACGAAGAGAAAAAAACCATCTGTCTAAAATGATGAAGCAGAGGGTAGTTGGCTGAACTGATAATATAGTACCAACTCTGGAAGCAGGGCTGCTAATTATGTACATGTGAGAGGGAGAATGTTCAAGGTGCCAGCTTATGATTTACCTAATTGATCTTGAAGACCAACCAGTTTGTATAATGGTATATCAATTGTGTTAGATCTTCATCTATATAAAAAGCATAACAGTGAACCAAATATCCTCTGGTTTTACATTTTTGGTATTACAAATGTTATTACAAGTAGCTACGTGTAAGAATATTTATGCATCATCTATTTTCCTATGAGAGTAACTGAGTAATGTAGTATTAACCAGCAATTACTGTTCTTCCCCACTGTGGTTTGGAAGGACTGATGCTGAAGCTGAAATTCCAATACTTTGGCCACCTGATGTGAATAACTAACTCATTTGAAAAGACCTTGATGCTGGGACTGATTGAAGGCGGGAGGAGAAGGGGATGAAAGAGGATGAGATGGGTGGATGACATCACCGACTCAACAGACATGAGCCTGAGTAAGCTCCGGGAGTTCATGATGGACAAGGAAGTCTGGTGTACTGCAGTCCTGGGGTCACAAAGAGTCAGACACAACAGAGCGACTGAACTGACTGAACACTTAAAAATTTCAAATATTAAAATTTGCGTATTTTTTAAGTCAGAAACTTAGCATTACTGATTTCAAATAAGAATAAAATTTGATTTTACATTTATCTTATATAATCACAGAGCTGCACTTAAATCTCAAAGAGATTTTAGAATTTATGTGGTCTAAGCACTTCATTTTTTCATATGAGGCAACTAGAATCTTAAGAAGGTTGACTTGCCCAAGATCACTTACTGAGAAAAAAGGATTTGCTGTCCAAATACATATAAAAAATGTAGGGAAAAATCAATTGGAGGTGTAGGACTATATATCTGAAGACATTAAAGAATATGCTAATATACTTTATTGAACTGTTTTTACTACATAAAATATAAAATAATGTTAGAGATTTTTAAAAAATTCAATTAGCTACAAGTGTATATATATGTACATATACACAATACATGTATATGTTTTTTCATACCTCCTTGAATATTCTTATAATTAGTAGAGGAAAAAGATTCCACTCTGTGTATTTTTTTAGGGCATGAAATTGTGAAGGCCACAAAAACACTGAAAGATGTAGGTTCTAAAGTATTAAATAATATTGTTTTACATGTTTTTTAGATGCTCACAAAATACAGCACAGGGAAAGAAATCACATAAATTCTCCTCTTAAATGTACACTTAATGTACAAGATAAATACAAATATTCAGTTTGTAAAATGTTGCTCAGTTCTTACCATTAATTAATATATACACAGCAGTATTCTGTAAGTGGTTTGCTAAAACCTTTTATCGTGAAAATTCATGCTATTGATTATATCTATTCTACAGAGTCATAACATAATAGACAATTATATCATAAAGTTAAATAACATAAATTAATGGGTAAAGAATGAAGAATTCATAATAATAATATAAGTATCAGCCATTTAGCAGTTGACAAGAGACTAGTGTCTGGTTTAATAATTAACAACTTAGTCTTCAGTTAGTGTGTTGATTTAGTCGCTCAGTCGTGTCAGATTCTTTGCCACCCTATGGACTGTAGCCCACCAGGCTCCTCTGTCCATGGGGATTCTCCATGGCAAGGATACTGGAGTGGGTTGCTGGGCCCTCCTCCAGAGGATCAAATCCCAGGGATTGAATCACGTCTCCTGCATTGCAGGTGGATTCTTTACCATTTGGGCCACCAGGGAAGCCCAAGAATACTGAGGTGGGTAGCCTATCCCTTCACCAGGGAAAATTCCTGACCCAGAAATACCACCAGGGTCTCCTGCATCGCAGGAGGATTCTTTAACAGCTAAGCTACCAGGGAAGCTCGAAGTTGCTCAGTCGTGTCTGAATCTTTGATGACCCCATGGAATTCTCCAGGCCAGAATTACTGGAGTGAATAGCTATTCCCTTCTCCCAGGGATCTTCCCAACTGAGGGATCAAATCCAGGTCTCCCACACTGCAGGCAGATTCTTTACTTTTTGATCCCACCAGGGAAGCCCAAACATTTTCTTGGCTCCTCTGTCCATGGGGATTCTCCACGCATGAATACTGGAGTGGGTTGCCATGCCTCCTCCAGGGGATCTTCCCAACACAGGGATCAAACCCAGGTCTCTCACATTGCAGGCGGATTCTTTACCATTTGAGCCACCAGGGAAGCTCACCACGGAAGTCTGTGTAGCCTGTTACAAACTTCAGTTCTCATTTTAGCAACATCCTTCTTTGGTCCAAAGCAAGTCCTTTGTTTCTTTTATTTAGTTTCCCTAACTACAAAATGGGGTCTAATTCCAGTTTTTTATTATAATATGGTTTGGATTAGGATGACTACAGAAATTAGTTCTATACAGACATTCCTTCAAAGAAGTTAAAAATCTATCAAATGACTTGTTTAACTGTGCTCTCTGGCAAAATGTTCTTTTGTGCTTGTTTACTTTCCTTTCAACCTTGTGTTTATAGGAAAGGATCTCTGGAATTTTTTCTACCTCTCCTTCTGGTAGTATTATGTATCTTAATGTAGTACATGATTTTAAGAAAGAAACTCATTTACCTTAATTAGTTTTTTAAGAAACCTATAGGGAACTTCATGTGGATCAAGTTATTTGAGCTAATTTTATCTTTTTTTTTTCAGTCTGAAATTTTATTTATTTATTTTTTGCTTTACAATACTTGAGCTAATTTTCTAGATAATGATATTATCAATCTATACTAAGATTTTAATCAAAGTCATAATTAATATAATTAGTTTATGGACAGGGAGGCCTGGCATGCTGCGATTCATGGGGTCACAAAGAGTCGGACACGATTGAGTGACTGAACTGAACTGAACACCAAATAAACTTTTAAGTATACAAATCCTATAAGCACAGTAAAGGTGAGAATTCTGATCTTTGTATTTTCAATTTTTATCCTTTTTTAACCCGAAGATGCCAAAACTGTAAAAGTTCTATTTCCACAGGCATAGAATTTTACTTCATTTCTTAAACTAGAAAAGTTAAATATTCAGAGGGAAACTAGTTTTTAATTTTTATTCTCAAGGGTTATATATCCAATCTAGTTATTTTGTACTATTCTAAATATCAGTCATATTACTTTAGCCTAGCCTATCCAGATAAAGTAGATAAATCTGGCCTTCTTTTCACTAATTCAGGTGTGTTTAACCAGATTCAGAAAGGTGAAAGAAGTGAAACTATCACATTCCAAACATAAAATCTCGTATTGCTCATTCTTGCTTTTCACATTCCTTCTAAATAAAAGAAATATGTCTTTAAAACTATCTAGAAAGATGATATATCCCAGTGAGGCTTTAAAATTTTTCTTAAGAAACACTTATTCATCATTAAACATTTCTTTCTGTTAAGCCACTAAATTTTATTAATATTATAAATCAAACAATCTAACTTTGAAAATGTCAGAATTCTACAAAGTAAAATTTCAAAATAAGTATATACACAGTATTTTAAAATAATTTTTAAAAACTGGGCATATTTTAGGATCTAATTATGGTAGATCTTGTACCATAGCCAGCACTGGATCTAGTCAGCATCTGGAATAAGAAATTCTAAGGAAATCCTAAGATTTTAAAGGATGTGATATTGGTGATTCAATATAGACATTCTTCCCAAATCAGAAAAGCTGAGAGTTGGAGCACAGTGCTATTAGAAGGCTTATCTTTCGCTATGCAGGTGTGGGAATGCTAAAGTTTATTTCAGCCCAAATTTTAAATCAGAACTTGTCATCCCATACTATTCAAATTTCTAGAGCAATTGGAAGAGTTATTCTTTTTTCACTTCCTGTGTTTATAGTTTGGGACACAGTCAAAATATATTAAATTCTACTCTAAGAGAATGAAGATCTAAGGCTGCAAATGTCCGATTATATAGACAGTGCTTTAAAAGGACATGTAATAATTCTAATCTAGTCTTATGTTTACCATGCAAAAATATTAGGAATCAATGTCATATATATGTAAGACTAAATTCTGGATTGTGTCTCTAATTGGGTCTTGTAGAATCATTAAATTAATCTTTTGGCAATAAACCAAGTATATGAAATGTTCTTTGTGGTCACCATCAGAGCTTACAAGAGCTGGGTTTTGATTATCCTTAATATCCTGTTTAGTAACAATGCCAACACTACTATCAGAATTTTTATAGTGTAGATCTTTGTTTACTATCACGTCAAATATGGCATCCCTCCGAGTTCTGTCCAAAGGGCTATTGCTGATGGCATGTCTAATGAAAACTCTTTTACTGCAAGTTACACTGACTGATTTGCAGGAGTGTGACCCATGGACATACAGTACCAGTGCACTGTCTGGGCTCATCAAATTTCCTCCTTTGGTTAAGGCTACTGTCCCAGAGCACATCCATTCAGACCATATGGTTCTTATTCAGCCCTTGAATGGCTTATTCAGGCAAACATCCAATGGCTGTAATAGCGATGTCAGACCCCCCAGGACTCACGCAAAGATCAGTTTTTAATTTTTTGGCCATATTTCTTACTCCATCTGCTAAATGTGCATGGAACAGTTCCCATACTTACATGGAACATTTGTGGAACTGTGCCCCCGGGCAAAGTCCCGTATCTTTTGCAGCCAGAGTTTGACGAGATCATTGTGGATCCAGTCCTCTGGATATGTCTATGCTATCACTTAAGCCATATTTCTCCCCTCCCCCAACCTTTTAAAAAAAAGATTTATTTAAAAAACTATGAGCAGCTTTGGTTTTATCCTGCTGGCTAGACAGGATATAGGTTCCTTCTTGTTCCTTCTGCTGAGAGTAGTTTTGAAATTCAGAAGTAAGATCAGAGGTTGTGGATATATCATTCATGCTTCTGAGACACACAAACTCATGCTTACAGTCTGTGATGCTCATTACTACCAGTTAAGACAGTCTGGCAAATAATTTCTGCCCACCACCATCTAAGGTTGGCACATAATAATGAAAAGTAATGATGATGTTCTCATAACATATTAGCACCATTCCTCTGAGGGCGCCAACGAAAAGCTCACCAATATAGTATCTCATTCCATTCTCACTCTATCTCTATGAAACATGTAAAAATAGATTTGCTTTCACTTTAAAGTGATTCATTATTTTGCCAATTCACTATTTTGCCAACTACCATATATATTTAGCTCACTGTTCTGTCCAGGGGCCTTTTTATTGTGATTCCAGAGATAACAAACTGTTACAAGTAAATAAATGAAAAATCCACTTAGTAATAAAGAGTAAAACATATTGTTAAACCATTTCAGGCTCAGTGACTTAGCATTCCTAGGACAGTGAAAATTTGCCTTTTATTCCACATAATTTCCCATTTGAAGGTAAAATATAATCAGAGGCAGTAGAGAGGGACAGTTTTCAACTTTGGAATCAGAAAGACCTGGGCAAGAATCTCAGCTTTACTATTCAATTGCTATGTAATCTTAGGCTTTCAAGTCTTACTTTCTTCATCTGTAAAATGGAATTAAAACAGTACCTACTGTAGAAGATTTTTGTCAATAGTAAACAGAACAAACATGTGCTTGGCACACTGTAAGTATAAAACTATTCATTATCATTTATAATCATTATTACTGATGTCAACTATTTATAGAGGTACGAATACAGACTAGTTACACAAAGTTGATCAGACCAACAGAAAAGTTAGCTTTAATTTTGTTACTAAGTGTTTGCATGGCTATTTTGGTTTGAATTAAATCCTGGGCTCTTATTTAATATCCAAATGTGTGTGCGCGCCCAGTCGCGTCAGTCCTATCCAACTCTGCAATCCTATGGACTGTAGCTTGCCAGGCTCCTCTGTTAGGAGCCATTCTCCAGGCAAGGATGCTAGAGTGGGTTGCTAAACCCTCCTCCAAGAGATCTTTCCAAACCAGGGATTGAACCTTTGTCTCTTATGTCTCCTGCACTGGCAGATGGGTTCTTTACCTCTAGTGCCACCTGGGAAGCCCTAATACTCAAATAGGTATAGCTTTAAGAGGAAAATCTGCATTTGTTAATAGTACCATGCTTCTCTCTTAAGGAAAAAAGTAGCTTGAGATCAACAAGAATAAAAATTCATAAACAGATAACAAAGCAAATACAGTAAGTGAAAAATAAATTCAGCTCACATGAATAGTACTTTGTACTTTTCTCCCTTAAAAATGTAAGTTGGAAAAAAATGTAAGTTGATCTAGCTTTCAAAGCTTTTTTATAAATTCAAAATTAATAATAAGGATATTTTGAGAGTCTTCTTCTAGCACTCTTTCCTTTCTATTTCTAAGAGTTTTTATGTTTATTTGTTTTTTTCATTCATTCATTTAAAATCTCCTAAGGCTATTCTATCTACAAACCTTCCATGACTTTGGAAGAACGGCTAAGATTTGTTTTACATATTAATTTGAGATGATGAAATCCAAAGTATTGACTTTATGAAACTGCACTCTAATGTTGTGAATATTAATGACCTCTCAGTAGGCAAACTTTGCTAAAACTTAAAGGTTCTTAAATAGACTTTAACGGAGTGTAAGTTGTTGTGCCAAAGTCTGCTGGAAGCTGAGAAGATTCTAAGGAGAGGGTAAGGAGGAAGGAAAGGGGTTCTTTTAACCTGAACATTTCCATTGTTTTTAAATGTATATAAAGAATTATGTAGAATGCATTTGAACAAAGTAACAATTAAATAATTGACAACCATTAGCCTAGATTAAGAAAGTAAATCTTTAGAAATCAAATACATTTTTGTCCCATTTCATTTAGTTTCTCTTGCCTGTGCTTATTCTTACTTATGCTTAGAAATAATTATATTTCCCTTCTATTTGCTAATCTAAATTTAAATTCAATATTGTTAGCTTTGATATTTTTTAGAACATTTTCTACGTAGCCTTCAAAACTGTAATGCATATATAAATGATATCTCTATCAATTATATGCACATAAGCTTTAAAATATGATATTTTAGAGCCCTGCTGTTAAGCACAAATTATGAGATATTAACTGTGTTTACCATAAAGATGACAGAGTTGGGTTTTCGGATAGCCACTACTTGTGATTTACCTAATTAGAGTGATCATATAATTTACAGATGCTTTCAGGAGAGCTCTTAAGTGTTTAAAAGAATGAGTTTTTCATGCTTTGGGTTAAAAATTAAAGTAAAATAAAAAGAGATATCAGGTCTAGTGACAGTATTATTACAGGCAAATAGAAACAGTGAGCTGCTGGTGTAGATCACAAGAATAATAATCAATCAATGGCAAATAAAGAAACATATTCTCACTGTGACTTTCCCTTTACTGTTGTGTATTTCTTCTAAGTACAGATCGATGTAAATTGCTACTTATCATTGACAAGAATTGTTGGTTCCAGAATAAACCTAGACTGTTGTTTTAAGAATGTGGTCCTAATATTCCTATTACATCTATGAAAAAACAGAAAAAATTTTTGGTAGTGTGTGAAGGTCTCTGTATTTTTATTGGCTACTTACAAATGTTTCAAAAAAAGATTCTTAATCTTTAAAAAAATGACCCTATTAATTTATACATTTAGCATAATTTACCAACATTTTCAAACTCAGCATGGAAAAACCATCAACATGGCACTAGGTCATGGGTCCTGAATGAAGCTATCAGCAAGGATTAATAAACTGTGACAGCTACCCAAAAGCTTCATACTTTTTATTTAAACATCAGATTGCAAGCTGAAATTCACTATAATCTTTGTTCAGAACTGAGAACAGATGACAGTGTAGTTACTGTTGTAAACTCAGTCCACAGCAATAAATTTTAGAATCATATATATAGCAATTCCTAAAGAATTTCAAGAATAGCCTAAAATATTCTTATCTGTTTAAACAATTCTTAATAATTATGGTTTTTGAAAACTAGGCTGATGATACTAAAAATTATTCAGCAATCATTTCTATGCTCAATAAATTATTCTTCTACTAGATCTTTCATATTGCAATTTAAAAATGATTCATTAGACTATAGTTATAAAATTCATTTTAGGATCACATAATTTTCTTGGAAATTGTTGCAAAAAAACAGCCATATGACTAAATAGACTCTATTAAATAAGACTGCTGTTGGGCTTTTTTTGTGCACATACAGCTCAAACATATACATATAGAAAGATGAAACTGACTCAGAAAATACTCACTATACTTTCCTGAACAATGCATATTTACAGATATCAAGATAATTCATAAGGCTAGAAAATTACTATCTTCTCAAGCACATTTTAATTAGTATGCATGATTTTCTAGTGGCTGAATATCAAAATCAGAAATTTGTCAGTTTAGTCTACATGTTAAAAGCTAATGAACCTTTTGAGCTTACCCCCTTTTCAATATTCCCAGTTTGACAGAGTGTTCCCTCAGCTGCGGGAATACTGTTGGTGACACAGCGGTTGCTTTTGCTGAGACACCAGAGCTCTCTACACACTTCCTAGGAAAGAAGGCAAAAGCAAGTTGATCAGAAGTAGAGACTAAAATCATATCCACTTGTCCACAAAGAATACCCACAGTATATAAGCCATATTAAGCATTACTTGTCTCTTGCTGGTATTGAAGCATCAGAGATGAGGATTGTAGAGGAGGTCCTTTTAGAAGTTACTCGTTTCACAGATTAATTTTTAAGATTTGTCTTCATAATTCTTTTTTCAATAGATAAAGTATATCTTCATTTTTAGTATATCTTTATTTTAATCAGACTCTTTTTAAAATAATGTACACAAATTCCATTAATATAGAGTAGTGAGAAGGAAAGAATATGTGGAAAGGATGCATATGTTTATTACTCCCCAAAACATACAATAGCACAAATTTTCAAACTAATAGAGTTGCTGAGTAGGTAATTTCCTAGACCTAATGAAATATTCTAATAAAGAGTATTTTTTTAAAAAGAGAGACTATGGGAATGTACAGGGAGTGATTTCTAAAATTATTGTATGCCAAAAGAACAATCTAGCAATGTTATTTGCAGTTCATCAACGTAGCCCACTTTCATGAAAGGGAAATTTAGTTTTGAACAAATGCTGCTATTTATGTGTCATTTCCATAACAGATATATTTCCGATATTATTTGGAGCTGTTCTGTCTTCTTGATTATGACTTTTCACTACCCCACTGTAGCACAGGAGAATTACATTTAACTGTAATGCTGGCAATTTAAAATATTTCATTTTCTTCACACATCTGAGGTGGCTCAGTGGGTAAGGAATCTGCCTGCAATGCAGGAGACACGGGAGCTATGGGTTCAATCCTTGGGCCAGGAAGATCTCCTGGAGAAGGGCATGGCAACCCACTCCAGTATTCCTGACTGCAGAATTCCATGGACAGAGGAGCCTGGAAGGCTACAGTCCATGGGAGTTACAAAGAGTCAGACACAACTGAAGTGACTGAGCACGCATGCACATATTAATCTATCAGATTTTAAAATAAGCTGTCCAACATATACCAAAATAAAGTGCTGGAAAAGAAAGAATGGCCAAAAAAGATTACTTTGGAGAAAATACTGAAAAATTTTAGGTGTTTTTAACATATGCTCACTAACTAGCACGAGGCAGTGTTCAAAAGCATCCCAAAGAAAAGAAATGCAAAAAAGGCAAAATGGTTGTATAAGGAGGCCTTACAAATAACTGCGAAAAGAAGAGAAGTGAAAGGCAAAGGAGAAAGGGAAACATAAACACATCTGAATGCAGAGTTCCAGAGACAGTAAGGAGAGAAAGAGTTTTTAAGTGAATAATGCAAAGAAATAAAGGAATATAATAGAATGGGAAAAACTAGAGATCTCTTCAAGAAAATTAGAGAAACCAATGGAACAGTCCATGCAAAGATGGGAACAATAAAGGACAGAGACAGTATGGACCTAACAGAAGTAGAAGATATTAAGAAGAAGGGGCAAGAATACACACAAGAACTATACAAAAAAGATATTAATGACCCAGAAAATCACGATGGTGTGATCACTCACCTAGAGCCGACATCCTGGAATGTGAAGTCAAAGGGCCTTAGGAAGCATCATTACAAACAAAGCTAATGAAGATGATGAAATTCCAGCTGAGCTATTTCAAACCTAAAAGATGATGCTGTTCAAGTGCTGCACTCAATATGCCATCAAATTTAGAAAACTCAGCAGTGGCCATAGGACTGGAAAAGGTCAGTTTTCATTCCAATCCCAAAAATGGGCAACACCAAAGAATGTTCAAACTATTGCATAATTGCACTTATTTCACACACTAACAAAGTAATGCTCACAATCCTCCACATTAGGCTTCAAAGTACGTGAACCAAGAACTTCGAGACATTCAAGATGAGTTTACAAAAGGCAGAGGAATCAGAGATCAAATTGATAATATTCGTTGGATCACAGAAAAAGCTAGAGAATTCCAGAAAAATATCTATTTCTGTTTCATTGATTATGCTAAAGGCTTTGACTTTGTAGATCACAACAAACTGTGGAAAATTCTTAAAGAGATGGGAATACCAGACCACCTGACCTGCCTCCTGAGAAACCAGTATGCAGGTCAAGAAGCAACAGAACTGGACATGAACAACGGACAGGTTCCAAATTGGGAAAGGAGTATGTCAAAGCTATATATTTCGGAACCTAGAATGTCAGGTCCATGAATCAAGGCAAATTGGAAGTAGTCAAACAAGAGATGGCAAGGGTGAACGTCGACATTCTAGGAATCAGCGAACTAAAATGGACTGGAATGGGTGAATTTAACTCAGATGACCATTATATCTACTACTGCGGGCAGGAATCCCTCAGAAGAAATGGAGTAGCNTATTGCATAGGAACCTGGAATGTCAGGTCCATGAATCAAGGCAAATTGGAAGTGGTCAAACAAGAGATGGCAAGGGTGAACGTCGACATTCTAGGAATCAGCGAACTAAAATGGACTGGAATGGGTGAATTTAACTCAGATGACTATTATATCTACTACTGTGGGCAGGAATCCCTCAGAAGAAATGGAGTAGCCATCATGGTCAACAAAAGAGTCCGAAATGCAGTACTTGGATGCAATCTCAAAAATGACAGAATGATCTCTGTTCGTCTCCAAGGCAAACCATTCAATATCACAATTATTCAACTCTATGCCCCAACCAGTAACACTGAAGAAGCTGAAGTTGAACAGTTTTATGAAGACAAACAAGACCTTTTAGAACTAACACCCAAAAAAGATGTCCTTTTCATTATAGGGGACTGGAATGCTAAAGTTGGAAATCAAGAAACACCTGGAGTAACAGGCAAATTTGTCCTTGGAATATGGAATGAAGCAGGGCAAAGACTAATAGAATTTTGCCAAGAAAATGCACTGGTCATAACAAACACCCTCTTCCAACAACNAGAGTGAAAAAGTTGGCTTAAAGCTCAACATTCAGAAAATGAAGATCATGGCATCTGGCCCCATCACTTCATGGGAAATAGATGGGAAAACAGTAGAAACAGTGTCAGACTTTATTTTTCTGGGCTCCAGAATCACTGCATATGGTGACTGCAGCCATGAAATTAAAAGGCGCTTATCCTTGGAAGAAAAGTCATGACCAACCTAGATAGTATATTCAAAAGCAGAGACCTTACTTTGCTGACTAAGGTCCGTCTAGTCAAGGCTATGGTTTTTCCTGTGGTCATGTATGGATGTGAGAATTGGACTGTGAAGAAGGCTGAGCACCGAAGAATTGATGCTTTTGAACTGTGGTGTTGGAGAAGACTCTTGAGAGTCCCTTGGACTGCAAGGAGATCCAACCAGTCCATTCTGAAGCAGATCGGCCCTGGGATTTCTTTAGAAGGAATGATGCTAAATCTGAAGCTCCAGTACTTTGGCCACCTCATGCGAAGAGTTGACTCATTGGAAAAGACCTTGATGCTGGGAGGGATTGGGGGCAGGAGGAGAAGGGGACGACAGAGGATGAGATGGCTGGATGGCATCACTGATTCAATGGACGTGAGTCTGAGTGAACTCCGGGAGATGGTGATGGACAGGGAGGCCTGGCGTGCTGGGATTCATGGGGTCACAGAGAGTCGGACACGACTGCGCGACTGAACTGAACTGAGCTGATACTCAGGCTTCCTGGCAGCTGCATTAATCAGGACAGTGACACTGGCAGAGGAATAAAACAACAGAACCAAATGCAGGGAACCAGAGAAAGCCCCACATAAACGTGCCCAGCGGGTCTTTATAAAGAGTGAAAATGGATTCAATTCAGGAGCATAGCTTTTTCAATAAAGGGTGCTGAAACAACTGAACACTGACCTAAACCTCATTTTTTTTAAACAAAAATTAGCTTAGAACAGATTATACACTTAAATGTTAAACACAAAACTATGAAATTATTAGAGTTAAATGTATGAGAAAATCTTTGGGATTTGGGGGTAGGGAGTTACTAGACTTGACATCAGAGGCACAATCCATGAAAGAAAAAATTGAAAATAAGGCCTTATCAAAATTAAAAATTTTTGCCATATTAAGATGAAAAGGCAAGCTGTAAAATGGGAGAAAATACTTGGTAACTACTCTATATTATTATCTAGAATATATAAGGAACTTTCAAATTAAACAGTTAAAAAAATCAATGAATCCAATCTGAAAAATGGATTTCACTGAGTAATCTTTTATATACAGAAAGCAAGCACACGAAAGAGATTCAACATACTTGGCCGTAAGGGAGATGCCAATTAAAACCCCAGTGAGATCTCACCTATAGAATGGCTAAAATAGAAGCGATAACGCCCCAAAAGCTGGCAATCTGCATCGCTCTAACATTGCTGGTAGGGGTATGAAATGGTTTTGGAAAACAGTTTCTGAGAAAATTAAATGCAATCACCATATGATTCAACAGCAATCGTCTCTTGGGATTTTCTCCCAGGGAAATAAAAATTTACATTCTCATGAAAATAATCTATAAGGAGGTTCAAGCAGCTTCATTCACAGTAGCTCAAAACTGGAAAAAACCCAGATGCCTTTCTGTGGGTGAGTGCTGAAAAACGTTGGTTCAGCCATGCCAGACTGCTGCTGCCACTGCTAAGTCATTTCAGTCGTGTCTGACTCTGTGCGACCCCATAGACGGCAGCCCACCAGGCTCCGCCGTCCCTGGGATTCTCCGGGCAAGAACACTGGAGTGGGTTGCCATTTCCTTCTCCAATGCACGAAAGTGAAAAGGGAAAGTGAAGTTGCTCAGTCGTGTCCAACTCTTAGCGACCCCATGGACTGCAGGCCACCAGGCTTCTCTGTCCATGGGATTTTCCAGGCAAGAGTACTGGAGTGGGGTGCCACTGCCTTCTCTACTCACTAATGGGAAAGTACAATGAGAACTGCAAAGACCAAAAGCATTGTTTTTGTAAACTTCCTTAAAAAAACCCCAGAAAAACGTTGGTTCAGCCATGCCAGACTGCTGCTGCCACTGCTAAGTCATTTCAGTCGTGTCTGACTCTGTGCGACCCCATAGACGGCAGCCCACCAGGCTCCGCCGTCCCTGGGATTCTCCGGGCAAGAACACTGGAGTGGGTTGCCATTTCCTTCTCCAATGCACGAAAGTGAAAAGGGAAAGTGAAGTTGCTCAGTCGTGTCCAACTCTTAGCGACCCCATGGACTGCAGGCCACCAGGCTTCTCTGTCCATGGGTTTTCCAGGCAAGAGTACTGGAGTGGGGTGCCACTGCCTTCTCTACTCACTAATGGGAAAGTACAATGAGAACTGCAAAGACCAAAAGCATTGTTTTTGTAAACTTCCTTAAAAAAACCCCAAATGATTTGTTTTAGATTACAAATGATTTGCTTTTGATTATAAACACTGTGTAAGATGATGCCTTCTCTTGCAAAACTGATAAACACAAGAACAAATTTTAAACATATGTGATTTGTCCAAGATATTTGAAAAAATAAGAGCCTGATTCTTCATTTAGTATTTAAAAAAATCAGTTTCCCTAACATTTCAAAGAAGAAGTTTGAACGTGTGACTCAGTTGGAGAAAAAGAGAGTGAGATCACCTATATCTGCTCTAAATAGCTTCAGATAAGCCTTCCCATGATACCTTTCCTTTCTGGATCGCATGTGTTCACAAAATAGCTACTTAAAAAAATTATAATGAACTGTTTAACAGGAGAAAAGAGATATGTATTGAATACATATATGTTGACTTTACCATAAACAATTATGTCTATCAAATGACACTATTTTTTATAGCTTGACATATAAATGTGCTTTTAATGAATTTTTTGAGGTATAGTTGTTTTTCAATGTTGTGTTGGTTTCTGTTGTACAGCAAAGTGAGTCAGCTGTCCTTACACATGTCAATACGTCCCCTCTCTTTTTGATCTTCTTCCCATTTAAGTTGCCACGGAGCACCGAGTAGAGTTCCCTGGGCTTATCAGCATCTATTTAGACATAGCAGTGCGTGGTAGGAGAAGGCGACGGCACCCCACTCCAGTGGTCTTGCCTGGAGAATCCCAGGGACGGAGGAGCCTGGTGGGCTGCCGTCTATGGGGTCTCGAAGAGTCGGACACGACTGAAGCGACTTAGCAGCAGCAGCAGCATATTTCTAGGTTTCACATCTAAGCGATATTATATGATGTTTTTTCTTTTCCTGGTTTACTTCACTCTCTCTGGCAGTCTCTAGGTCTATCCACAACCCTGCAAATTACACGATTTGTTTCTTTTTGTGGCTGAGTAGTAGTTGACTAACTTTAAAAAAGTTACCCCACAAAGTAAGGGACAAACTTGAATTTCAGAAAAGAAAGTCAAATTTATCTAATGAAAAACTTGAAATAATAAAAATTAGCAAATACACACACAGAGCAGCAGCACTGTGAATGCGGGGGAAAGCAGTGACCTGACACCACCCAGCAGGGCTTGTCAGTTAAAGAAAAAAACCAAACATGCACACACACACACATACACACACACACACCCCACACACACAGATGCATGCACACAAGCTGTGGATATCTGCTACAACTTGGTGGAATCTCCAGAAAATTATGCTGAATAGAAAGACCAATTCTGATGGTTACATACTATACGATTCTATTTCTATAACATTGTGAAATGGCAAAATTATAGAAATGGAGAACCAATTGGTGGTATTCAGAAGTTAGGGACAGGAAGGAGGAGTGCAGAAGGGAGACCGACATGCTTACAAAAAAGACACAAGGCAGGTCCTTGTGGAAATGCAATTATTTTATATGTAAGCTGTTGTGGGTACACGAACCTACCCTTATGATAAAATTGCACAGAACTCAACTCATGCACACATAAACAGAGAAATGAATACAGGAAAACTGGGGGATTCTGAATAGGATTAGTAGATTTTATCAAGGTTAATATTCTGGTTGTCATTTTGTGCTATAGTTTTGCCTCATCTCACCATCGGGAGAAACTGCTTGAAGGGTACACAGGCTCTATCTTATTTTTTACAACTGCATGTTAATCTATAAAAATATGAATCTTTAAATGTGAATCTTAAAATGTGAATCTTTAAAAATAAGAAGTACATTAAAATTATCCTTGAGCTTTCCTCTGAAATGCAGTTCAGTTTATGTGGAAATGGTTTTGTTTAGTTATTCACTCATGTCTGGTCCCATCACTTCATGGCAAATAGATGGGGAAGCAGTGGAAACAGTGGCTGACTTTATTTTTGGGGGCTCCAAAATCACTGCAGATGGTGATTGAGCCATGAAATTAAAAGACGCTTACTCCTTGAAAGGAAAGTTATGACCAACCTAGACAGCATATTAAGAAGTAGAGACATTACTTTGTCAACAAAGGTCCGTCTAGTCAAGGCTATGGTTTTTCCAGTGGTCATGTATGGATGTGAGAGTTGGACTGTGAAGAAAACTGAGTGCCGAAGAATTGATGCTTTTGAACTATGGTGTTGGAGAAGACTCTTGATAGTCCCTTGGATTGCAAGGAGATCCAACCAGTTTATCTTAAAGGAAATCAGTCCTGGGTGTTCATTGAAAGGATTGATGTTAAAGCTGAAGCTCCAATATTTTGGCCACCTGATGTGAAAAGCTGACTCATTGGAAAAGACTTTGATGTTGGGAAAGATTGAAGGCAGGAGGAAAAGGGGACAACAGAGGATGAGAGATGGTTAGACACACCACCGACTCAATGGAGATGAGTTTCAGTAAACTCTGGGAGTTTGTGATGGACAGGGAGGCCTGGCGTGCAGCGTGGTTCATGGGGTTGCAGAGTCTGACACGACTGAGCAACTGAACTGAAATGAACATGTCCGACTTTTTTGAAACCCCATGGAGTGTAGCCCTCCAAGGTTCTCTATCCATGGGATTTCCCGAACAGGAATACTGAAGTGGGTTGCGATTTCCTTCTCCAGGGGATCTTTCCAACCCAGGGATCAAACCCGTGTCTCCTGTCTCCTGCATTGGCAGGCAGATTCTTTATCACTGAGCCATTTGACTTTTTAAAATTTGCTTTAAATTTTGTTAGGTTGGTCTTTGGAGCTAATTTTGTCCCTTTCCTTCTGAATATTCTACTCAATCCCCCATGTATTATGTGAGTTTTTGACTTTCACCAGGGGAAACATGGTTTCAATCCTGGTCTCTGATCATTTTAGTGCAGGTGAGCTGATCAGCCTCAGCTAAAGACTTGAGTGTCTATCTAGTGATCTCTGGGGCCCTCTCTGTAAAGCACTCTTCCCAGAAAACTCTAGCTGTCTTGGTCAGCTGGAGCTCCAGCTCTGCCTCCTAAGCTTATGGAGACTGCCATGCTGTTCCTGGTTTTTTCCTTCTTCCACTGCAGCTCAAAACACCTAGCATCTTTACGACATTCGGCAACCTGGAGCAATTATAGACTTAGAGCTTTTGCCCTAGGATGCTTCCTCCCAGTGTCTAAACATTGTTGCTGCTGCTACTGCTGCTGCTGCTGCTTCTGCTAAGTCGCGTCAGTCGTGTCTGACTCTGTGCGACCCCATGGACAGCAGCCCACCAGGCTCCCCCGTCCCTGGGATTCTCCAGGCAAGAACACTGGAGTGGGTTGCCATTTCCTTCTCCAAAACATTGTTAGTTCCTATAATTTGTCTTTTTTCAAAAATTTTGTTATAATGTGAAGGCTAAATCTAGCTCCTCTTACTCCATTTTGTTTGGAAAACGGGCATGGACACAAAGATATTTTTAATAAAAATTTTAAATTAGAAAAGTCTATGAAAAAGTTAATAAAATGTAGTAAAAGTTGAGAAATCATAGCAGGTGATGAGGAAGAATGTTAAATAGACAATGTTGAGAGGAATTGAGAACATTGGGAGCATATTATGTAACAGGGGAATCAGCTGTCTCGAAAGAGGGTAGACTGGTAGGTTGGTTGGTGAGATCAGGAAGTTGAAAGTCAGTGAACTAAAATAGTGCACATACGGAACAACAGACTCAGCTAGAAAGAGCAATCTGTGAGACACTTGGAAACTTGGAAAATGGTCTAAGAGCCCCCTTCTTCTCCATCTCGTGTTGAACACGCATGAATAGCAGAAAGCCAAAGGAACAAGGAGGGAAGCGATTCAGAGCCAGTGAGAAGCACAGGGCCGTGTCACGGGGAAAACAGTGAGATACACAGTGTGTTACCTTTAACCAGAAGCCAAAGGCTTGGAAATGTTATATTGAGTTAATAAAGGATGCGTAAAGGGAGAAATTAATATAAAGATGCAAATTCTGTTACATCTCACAGTATTTTAGGAACAAGTAGACACATAAAAAGATAATGAAGCAAGAAACCTCTTCTAAGAAGCAAAGCAAGAGAAACAGAGAAGGAACAGCCTAACTCCAACTGCTGCCACAAAATGGCCTGGAAAATGAGCACAGAAGCCCCCTTATTACCAGGACATAATGGAAAGAACTGAAGTGCAGGCTTTACAGATATCGAGTGGGGAGTAGTCTAAGGCAATGCCAAGGCAGGCACGGAGGAGGACCCTGGCTGAAAGTAGAGGGGGAGGCTCTCTCGTTTTGTTTAAGTGTGTTTGGAGACTTCACGGGTGCCTAAGTCTATTTGTGTCTCCTCCTGACTCTAATCACAGTCAGCCCCCACCCTGGCCACACACAATGCTGTATGTGTCTTCCAGTCCTCTAGGCTGAGCTTTTGGGGTTGTCTGACTTTCTCTGTCCCAGATGGCCCTGATTTCCAGTGTCTGTTCTCTTTTCGCGTGATGATGCTTCTTTGGATGTTACTATGATCCCTTTATTCTGCAAGGTGGTGCCACGTGAAGGCTATGTGTAGAGGATTATATCTGAGAGAAGTACACTAAACAACTCAGAGCTGAAGGTAGAATTCCTTATTCCTAAATGTCCTACAGACATTTCCATCCCTGAGAAATCTTCAGTGATGGGCTTTTCCCCTGGGCCCTGCCTCCCACCATGCTGGTGAACTTAAGCACCATGTGTTACCTCCTGAAACCTCCATCTCTGTGTCCATAGTTTGGTTGTCTTTGACTCCAAAGAGTTATGTTCATTACTGAGAATGATAATCAGTCTAATCTCTCTGCCTGGAACCATATTCAAATGAAGCCATCTAGGGTTTCATGCAATTCCCCACAGTAGGCAATTATAGTTTCTTTCTTCATGTTTTTCTCTCAAAGTAGACTCTTCATTAAAACAGGGCTTGCATCATTTTTGCTTGCCACTTTATAACCAGGAAGTTGCTCAATCTCCAGTACAGAAAATAAATGACCAGTGACTCATTTTCATAATCAAATACATCCACCAAAGTGTATTCATAAGTAATACACTTCTGTCCTGGGAAAATTCCTCTTTTGTCTGTTAACAGATACTTTTCTTCCCATGTATATTTGTGGCTGAGGAATGCATCTATTTTGAAAATTGTAGGTTTGCATAATGGCAATCTGAAGTTTTCTTAATTGGTTCTACAGCTCTGATTCAAAGAAATGACCAGATTTTTTATGATTCCTCATGCACCAGGGTGGCTCACAATCAGAAAGAGAAAGGATATACCATAGGACTTTGAAAAATATTCAAATTCAGATGCTACTTGGGGTCTCCTTAACTAAGTGTTTTGCTAATATTTTAGGGAAAGTAAATGGTTTATTCTAGATATATGATATCTTTTGTGTTATATATATTTCATTGTAAATCTGTGAACATATTTCTGCTTTATTTAACTCTTTTGTAAGTGGTAGATAGCTCATCCCAAACCATGTCTCTCTCTTTTCTGTTTATTAAGTGCTTTTGGATTCTGATCACAAAATTAACTTATATGTGTTTGGGAAAAGTAGACTATGATGGAAAGGAATGTGAAGACCCCCTGTAGTCATAACATCCTGTAAAATATATTGGCTTTGTGGGTTTCCTTGGTACCATATTCTATATGCTCCATTATGCTTTACTTTTTATTTTTTAATTAATTTTTATTTTTTAGTTTGTTTTGCTTTACAATACTGTATTCATTTTGCTATACATTGACATGAATCAGCCACGAGTGTACATGAACTCTCAATCCCAACCCCCACCTCCCTGCTCCCACCCCACACCATCTCTCTGGATTATCCCTGTGCATCAGTCCCAAGCATCCTGCATCCTGCCCTGAACCTAGACCGGCAATTCGTTTCACTTATGATATCATACATGTTACACTGCTACTCTCCTAAATCATCCCACCCTCTCCCTCTCCCACGGAATCCAAAAGGCTGTTCTATACATCTGTGTCTCTTTTGCTGTCTCGCATATGTGTAAGTATACTGTATTGGTGTTTTTCTTTCTGGCTTACTTCACTCTGTATAATTGGCTCCAGCTTCATCCACNAATGTTGTCTATTTCAAAATAAATCATGAATTATTTTAGCAGTTATTTTGCCGTTAGTTCATTATCGTAGATAAACAAGTTTCTACCTTCAAAACATAAATTTACTAGTCATTCTCACCAGGTAGGAAAAGGAGCGACTCCCCTTGTCTTGACATCTCTTTCTAATGTTGTCAAACAAACCTATAGGAATTGCATTAAACCTAAAGATCACTGGGGAAGGGGGAGAATTAGTGTGTTTACTATGTTGAATCTACCAATACAAGAACATAGTATGTCTCTTCAAATATTTACAACTTCTGATTATTTAAGCAAGTGTTTAAAACACTTTCAGCATACAAGTTCTATACATGCTTGTTAGGTTTGTACGCATTTATCTCATTTTTGAATGATTGGTCATAAATTTCACTATTAAATTTGACTCCATGTATTCACTGCAAGTATATAGAAATAGAATTGATGTGTGTAGGTTTATTTTGTATCCTGAGACCCTGTTAAACTCAGTTGTTATTTTAGAAATATTAAACATTTTATATAACTGTCCATTTTATGAAACCACCTGGCTCTGGAGATTTCTTTTTCTTGAGTTTAAATATAAGGAATTAAAATTTTAAAATAGTTGTAGAGGTGTTCAGATTATCCAGTTCATCTTGTGAGAATTTTTATATTTATACTTCTTGAGGAGCTGGCTCATTTTGCAGAAGTTATCAAATTTGTGTGTATAAAGTTGTTTGTAGTATCACTTTATTATTTTTTGGTATCTGTAGGGTCGATGGGTATCTCTTGTTTTCTTCCTGATACTTGTAAATACTATTTTCATTATCAGTCTTGCTAAAAGCTTGTCATTTTTACTGATCTTTTAAAAAAGTAGTTTTCATTTTATTGATATTTTATATTGTTTTGTTTTCAGTATCACTAATTTCTGCTCATGTCTGAATCTCAATCCTTCCTTCTGCCTGCCTTGAATTTTTTGCTTTTCTTTTTTTAGTTCCTTTAAGTGGGAACTTACTTTATTAATATGAGATTTCTCAGTTTCTCTATAGTCAACATTTAGTGTTGTAAATTTCTTGCTAAGCACTGTTTTAGCTGTATCTCACAAATTTTGGTATGCTGTTTTTACATTTTTAATGGGAGTATAAAACCTCCACTTAGACCTTTGGATTATTTATAAACATTGGTCTGTAAATATTGTTCTCTAAATACTGATTTGGAGAAGGAAATGGCAACCCACTCCAATGTTCTTGCCTGGAGAATCCCAGGGACGGGTGAGCCTGGTGGGCTGCTGTCTATGGGGTCGCACAGAGTCGGACACGACTGAAGTGACTTAACAAATACTGATTAGATCCTGTTTGTTCATAGTGTTGAGTTCTTTTCCATCCTTCTTGAGTTTCTGTTTAGTTGTTTTGAGAGGAATACTGAAATCTCAGCTATAATTGTGAATATGCTTTTTTCTCATTTTAGTTAATCAGTTTTTTCTTCACCTATTTTTCAGCTCCATTATTGGGTGCAACACATTGAAAATCGCATTGTTTACTTGGTGGAGAATGTTTTTATCTTTATGTAATGTTCCTCCTCTGTTCCTGGTAATTTTATTTGTTCTAAAATTACTTTATCTTATGTTAATACAGACTCTTCTGCTCTGTTTTGATAATATTTGCACATTGTACCCATTTCTTTTTTTTTTTTTTGCATTCAACCTATTTATATTGCTGTAATTGAAGTGAACTTCTCATAGACATTAATTAGTGGGTAATTATCTTATCCATCTAGCAGTTTGATTACAGATCTTCCTCTACTTATGATAGGGTTATTAACTGATTAGTTGAAAATATTAAAACACCAAAAACAAAAACAATTTAAAAAAAGGTGAAAATGTAAAAAATGTGTTTAATACACCTAACCGACTGAACATCATAGCTTACCCTAAACTAACTTAAATGTTAAATGTTAAGCTGAAGCTGAAACTCTAATACTTTGGCCACCTGGCGTGAAGAACTGACTCATTGGAAAAGACCCTGATGCTAGGAAAGATTGAAGGCAAGAGAAGGGGACGACAGAGGATGAGATGTTTGGATGGCATCACCAGCTCAATGGACATGAGTTTGAGCAAGCTCTGGGAGTTGGTGATGGACAGGGAGGCCTGGCATGCTATAGTCCAATGGGTAGCAAAGAGTTGGACATGACTGAACTGAACTGAACTGAACTTAAATGTGACAGTTATATTAGCCCACAGTTGTGTAAAATCATCTAGCATACAACCTGTTTTATAACAATTGTTTAATATCTCTTGTAATATATTGAGCCTTGTACTGAATGTGGAAACAGAATTGTTTTATGGGTGTAAAATGGTTGTAAATGTATTGATTGTTTATCCTCAAGATAGTGTGGCTGACTGGGAATTGGACCTCACTGCCACTGCCCAGCATTTTGAGAGAGTATCATACTGCATATTGATGACCCAGAAAAAGATCAAAATTCAATCTGCAATTTCTATGAATGTATATCACTTTTTCACCATTGTAAAAGTCAAAAAATCATAAGCTGAACCATCATTAGGTGGTAGGGGACTATCTCTACTGTGGTAAACATTTACATTTATTGTAGCTGTTAGTTGAGGTTTAAATCTGCCATTTTATCATTGTTTTCTATTTGTTCCTTCTATATTTTATGTTTATTTTTTCTTTTCTCTGCCTCCTATGAGTTACTAGAATGTTTTTTAGAATACATTGATTTATTTATAGTGCTCTTGGGTGTCTCTCTTTGTATAATTTTTTAAATTTTTTAAAAATTTAATTTATTTCTTTTAATTGGAGGCTAATTACTTTACAATATTGTATTGGTTTTGCCACACATCAACATGAATCCACCACGGGTGCACACATGTTCCCAATTCTGAGCCCTCCACACACCTCCCTCCCCATACCATCCCTCTGGGTCATCCAGTTCTAATGAAGTGGATGAGACTGAAGCTGATTATACAGAGTGAAGTAAGCCAGAAAGAAAAACACCAGTACAGTATACTAATGCTTATATATGGAATTTAGAAAGATGGTAATGATAACCCTGTATGCGAGACAGCAAAAGAGACACAGATGTAGAGAACAGTCTTTTGGACTCTGTGGGAGAGGGAGAGGGTGGGATAATTTGGGAGAATGGCAATGAAACATGTATAATATCATATAAGAAATGAATAGCCAGTCTAGGTTTGATGCAGGATACAGGATGCTTGGGGCTGGTGTATAATTTTTTAAATGGCCTGTTCTTCAGTAATTTTTTTTTAAATATTTAAGAAAGAAACCATGCTAATTTAATGCAAACATCTAAAGAAAAAACACTTCAAATACTTTTATGAAACCTGTACAGTCTTTATGTCAAAAACTGGCAAGGACCCTAAACAAAAATAAATTTACAGACTCATCATTCTTATAAACATAGATGTCAAACTTTAAGATATTAAAGATATAAGATATTAAGCAAATTAAATCAGGTGCTTTATAAAAAGAAAAATGCATCAATGTCATATGGAGCCTATTTCAGGAATGAAGGTTGCTTTAACAATTGAAAATTAATGTAATTCACTATATTAACTGAAAGAAGGAGAAAAGACATATGACCATCTTGATTAAATTATAAAATATCAATTGACAGAATTCAACACTTGCATTTAATTTTTTACTCTACTATTAAAAACTAGAACAAAGAGTGATTTTTTTCAGTCTAAGAAAGGATAGCTACCCCACTGCACATATCAGACTCAATGGAGAAATATTTTAAAATTTCCCCATGATATCTAGAGTACTTGAGATGTTAGAAAATGAAGTCGCTCAGTCATGTCCGACTCTTTGCTACCCCGTGGACTGTAGCCCACCAGGCTCCTCCATCCATGGAATTTTCTAGGCAAGAGTACTAGAATGGGTTGCCATTTCCTTCTCCAGGGGATCTTCCAGACCCAGGGATTGAACCGGGGTATCCTGCATTGCAGGTAGATGCTTTACCGTGTGAACCACCAGGGAATCGTTTGACAATAAAAAATGAAAAAAAAAAAGATACAAGGATGTGGCAAAGGAATTAAAATTACCATTATCTTGATTATAAAAATAATAGGTAATTTTATAGATTAATAACTACCAATATATCTGGATACATAAAACCAATTATATTCTGCTTTACCAGAAACATATCAAAAGCAAAGTCAAGATGATGGTACCATTCACAATAATAACCAAGAATAGCGGGTATCTAGTATTGAATACACCAAAAAGATAAATAAGGCTTCTATACTGAAAACTGGAACACATTATTGGGAAAAATCAAGGGTCTTATATAAATAATGAGAATACACATTTGGAGATAGTAAGAGTAAACATTTAAAGCCCTATACCTCCCTCATCCAAATTCTCTGTCTATAAATTTACCTTTTTCTAGATGCTTCATGTAAATGGAATTATGTGACATATAGACTTTTGTGTCTAGCTTTTTCACTTAGTACAGTATGCTTTAAGCTCATTCATTTTGTAACATGTATCATCATTTCTTCTAAATACTGTCATTTCACATAATTTATTCTCCTTCATGGCTGAATTATTCCATCGAATGAATGTGGCACATTTTGTTTATCCACGCACTAATTTATGGATATTTGGATTGTTTCCAGTTTAGATGATTATGAGTAATATGGCTATGAATTTTTGCATAAATCTATCCGTGAGAACATATATTTTCATATCCCTTGAGGATATTCCAAGGAGAAGAACTGCTCAATCATATGGTAAATATAACTTTTAACTTTTCAAGAAACTGTCAAAGTGTCTTTCAAAGTAGTTGCAATATTATACATTCTCAGCAGCTACCCATCAGGAATTATAAAGACTTTGCTGCTTCAAACAGAATAATGACAATGAAAGTAATGGAAATAATAATAACCATTATTTTATTAATTTTTTCTTTCTCATTTTTCTTTTTTTCTTTGCTTTCTCAATTTTTATTTATCAGGGAACCATTTTGTTGAAAGGAATGAGCTTGGGATATATATTACCAACAACTTGAAGCTCTCTGTAGTAAACTAAACCCCAGTTGGTCAGCAGTATCACCTGGACTCTGTATTACTGGTGTATATAATGAATAATGAATCAATGCAAAAGAAAATACATCTTACTATAGATATATAGTAAGTTTTAGCATCTTGTAAAGCTAATCACGCTTCCCAGGTGGCTCTGTGGTAAAGAATCCACCTGCCAATGCAAGAGACATGGACTTGATTCCTGGGTAGGGAAGAATTCTGGAGGAGGAAAGGGCAACCCACTCCAGTATTCTAACCTGGGAGATCTCATGGACAGAGGAGCCTGGCAGGCTACCGTCCATGAGGTCGCAAAAGAGTCAGACACAACTTAGCAACTAAACAACAACAAAGCTAGTCACTTCTCATTATGTGCTTTGTTTTTGTTTTTCAAAAATTTCTCTGGGAAAATACATCTTTCTTCATAAAGATTCAGTTGAGTCAGTTAAGTCGCTCAGCCATGTCCGACGCTTTGTGACCCCATGGACTACAGCATGCCAGGCCTCCCTGTTTATCACCAACTCACGGAATTTACCCAAACTCATGTCCATTGAATCAGTGATGCCATCCAACCATCTCATCCTCTGTTGTCCCCTTCTCCTCCTGCCTTCAATCTTTCTCAGCATCAGCGCCTTTTCAAATGAGTCAGTTCTTCGCATCAGGTAGCCAGAGTATTGGAGCTTCAGCCTCAACATCAGTCCTTCCAGTGAACACTCAGGATTGATCTCCTTTAGGATGGACTGTTTGGATCTCCTCACAGTCCAAGGGACTCTCAAAAGTCTTGTCCAACACCACAGTTCAAAAGCATAAATTCTTCAACACTCAGCTTTCTATATAGTCCAACTCTCACATCCATACATGACCACTGGAAAAACCATAGCCTGGACTAGATGGATCTTTGTTGGCAAAGTACTGTCTGCTTTTTAATATGCTGTCTAGGTTGGTCATAACTTTCCTTCCAAGGAGCAAGGGTCTTTTAATTTCGTGGCTGCAGTGATTTTCAGTTCANTTGATGCTTTTGAACTGTGTTGTTGGAGAAGACTCTTGAGAGTCCCTTGGACTGCAAGGAGATCCAACCAGTCCATTCTGAAGGAGATCAACCCTGGGATTTCTTTGGAAGGAATGATGCTAAAGCTGAAGCCTCTGTACTTTGGCCACCTCATGCGAAGAGCTGACTCATTGGAAAAGACCCTGATGCTGGGAGGGATTGGGGGCAGGAGGAGAAGGGGACGACAGAGGATGAGATGGCTGGATGGCATCACGGACTCGATGGACGTGAGTCTGGGTGAGCTCCAGGAGTTGGTGATGGACAGGGAGGCCTGGCATGCTGCGATTCATGGGGTCGCAAAGAGTCGGACACGACTGAGCGACTGGACTGAGCTGAACTAACTGACTACTAGGTTCACATTATCCATCATATACTCTTCGCAACAGTTGTACATGCTAAGTGGTATTTTACTCATTTTAAAATGAAGCTTAAAAAAGTTAAGCATCTTGTCCAGGGTTCCAAGAGGCTTCCCAGGTGGTGCAGTGGTCAAAGAATCCACCAGCCACGCAGGAGATGTGGGTTTGATCCCTGAGTGGGGAAGATCCCCTAGAGAAGGAAATGGCAACCCACTCCGGTGTTCTTGCCTGGAGAATCCCATGGACAGAGGAACCTGATGGGCTGTAGTCCATGGGGTCACAAACAGTTGGACATGACTGAGCGCGCGCGCGCGCGCACGCGCGCACACACGCACCAGGGTTACAAAATGAGTGATGGAGCCAAGATTTGGATCACGGTGGATCCCTTGAATACAAGTCTGAATCTAAAGGTCTGTGTGAGGCTAAATGTGTCCCCGTGTTTGAGAATTATTGGTAAAACAGTGGCTCCCCTGGGGAGTGGGTCCCCCTCCAGGGGATGTTTGGCCACGTCTGGAGATATTTTTGGCTGTATTAATGCGGTGGGGGCGGGAAGAGGCTGCTGTTGGCTTCTAGAGGGTAGAGGCCACTCGGATGTTGCTAAACAGGTTAGAAAGAACAGAACAGTGCCCCTGCCCCCCTTGCAAGAAGAATTATTAATCTCTAATGTCAACAGAGCTGCTATGAAACCAAGGGCCCGTCTCCTAAGGGGAACATTTTGAACTTAGAAACCTGAGGATTTATTCTTCCGCTTAGATATATTTACTGAACACTTTGCCGGGTCACGAGAGGGACATGGAAACAAGACACCAGGCTGTGCCAGTAGCGAGGTTACAGCGCAGAAGGGCAGCGGCTGGGGCAGGAGACGCACCAACACTCAACTCAATGTGGAACGCAGACCGTGCAGAGAGTCCAGTCGGGGCCGAGCTTGTGCAGGGGAGGGAGGGCTCACGACTGCCTCTGGGTCGCATCAGGGCGGCTCTGCAAGTGGAGCTAAGCTGGTCGGAAGACACAAGAGCACCTGGGGAGCAGCCGAGGTTCCGAGATTCCGGCTGAGAGGAACACGGGCCCCTGTTAGCGCGGGGTGCGGGGGGATGGCTGGGAAAGCGGCTGTGACTGGAGCTTGGAGGCCAGGCTGAGGTCTCCAGCCTGGGGGCCCGTCACAGCGGTGGAAAAGACTTCCCTCCCAGAATGCTGGTCTAGGGCCTCCCCCGCCAGGCCATGGGGCCAGCGGCTTCCACAGAACTCTCTAAGGGAGAAGATGCTGGAAATGGGTGCAGGAGGGTAGACTCCTGATTTTAGGACCCACTCGATGCTGAGTATGTAACAAAGCTACTTCACCTCAGAGTAGCGCTTGGGGAGATGGTCACTTAGAGTGGGAACACAGGTGGGGTGGGGGCCCCTTCTGCACAGTTGTTCTGCTAAGGGCTGGGCCACTCCGGCTGTAGGGAACAGTGGGGTGGATTTGCAGCTCCTAACCCAGGATCTGCTTCATAAAGGTGAGCTGTTCAAACAGGGCCTGTGTGCAGTCTTGCCCCACCAGGCCACAGGTGTGAGGCCTTGTACCAAGAACACAGAAGCAGAGCTGAGAAGCAAGGTCGCCTCCAAAGCTGACTGAACCCCTTTGTAACTGTTGCCTGCAGAGTCCCATGACAGAGGAACCTGGCGGGCTACAGTCCACAGGTCACAAAGAGTCAGACGTGGCTGAAGTGACGTGACACACACCCACGTAACCATTACCAAAAGCCCATGATCATCACTAACAGGCTTCCTGACTCCAAATTAGTCAAAGATGCCCACTCCAGTAAACACCCTATAAGGCCCCAACCAGTCCCGTAACACCAGCCTTCCAGCAGGAATTGTCTTTGCCTCGAGGCTATAAAAATTGGCTATTAACCCACGAACACTGTCGACTCTCCCTGGCCTGTCAGGAGTTGTCGGCCCGCTGTGCTTGCAGGGCCCACGTTATCTCTGCTCTTTGTTCTTAATAAGCTCACTCCCTTCTGTAATGCTCTGTGTCTGGAAATTCTTTTCCAACCGGCTCTCGGTTTGCCTCAACAGCTCAGTGTGGTCACAGCTTCAAACACGGGTACTACCTAGTGATGTGATTTTCTGGTTTATCACCTTACCATGAAATAGCATTAAGAATTATTGGGGCATGTCTGGTGTACTAGGAAGAATATAATCGAGGATGACTGACTGACTGGACTCACACTTGCCTTCAATGTCCTCTCTGCACGGCCTCCAGGCTCAGCCCCCAGGACACTCAAGACCCCCGAACCGGAACTCGGGGGAGAGGTAAGGTCCTCTCCCGCCAGCTACCCTTGCAGACACTCCATACACACGGGCTCCTTTAACTTCACGACACTCTTAGGATTTACGTTCAGTTCATTCCTTTTTTGCAAATGAAGAATCAGCCACCCAGACAGGCTAACTCACCGCTAATCCCCGTAGCCTGCAGGGGCTACATTTTACCGCGTGTGCGGTCATGCTCTTTTCTGTTTTGCCACGTTTCTCCCCGCTTTTTATCTTTCATAGAAAGTGGACTTTCTTTTTTTACCTGTGTGTGAGCTGCTGGAGACCACGGGCATCAGCATTAGTGGCAGCAACAGGAGGAGGGAAGAGATTAGAACCTTCATTTCACCTGTCAGTGCTGCTGCGCGTCCACTCTTCACAGCTCCCAGTGAGAGGGTCCCCACTTCTCCTGGCGGCTCAGGCCGTGCGTGGAATGTGGCTTGGGTTGGGGGGTGGATCTGCACTTTACTCCCAGGCCAGCATTCTCATTAGAGGGCGGGAAGGGCCGAGTGGCGCTGGCCTTGTTAGGTAACAGGTCGGACCATGTGTTTTATGGGAATCTGGGAGGCAAAACTGGCCAAACAAATGAAGCCTTTGTAGGAACACAAGAGGGTGGCTGGTAACCTGGCCGCTGTACTCGTCCCCTCCCTCCGTCCCGCCTCCCCACCCCACAATGTGCTATGATTTCTTCTTTTGGTTTGCTTGAATTTCCTTATACGTTTGAGTGACGTTTTCTAGCTCAGTGTCTGGCAGGAAAAGTGAGGGCTAAGGGTTGGCAAAGAGGGTGACACGGCCTGTCTCTCCTCTGTCCTCCCCGCTCCCAGCCTCAGCACAGTATCAGATGGTTGCCGTGTCCCCCACTGTGGACAGCGTCCTCCAATTCTGTTGCCGTGTAAGGAGGGAAGCAGAGAGGATGGAGGAGAGGCTCTTCTCCCGTGCCGAAACACTGCCCTGGAGCACTGGGTCAAAGCAGGCCTCCTTGTTGGTGGTCAGGCAGGTGGCCGTGGCCTGGTTGTTGTTCAATTGCTTAGTCGTATCCAACTCTCTGCGATCCCATGGACTGCAGCGTGCCAGGCTTCCCGGTCCATCACTAACTCCCGAAGCTTGCTCAGACTCGTCGGTTTACTTTAGAGACGGATTTGCCAGCCAGGAGGGGTGAACACTGGCCCCCAGAATGAAGCTGGCCTTCAAGAGGGAACCTGGTTATGAAGTGATGCCAGGATTCAGTGGGACACCAGTTCAGTTCAGTCGCTCAATCGTGTCTGACTCTCTGCGACCCCATGGATTGCAGCACGCCAGGCTTGCCTGTCCATTACCAACTCCCGAAGCCTGCTCAAACTCATGTCCATCAAGTCGGTGATGCCATCCAACCATCTCATCCTTTGTCATCCCCTTCTCCTCTGCCTTCAACCTTTCCCAACATCAGGGTCTTTTCCAATGAGTCGGCTCTTTGCAACAGGTGGCCAAAGTATTGGAACTTCGTGGTATATGGCCTCATGGCTCCTGCCTAGAGGAGAGGGATATGGGTTGGTGGAAGACCCTCAAGGCTACAGGTCCAAGAGGATTTGAGAAGCAAAAGCCACAGTAGGAACAGTGTCTGCCCAGGCTGTTGGGGCTCCTGGTGCGAGATCTTGTTTGAAATCAGTCCAAGATGAAAGAGAAAGGTGATACTTCTTGGAGCAAACATCAAGGGTCCAGAAGGGCGGCACTTACTGACGTGACTCATCCCAGAGACTTCAGGAACTGGGCTCAAAAATAGAAGAGAGGCTGGTCTTAAGGGCCAAGAGATGTTTGTGGGGCTAAAAGAAAGAAAATAAATGCTCAGTCATGTCTGACTCTTTGCGACACTTTGGACTGTAGCCCACCAGGCTCCTCTGTCCATGGGGTTTTCCAGGCAAGCATCCTGGAGCAGGTTGCCATTTCCTCCTCCAGGGGATCTTCCTGACCCGGGGACTGAAGCCGCGTCTCCTGTCCTGCAGGCCGGTTCTTTACCTGCTGAGCATTGTGGAAGCCTCTGTGGGGCTGAGGGGAAGGTTAACAAGGAAGCCCTCCCTGTTCCTCCAGGCAGGTGTGAGAGAAGGTGGTGTGACTTTGTTCTAGTGGAGAGAAGGAAAGAGGCCAGGCATGGCTTTGGTTTGCTCATTCCTACCCTGTCAATTTCAGATTCTTTTCGCCTGTGGACCTAGTAGAGACTTGATTGTAGACTTTGCTACAAAGTTTATGAGCATCTGCAGCTGTCTGGCACTTCACTGGATAGTGGGGTCCTTGAATTGAAGGCTCCGTCTGAGCTGGTCTAATGTGTAAAGTGCTACTGTGGCTCCTCCCTGGAAAATTATTATTAAAAAAAAATTTTTTTTAAATTCATTTACTTATGGTTGCCCTGAGTTGTTGCTTTGCACAGGCTTTCTCTAGTTGCAGTGAGTGGGGCTACTCTTCATTGTGGTGTTTCTCCCTGTGGTGGCTTCTCTTGTTGTGCAGCGTGGGCTCCAGGCACACAGGCTCAGAAGGTGTGGCACCCTGGCTTAGTTTCTCTGTAGCCTGTGGAATCTTCCCGGACCAGGGATCAATCCCATGTCTCTTGTTTTGGCAGGTGGATTCTTATCCACTGAGCCACTACTCCCTGGAAATTTCTAACTGTGGTCTCAGTCCTCAGGATGCTCAAGTCTAACCAGGGAGATGACACACGCTTTATAAAACCTAGGGATATTGTGCAATCAAATTTCAGAAGTGGCAGCAGTTCACTGTGGACGGTGAGTAGCTAAAAAAAATTTGGGTTCAGTGGTACTTGGGCTGGGTCTGAAGGGTGGGGTAGGGTTTCTGTTGATGGAAGGCAGGGAGGAGGGCAGGGCCAAGAAGGAGCACAGAGCTGACTGGGTGGGGATTTTTGAGGCAGGGCTGTTAATTGTTCACTTGTAAGTTCCTAAACTTATGTAGGGCCTGGCACTTCGTGGGTGCTCTGCAAATATTTGTCAAATTGACTGATATTTTTGTAAGCCTTTATCTAGACCTGCTATGTTAGAAAGCATGTGAAAGTACAGTCCATTATCGGTAAAACATTCTTCTGATAGAAGGTCACGCACACACAGGGAGCCTGAGGTGGTGCTTTACTTCCCCATCGGGTCCTCCTCCAGTCTGCCCCAAGGCTGCTAATCAGGGGGCTCCTCCCCGCAGCTTCCTCCAGGTCCCCTCAGTCTGTTCACCCCCATCATCTCCCCAAGTCCTGGCTCCCTAGCGGTTCACTCCCTCTGATTTTCCCCTCTATGGACTTGAAAAGGGATGTTGGGTCCTGTTTCCCGTGGGAGAGGACTTTGGGTCTCTCAACTGCATTGATGTAAGACACTCCCAAGACAGACTTTTCTCTTGTTAATATAGACAATGGGCTTCCTTAGTGGCTCAGACGGTAAAGCATCTGTCTACAATGCAGGAGACACGGGTTCGATCCCTGGTTGGGAAGATCCCCTGGAGAAGGAAATGGCAGCCCACTCCAGTATTCTTGCCTGGAAAATCCCATGGACCGCGGAGCCTGGTAGGTTACCATCCATGGGGTCGCAAAGAGTCGGACACGACTGAGCGACTTCACTTCAATATAGACAATCACTCAGGGCTTCCCAGGTGGCGCTAGTGGTAAAGAATCCACCTGCCAATGCAGGAAACGCAAGAGACATAGGTTCGCTCTTTGGGTCAGGAAGATCCCCTGGAGTAGGCAATGGCAACCCGCTCCAGTATTCTCGCCTGAAGAATCCCAAGGTCAGAGGAGCCTGGGGGGCTGCAGTCCATCGGATCATAAAGAGTCAGAAACGACTGAGCACGCACGCTTAGAGGTCACCCTGAGAACTTCGGTTATGTCAAGCAGTCTTTGTGTCTTACAGAGGTCTCCTTCCAGGAAGGAGGTGAGGGGAAAGTGGGAGAAATAACCATTTTCTACTGTTATTTAGTTTCCCCACTCTTCAGTATACTTTGTGTGTGTGTGTGTGTGTGTGTGTGTGTGTGTGCTCAGCCGTGTCCGACTATGCGCCCCTGTAGACTGTAGCCTGCCAGACTCCTCTGTGCATGTACAGTGTACTTAGACAGTCAAAACTGCTTGTTGATTGTATCATATCCATGCTCCTGTTGCTCTAAGAAGAGTCATTTACTCATACACACAGTCAGTGACACAAGAGACGTAGGAGGAGGGCATGGCAACCCTCTCCAGTACTCTTGCCTGGAGAATCCTATGGACAGAGGAGCCTGGTAGGCTACGGTCCACAGGGTTGCAAAGAGCTGGACAGGACTGAAGCGACTTAGCACGCACAGTCAGGGAGCATCCAAGTCTCTAATGTATTTGGGTGGTGGCTTCCTAGAAGAAGAAGGTGTGACGTCTCTCTGAAGAGCTCTCACCCCACACATAGGCCTGTGGAGGGTTAGTCCAATTGCTCCATGATTTGTTCAAGGTCACAGACAGTTTGCCTCCAAGCCAGAGAAGAACTCAGTTTCCTGACTTGCTGGAATTGCCTTAGTGGGCAGCTGCCTGGCTGCGCCAGTGCGATGGTGGTGGTGGGCCCACCAATACCCTGGATTATCCAGAGATAAATGTCTGGTTGAACCGTGATGGCAAAAATCTGGGACACTTGCATTCTCTCTCTTTTTCACTTTGAACTTGGAATGAGGAAAATGAGAGCCTAGAAAACCCGGAGTGGATGATTTTCTTGAGGGACTGATCAGATGTGCCCAGACGCCTGTGTTTACCTCTTATCAAGGTATTTCTCATGTGACTGCAGTGCTCTGATGCTGGGTTGGATTCTCTCCCTCAGTAAGGGCAGGGACCAGGTCTGATTCATCCCTGTGTCTCTAGCGCAACGCAGGCTCTAATAGATATTTCTTTTAAAAAAAATTTTTTTATTTATTTTAATTGGAGGATAATCACTTTACAATATTGTGATGGGTTTTGCCATACATCAGTATGAATCGGCCATAGGTACACATATGTCCCCCCAACCCCATTCTGAAAGCCCCTCCCACCTCCCCTCCCTATCCCTCCAGATTGTCACAGAGCACCAGCTTTGGGTGCCCTGCTCCATACATCAAACTCGTGCTGATTATCTCTTTTACATATGGTAATGTGTATGTTTCAAAGCTATTCTCTCAAATCATCCCACCCTCTCCTTCTTCCACTGAGTCCAAAATTCTGTTCTTTACATCTGTGTCTCCTTTGCAGCCTTGCACGTAAGATTGTCGGTACTGTCTTTCTAGATTCCACATATATGCGTTAATACATGATATTCGTCTTTCTCTTTCTAACTTATTTCACTAAATATTTCTTAAAAATAAAACAACAGGGTTTCTCTGGAGGCTCAGTGGTAATGATAACCCAGAGGTGTGGAGGTGGGAGGGAGGTTTCAGAGAGAGGTTTCATAGGGAGGGGGACATGTGTTTGCCTGTGGCTGATTCCTGGTGATGTATGGCAGAAACCATCACAATATTGTAAAGTAATTATTTTCCAATTAAATATAAAATTAAAAAAAAAAAAAGAATCTGCCTGCCAGTGCTGGAGACATGGGTTCTGTCCCTGGCCTGGGAAGATCCCACATACTGCAGAACAACTAAGCCCGTGAACCACAACTCCTGAGCCCGTGCTCTACAACCCAGGATCAACAACTGCTGAGCCCACACACTGCAATTACTGAAGCCGGAGCGCCCCAGGGCCCGTGCTCTGCAGCAAGAGAAACCACGGCAATGAGAAGCCTGTGCCCCGCAACTAGAGAGGAGCCCCCTATCGCCACAACTAGAGAAAAGCCCGTGCAGTAGTGAAGACCCAGCACAGACAGTAAGTAAAACAACAAAAAGTAGACACACCCACAGATATGACTGGGACAGAAGCATAAGTCGAGACTCCAATCTCCTCCCGTGAACTGAGGTGGAATTTGGCTTCTAAATATAGGGGAAGTGCTCAGCATGAGGACGTGGCTTATGCTATGCTCTGCAGTTGTGCTTGGAACACTCCCAGGATCGGAGTCTCTGTTCTGGTTGACATACTTCACTTGCCCGTCAAAAAGTGATTGGAAAGTGTCGGGGAGCTTCAGAATACGTCATTTTGGAAATGGCTCAGGGAAGACATAGCGAGTGCGTGGTGGTTATTCACAAGTATTTGAAGATCTGTTGTGTGAAAAGGTTTGAGACTTGTTTCCATGCCTACAGAGAGTAACAGAGGGCTTGGCGAGTCTGCACCAGACACATTTTGGCTCAGGATGAGAAAGAACTGTCAGATGAAAGTAAGTTTCTTTGGAAAACTTTTTGTAAGTTTACTGGTAGAGTTCAGGCAGGAGCTGGGTTTCTGAAAATAACTGTCACAGTTATTTGTTGTTTCTTGAAGATTCCAAGGGTAGAGCTTGGCTTGGAACCCAGGATTCCACTAATACTACATTTTATTAGGTATTGTAAAATCTCCCCTTTGAAAAGTGACATTACTCTCTGATGTCAGCCCAGGTCTCTGACTCTCGCTTCCAGTCAGTGTGGGTGGTTGTGATTCTCTTACTACGCTGAGACCTGGACTTCACCCACTCCGCCAACCCTCCGCCTCCTTTATAGCTGCTGCTGCTGCTGCTGCTGCTGTTAAGTCGCTTCAGTCGTGTCCAACTCTGTGCGACCCCATAGATGGCAGCCCACCAGGCTCCTCTGTCCACAGGATTCTCTAGGCAAGAACACTGAAGTGGATTGCCTTTATAGCTGAGAACGGTCAAAATCAAGTGCATTTGCTGCATGTCCATGCCCACAAGGTGGCAGCACTGCCCCACGCGGGTTTCCCACCACTCTATTCTGTTAGTCGCTCAGTCGTGTGACTCTCTGCAATCCCCTAGACTGTAGCCCGCCAGGCTCCTCTGTCCGTGGGGATTCTCCAGGCAAGAATACTGGAGTGGGTTGCCCTGCCCTCCTCCAAGGGATCTTCCAGACCCAGGGATCGAAGCCGCGTCTCTTGCACTGCAGGCAGATGGATTCTTACTGCCTGAGCCGTTACAAAGGCTCCACTCTGTTCTGGGATGTGGGCAAATCTGAGAGCTCTGATTAAGATTAGAAAAAGGGCACAAGTGAAATGACGAGGTGAACCTTTTTTTTTCCTGCTAAGTGAGAGAGTTAAGGTGAGTCGTTACTGCATGAGCTTTCCTCTAGTTGCTGCAAGCAGAGACTACTCTCGAGTTGCAGCACAGGGGCTTCTCATTGCGGTGGCTTCTCTTGTGATAGAGCATGGGCCTTAAGGGCACGCAGGCTTCACTAGTTATGGCTCCTGGGTTCTAGAGCACAGGCTCGATAGTTACCGTTCATGGACTTGGTTGCTCTGCAGCATGTGGAATCTTCCCAGGATTCTTCCCGAATCTTCCCTGGATCAAACCTGTGTCTCCTGCATTGGCAGGCAGATTCTTTACCACTGAGCCACCAGGGAAGCCCAAGATTCTGCATTATTAATAAGATTCTGAGTGATGCCATTCCTGCTGGCTATCGGACCACACTCTGAATCATAAAACTTAGAAGTCATTTACCTGGGCCTTTATCGAGAGGAAATATAATTCAAAAGGATACTTGCATCCCTCTGTTCATAGCAGCACTGTTTACAATAGCCAAGACATGGAGCCCCCCTAAGAAGATGTGGTGTATATATACACAATGGAATATTATTCAGCCACAAAAATAATGAAATAATGCCATTTGCAACATCGTGGATGGACCTAGAAATAATCGTACTAAGTGAAGTAGGTCAGACAAAGACACACATCATATGATATCACTTACATGTGAAATCTAAAAGAATGATGCAAATGAACTTATTTACAAAACAGAAGTAGACTCAAGGGCAAAACAAACTTATGGTTACCAAAGGGAAAAGGGGAAGGGATAAATTAGGAGTTTGGGGTTAAATTATATACACTACTAAGAGATAAGCATCAGAGACCTACTGTATAGCACAGGAAATTATACTCATTATCCTGTAATAACTTATGATGGAAAAAAACCTTAAAAAGAACAGATTCAAATATACTTTGAATCACTTTGCTGTATACCTGAAACTAACGCAACATTGTAAATCAACTACATTTCAATTAAAAATTTTTAAATAAATTTTAAAAAGGACCACTTGTAAATTGTGAAAGAACAGAGAAAGTGAAAGAAGAATAGTGAAATAACTACATGAAAGATTATCAGCTGGAAGAATAACTTAATTGCCTCTTAGCTACTCTATATCTGAAAAACAAGCTACAGTTTATTTCCCTTAAAACATAGAGATTAATGGTGTTTAAAGATATTTACTATAACGAGGACTCTATGTTAGCCTTGCTGTGTGCTGTGCTGCGCTCAGCCACTTCAGTCGTGTCCGATACTTTGTGACCCCATGGACTCTAGCCCTCCAGGCTCCTCTCTCCGTGGGATTTCCCAGGCAAGAATACTGGAGTGGGTTGCCATGTCCTCCTCCAGGGGATCTTCCTGACCCAGGAGGACATGGCAACCCACTCCAGTATTCTTGCCTGGAGGATCCCTTGGACAGAGGATCCTGGTGGGCTACCATTCATAGGATTGCAATGAGTTGGTATAACTGAGTGACTGAGCATAGCAACAGACCTCTAGTACTGGTCTAAGAAGTCAAGGCCGGGCGGGACGGGCTGAGGAGGAAGTCAAGGGTTAACAGATATGGAAAGAGGCAGATGGCGCTGCCATTGTTGAAAGGCCCTAATCTCTGGGTGTGTTTTCTGACCGTTTCTGCATTTGCAATCTCCTACTCTTTGTGACCCTTCCAGGGACTCTCCCCACTCCTGCTTCCTCCTTATTACACACTTTTTCCCCCAGTGCACACCTTCCATGGCCAGAGAATGGCTGTGCAAACAGTTGACAGTTCAATAAAAATGATATTTTATGGGGACAAGGATCCTGCCCCTGTTTCTTCCCTGACATAAGCTGCCGTTTATAAAAGCAAGCTCTTATGAAGAACAATGTGTAATTGTGAGTGTGGTGTTAGGGAACATGTGCCAAAGTGAAGAGCAAGACAGGAAACAAAAGGCTGAGTGTGGAAAAGGAAAGGGGCAAAATGCTGGAAATGGAAGGGGAAAAAATCCCTCTAGAAGGTGGATTTCACTCAGGATACCTCAGAAATCTTAGGGTGTCCTCTGCAAAGATGGAATCATTAACGTTTATTTGGGTGGGAGAGGAGATTAAATTATGTTGTTATGATGCTGTCTTCTTCTGATGCTTAACTTCTCTGTCTCACTTTTGTTGTTGTTTTTTAATTAATTTTTTATAATTAAATTTTGGCTCTGCTGGGTCTTTGTTGCTGAGCACAGACTTTGTCTACTCTTCACTGCAGCGCAGGGGCTTCTGATTGCGGTGCCTTCTCTTATTGCAGAGCATGCTCTCTAGAGCACAGGCTCAGTAGTTGTGGCAAACGGGCTTCATTGCTGCGGGGCTTGTGGAATCTTCCCAGACCAGAGATCAAACCCGTGACCCCTGCGTCTGCAGGCAGATTCTTTACCACTGGACCACCAGATAAGTCCTGTCTTAGTTGTTTTTTTTAACCTGGCAAAACATGGGTGATAACACTCATGGTATTGGCCTGGCATTGGTGAGTGTGAGTGAGTGTGAGCTCTTATAATTATGGGAACAAGTGAAAGTGTCACCCTGGTCATCTGCGGGGAGGGGTCTTGTAGCCAAGTGTCTGGGCAGGCCAGCTGGAGACGAACATGATGGGCAAGGCTTGCCTTGCAGGACCAGAAAGACTGGGTAGCAGTGACTCATGAATGACATTCTGGAAAATGTCTTAATCCGAAGACAGGAATATTCAGAAGGTGTGGGGCTTGTGTCACAATTATTGTCTCTGGGGGTCTGGGAGTGTGTCCTAGAGTTAAATGGTTTTGCTGAATGCCAAGCCTAGAAACAGGCTTCAGAGGGGATGCCTTACGCTCATCTTGTTGAAGGAATTCCCTGTTGTGGGCCAGGCATTACTTTTGTCTATGTACTATCCTTAATTATAATATGAAAAGGAAAGACTGAAAAAAGATGAAATAGAAAAGGCATGTAGAAATTATCAGGGCAGAATTAAGACTGGCAGGTATAACTTACGAAGATGTCTATATAAGCTTCATGTGAACAGAAAAGGACTTAATGAAAAAAAAACCTGGAGTGGGCTGCCATCCTCTCCTCCAGGGGATCTTCCTGATCCAGAGATCTTCCTGATCGAGATCCAGAGTAAGATGGCATATCTTACTTATCCTCTCATGGCAGGCGGGTTCCTTACCACCAGTGCCACCTGGGAAGCCCCTTATAAAAAGCAGATCTCTCCATGTAAATGCAATGAGCTATCTTGAGTGCTATCAGACTCCATCTGAAGAAAGATGGAAGCAGAATCCCAGATGGGTTGGTGGATGCAGGGGGCGGGGCACCAAGGAGTGTGGGTGTCTCTCGAGCCTGGTTCAGGAGAGGGAGCGGATTCACTCTTTGGATCTCCAGAAAGAACACCGTCTGCCAAACACCTTCATGTAAGCCCAGTGACACCATGTTGGACTTGTAACCTCCAGAACTGTACGAATGGGGGGAAAGTATATCGTCATTAGGAATTCCCTGGCAGTCCAGTGGGTTAGGGCTTGTGCTGCCACTGCAGGGGGCACAGGTTCAATCCCTGGTTTGGGAACTAAGATACTGCATGTCACATGGACAAAAAAAAAAGTATATCATCCTTGCATTCCAGGAGGTTACAGTTTGCCACCCCAGAAAAGGAAATTGGAAGAAACATTCCAAGTTGCTAAATAATGATTAAGTCTAAACTGTGGGTAGAAAGGGCTTCTCTGATGGCTCAGGTGGTAAAGAATCTGCCTTCAATGCAAGAGACATGGGTTTGACCCCTGGATTGGGAAGACCCCTGGAGGAGGAAATGGCAACCCACTGCAGTCTTCTTGCCTGGGAAACCCCATGGACAGAGGAGCCTGGGGGGGCTATAGTCCAAGGGGTCGCAAAGAGTCAGACACCACTGAGTGGCTAACACTTTCACTCTCTATGGGTAGAAAAATGGAATTCTTGATGATAGTTTTCTGTTTCATACTTCATCTTAATTTTCAAAATCATTACAGTGTGTAGTTACAAACGGAGGTATATTCAACGAACTGTGCCACTACTCATCTGCCAGTGGGCCCCTGAGAGAGCTCGCCACTCAAGTGTGCTGAGGGCAAGGGCTGGAGAAGGAAGGACTTTACGGTGGAGGAGAGGCTTGTGCCAGGGCAGGAAGTGGGGGTGGTAGCCTTTGTCTGGGGCTGAGCATAAGAATCTGTTCTTCAGTCTTAATGTTCAATCAGGGACTTCCCTGGTGGTCCAGTGGTTTGGACTCTGCTTCCACTTCAAGGGTTACAGGTTCAAACTCTGGTCCAGGAACTAAAGTCCCGCATGACATGCAGTGCGGCAAAAAAAAAAAAAAAAGTTTAGTTACTTGAAGGACCAAACCCAAAGGAATGGGTCTCTGGGCATCAAGGAAGATGGTCAGAGACGTTTTACGGAGTCAGACAAGGCATTCCAGCAACTCAAAATCACAGCAAGTGGCTTCAGACTTGGTGGCTGGGAGGACGTGCTCATGAGGTGGTTGTTTTAAGGCTCACGCCTTTCTGCTTCCCCCCCACTCCTGTTTCTTGCAGGTACTGAGAGGGGCAGGGCCCTGGTCCCCAAATAGGGCCCTTGTATTTTTCAGGGGGGAGTATTTTTAGGAGTGGAGTGTTTTTTGTTTTTGTTTTCCTCTCTCACCAGCAGTTAAGGAATTGACAGGGTGACTTCTTTTTCTACCAACAGTACAGTCATAAAACAGAGCCATCGAATCTCATCCTGTGTCCTCCACCCTCCAGGGAGCCACTCTTTTTCTTGGTCTTTCTAGATCCTCAGGGTACTCAGAGGCCTGTGTGAGAAATGAAAAACAAAATAAAAACCCAATGAAAATAAAAAACCAGGGGTGAGTAAGAACTGTTGCAATTGCCTTTATTTTCTTAAAGCATGTGGTTTTCTTGCTCCCTCTCCACCTTTATATTGTGGTGCCAAGTCCCGATCTCTGGATATAAAACTGGTTTCCTTGATCCTGCTGTGGTTTGATTCCATCCATTAGAGACAAGGGGCTTATTTTTTCATCTACAGTCGAAAGCCCTTGTGTTTTTTCTCAGGAGTTTCCACCCTCAACTGGTGCCATGGTTTGAGGTTCCCTGTTCTGCAGCTTGTAGGGTAGGGGGTTTCTGAGTTGCGTCCAGGGGAAGGTTATGGAAATCCCAGTCAGTTGCGCTTGGGAGCATTTTCTAGGCCTGTTGGCAGAAGAAGCAGAATTGTGGGCCAAGGAACCTGAGCCCTGGGACTGGTGACTAAACGCTGACCTTGAATTAATAGACCGACTTTTCAAGGCTTTGCCTTTGCCTGGAGCTCCCCAGGTGGCTCAGTGGTAATGAATCCACCTGACATTGTAGGAGACACGGGTTCGATCCCTGGGTCAGGAAGATCCAATGGAGACGGAAATGGCAACCCACTCTAGCATTTGTTCCTGGGATAATCCCACAGACAGAGGAGCCTGGCTGGTTACAGTCCATGGGGTCATAAAGAGTCAGAGATAACTGAGCAACTAAGCTACAACAATAAAGTTCAGTATTAAGGAACTCTTAGTTTTTGTTCCCTGTGAAGCTTTTTTTTTTTTTTTAAGATCTCTCCTTCAATTCAAAATTATAATCTTGCTGAGTAGAGTATCCTAACTGGTAGGTTCTCCCTGAGAACAAGAACAGCTTCCATATGGTGCTGTTGTAGGCAACATTCTAGGATGGAACCTCAAAACTTACTCCTAATCCCTGGACTGAGAATATGTGATGAGTGATCCTGTGGGTAATTGTGTTGTTACATGACAAAAGGGATTTTGCAGATATACTGTAAGTAGGGCCACTCATCAGTTTATCAAAAAGAGATGTGATCTAAGTGGGCTTAATGTAATCACAGGAGCACTTTGAAAGCAGACTGTTTATTTTTTTTTAGCTGGCCTCAGAAAAGAAATCAATGAGATTAGAAGTATAAGAGGGATTGGATTTGAGGGATGTTCTCTGAGTTATACTTCTGAGTTTTACTTCTCTGAGTCACTGAGATAGAGGGAGCCAAGGCAGAGGAACCAGAGATCAAATTGCCAACATCCGCTGGATCATGGAAAAAGCAAGAGAGTTCCAGAAAAACATCTATTTCTGCTTTATTTAACAGAGGATGAGATGGCTGTCTGGCATCACCGACTTGATGGACGTGAGTCTGAGTAAACTCCAGGAGTTGGTGATGGACAGGGAGGCCTGGTATGCTGCAATTCATGGGGTCAGGAAGAGTCGGACATGACTGAGCAACTGAACTGAACTGAACTGAAGAAATGATAGTAGGGTGTTTTTTTTTTTTAAGTGGTATGCAATTAATTGTGAATAAGAGTTGTTAATATAGTACTAAGTACTAAGTCATAAGTCATAGGACTTCCCTGGTGGCTAAGATGATAAGGAGTCTGTCCACAATGCGGGAGATCCGGGTTTGATCCCTGGGTGGGGAAGATCCCCTGGAGAAGGAAATGGCAACCCACTCCAGTATTCTTGCCTGGAAAAATCCCATGGATGGAAGAGCCTGGAAGGCTACAGTCCATGGAGTTGAAAAGGGTCGGACACGACTGAGCAACTTCACTCACTCGACAATAACTTAAGCCACTGAAAGAGGCCTAAGTAAGGAAAGTTATGTCACATATAAAAAGGGGTGGTATACTTAACTGTTGTATATTTTCTTTAGTAGTTCTTAAAGTACTGAATATGGCGTTTATTTTTTCATCTCCCCTTAGCATATATATTAAAAATACAATAAAAACACTTCTGCTGGACTGTGATTTTGATGGATTAGGTGCAATATTCAGAGAAGGCAATGGTAACCCACTCCAGTACTCTCGCCTGGAAAATCCCATGGATGGAGGAGCCTGGTAGGCTGCAGTCCATGGGGTCACTAGGAGTTGGACATGACCGAGCGACTTCACTTTCACTTTTCACGCATTGGAGAAGGAAAGGGCAACCCACTCCAGTGTTCTTGTCTGGAGAATCCCAGGGACGGGGGAGCCTGGTGGGTTGTTATCTCCGGGGTCGCACAGAGTCAGACGGACTGAAGTAACTTAGCAGCAGCAGAGGCAGGTGCAATATTAAACCAAATGTTATAAAGATTTTTTTTAATGTTCAGTTCAGTTCAGTTGCTCAGTCATGTCCGACTCTTTGAAACCCCATGAATCGTAGGCAATTACAGGATTAGATAATTTAGCATGCAAGGAGTCGTTAAGGATCTAGATTCTTTCTATGCTTCCCCACTGCCATCCTCATCATTTTGATATCTTAGTTGTATGTTGGCTATGGCAGCTCCAGGCATCACAAATTCACATATCAACATTTAACATCAGAAACAAGGGGGAAACTCCTTGTTTGCACATCTTTTTAAGAATGAGGAAAATATTTCAAAGAGTTCCTTAGGAGATCTTCTTCTCTTGTATTATTAATTACAATTGTGTTAAATATCCTCCAGAAAGCTATCACTTGGCAAGTAATAATGAGGTCATGGTCACTGACATTATTAGACACTCAAACACTGGGGATGGAGAAGGGCCATCCCTAACCATAACCCTAACCCTAATCTTAATCTTCTGTAAGAACATGAGGACTTGATGAGAAAGAACAATCAGGACTCTGTTACCAGGAAGGAAGTCGGGCAATGGCTACTGGCTAGGGAATCAATGGGATCTTCCCCACAGATACATTATGTCACTAGACCTTGACTAGGCTGTCAAGGCAACCTGTTGGACTGAGAACAGGCATCTTCCTTTACAGATGAGGTAACAGAAGTAAAATTACCCAGGTCAACAGTCTATCAAGTGAAGGAGCGGAAGAGATCGCCTGATTTCAAAGCCCAAATTCCTCACCATGCAATATTTGATGAATTTGGTCAAAGAAAACTGCTCATCATTGAAATGTGTTTTTTTCCAAATTCATAGCTGCGTCTCTTTTGTTGCTGCTGTTCACTCTCCCAGTTGGGTCCCACTCTTTGTGACCCTATGGATTGTAGTACACAGGCTTCCCTGTCTTTCGCCATCTCCTAGAGCTTGCTCAAACTCATGTCCATGGAGTAAGTGATGCCGAATTGTCCTCCAAAAATCTTGTCCTCTGTAGTCCCCTTCTCCTCCTGCCCTCAATCTTTCCCAGTATCAGGATTTTTTCTAATGAGTCAGCTCTTTGCATCAGCTGGACAAAGTATTGGAGCTTCAGCTTCAGCATCAGCCCTTCCAATTAATATTCAGGGCTGATTTCCTTTAGGATTGATTGGTTTGATCTCTTTGCTGTCCAAAGGACTCTCAAGTCTTCTCCAACACCACAGTTCAAAAGCATCAATTCTTCAGTGTTCAATCTTCCTTAGGGTCCAGCTCTCACATTCATACATGACTACTGGAAAAACCATACCTTTGACTAGATGGACCTTATTCGGCAAAGTAACGTCTCTGCTTTTTAGTATGTGATCTAGGCTTGTCATAGCTTTTCTTCCAAGGAGCAAGCGTCTTTAAATTTCATGGCTGCAGTCACCATCTGCAGTGATTTGGGAGCCCCCCAAAATAAAGTCACTCACTCCTTCCATTGTTTCCCCATCTATTTGTCATTAAGTGATGGGACCATATGCCATGGTCTTAATTTTTTGAATGTTGAGTTTTAAGCCAGCTTTCTCATTCTCCTCTTTCACTTTCATCAAGAGGCTCTTTAGTTCCTCTTCTCTTTCTGCCAGTAGGGTGGCGTCATCTGCATATCTGAGGTTATTGATATTTCTCCTGGCAATCTTTGTCACCATCTGCAGTGATTTGGGAGCCCCCCAAAATAAAGTCACTCACTCCTTCCATTGTTTCCCCATCTATTTGTCATTAAGTGATGGGACCATATGCCATGGTCTTAATTTTTTGAATGTTGAGTTTTAAGCCAGCTTTCTCATTCTCCTCTTTCACTTTCATCAAGAGGCTCTTTAGTTCCTCTTCTCTTTCTGCCAGTAGGGTGGCGTCATCTGCATATCTGAGGTTATTGATATTTCTCCTGGCAATCTTGATTCTAGCTTATGCTTCATCCAGCCTGCTATTTCACATGACTTATTCTGCATATAAGTTAAATAAGCAGGATGACAGCCTTGACGTATAGCCTTGATGTATATCTTTCCCAATTTGGAATGAGTCTGCTGTTCCATGTCTGGTTCTAACTACTGCTTCTTGACCTGCACACAGGTTTCTCAGCAGGCAGGTAAAGGTTGTCTGGTACTTCCATCTCTTGAAGAATTTTTCACAGTTTGTTGTGATCCACATAGTCAAAGGCTTTAGCATAGTAATGAAGCAGAACCAGAATTCTTCTGGAGTTCTCTTCTTTGTCTATGATCCAATGGATCATAGCAATTTGTTCTCTGATTCTTCTACATCTTCTAAATCCAGGTTGAACATCTGTAAGTCCTCCATTCAAGTACTGTTGAAGCCTAGCTTGGAGAATTTTGAGTATTACTTTCTAGCATGTGAAATGAGCGCAACTGTGGGGTAGTTTGACCATTCTTTGGCCTTGCCTTTCTTTGGGATTAAAATGGAAATTGACCTTTTTCAGTCCTGTGGCCACTGCTGAGTTTTCCAAATTTGCTGGCATATTGAGTTCAGCACTTTCATAGCATCATCTTTTAGGATTTGAAATAGCTCAGCTGGAATTCCATCACCTCCACTAGCTTTGTTTGTAGTGATGCATCCTAAGGCCCACTTGACTTTGCATTCCATGATGTATGGCTCTAGGTGAGTGGTCACATCATCGTGGCTATCTGGGTCATTAAGATCTTTTTTTTTTTTTTTTATAGTTCTGTGTATTCTTGTCACCTCTTCTTATTATTTATGTCCTTTATTGTACCCATCTTTGCATGAAATATTCCCTTGATATCTCTAATTTTCTTGACGAGATCTCTAGTCTTTCTCATTTCATTGTTTTCCTCTATTTCTTTGCACTATTCACTTAGAAAGGATTTCTTATCTCTCCTTGCTTTTCTTTGGAACTCTGCATTCAGTGGGTATATCTCTCCTTTTTTCCTTTAGCCTTTTTGCCTTTAGCATCTCTTCCTTTCTCAGCTCTTTGTAAGACCTTCTCAGACAACCATGTTTCCTTTTTGCATTTCTCTTTCTTGGGGGGTGGTTTCTCTTTTGCTGCTGCTGCTAAGTCGCTTCAGTCGTGTCCGACTCTGTGTGACCCCAGAGACAGCAGCCCACCAGGCTCCCCCGTCCCTGGGATTCTCCAGGCAAGAACACTGGAGTGGGTTGCCATTTCCTTCTCCAATGCATGAAAGTGAAAAGTGAAAGTGAAGTCGCTCAGTCGTGTCCTACCCTCAGCGACCCCATGGACTGCAGCCTTCCAGGCTCCTCTGTCCATGGGATTTTCCAGGCAAGAGTACTGGAGTGGGGTGCCATTGCCTTTTGAATGTGCCTTAATTCTGTCCTTCAGTTCATCAGAAAAATCTGTAGAGATGTGTTACTGTAGAGTATGACTTAGGAACTTTGAAGTAAATGTGCTTCAGTTTATGTATAAATCTATATCCTCCTCCTTCAATATTGGTTGATATACTTGTAATATTATGGCAAAAACAATATAAAGGAGTTATTATATGGCATGTGTGCATGCTAAGCTGCTTCAGTCATGTCCAACTCTTTGCAACCGCATGCACTGTAGCCTGCAAGGCTCCTCTGTCCATGGAATTTTCAAGGTAAGAATATGACACTGGGTTGCCATGCCCTCCTCCAAGGGATCTTACCAACCCAGGGATTGAACCTGCATCTCTTATGTCTCCTGTATTGTCAGGCAGGTTCTTCTCCACCAGTGCTACCTGGAAAGCCCCTATTGTTATATGGGGTCCACTGCAAATCATATTGAGAATGTTATGCTTTTGAAATGCATAATAGTTCTTATGGTTTTTCAAGATTTCCTTAAATTTAATTAAAGCAAAGTGAATTTTAAAAGCTTAAGAATTTTCTTAGAAATTTAGAAGACATAGATTTAGAAAACTAAAAATAAATTCAGAGATGATATAGTTTAATTCCCTTCCTACAATGATTTTACAAATGAGAAAATTTGTGCAACACTGAAAAATCCCAGTTTGCAAAGATACTGGGAATAAAAGACTTAGCATAAAGCAATTATTTATTTGATGCATCACACACAACACAGTCTCACTATAATAAAACCAACATAAGTGCCAATAATATGACTACTGAAAACAAATTAAATTTTTTTGGGGGGTAGGTGGGGGGAGTGCATTTTTTTAGCTGACTAGAGCCACACAGTCAAATTTCTGTTTTAAAGCTACTAAGACATAGGAAGGGGCCTTGAGAAGTATAAGCCAGATCAAGGAACTATCTGAAAATGAACTGACCCCACACTGTCCACAACAATACCAGAGAAAGTTCTAGATATATTTTTACTATTATCATTCTTTAAATTAAAAAAATTTTAAGTCCTCTATTACTCTTATAATTTTCATTTTTATAACTTACTGCTGCTGCTGCTGCTAAGTTGCTTCAGTTGTGTCCGACTCTGTGCGACCCCATAGATGTCAGCCCACCAGGCTCCCCCATCCCTGGGATTCTCCAGGCAAGAACACTGGAGTGGGTTGCCATTTCTTTCTCCAATGCATGAAAGTGAAAAGTGAAAGTGAAGTCTTTCAGTCGTGTCTGACCCTCAGTGACCCCATGGGCTGCAGCCTACCAGGCTCCTCCATCCATGGGATTTTCCAGGCAAGAGTACTGAAGAGGGGTGCCACTGCCTTCTCTGATAATGTACTATTACTTTGCAAAAAAAATGACACTATTTTTTAGAGCAAACTTCATATATATATATATTATAATTTTGTGACTTTTTTTCTTTAATATTGCATTTTTGACAATCCAAACTCTACTTTAGATTTTTAATTTTTGCTTTTTGGTATTTGTTATCAATTTTGTACCTTTAAGACCCCAATCTTCAGTACCCATTTTTACTCGGGAGCAAGATTACTGGCTTGACTGCTCTCTCCCCCTTTGGACTCTCCATCAGGTCACCTCTATCTCCTCCCTCCCCTTTCTCTTCTCTACCCAACTCTGTGATTCTCTTTGTGTGTTCCAGATGGTGGAGAACACTTAGGGAACTGATTGCTGGCTGCATCTGNTCCTTTTCCTATTTGGAACCAGTCTGTTGTTCCATGTCCAGTTCTAACTGTTGCTTCCTGACCTGCATACAGATTTCTCAAGAGGCAGGTCAGGTGGTCTGGTATTCCCATCAGATGTGTATAAGAGACAGGTTTATTGTGATCCACACAGTCAAAGGCTTTGGCATAGTCAATAAAGCAGAAATAGATGTTTTTCTGGAACTCTCTTGCTTTTTCCATGATCCAGCGGATGTTGGCAATTTGATCTCTGGTTCCTCTGCCTTTTCTAAAACCAGCTTGAACATCAGGGAGTTCACGGTTCACGTATTGCTGAAGCCTGGCTTGGAGAATTTTGAGCATTACTTTACTAGCATGTGAGATGAGTGCAATTGTGCGGTAGTTTGAGCATTCTTTGGCATTGCCTTTTTTGGAATTGGATGAAAACTGACCTTTTCCAGTCCTGTGGCCACTGCTGAGTTTTCCAAATTTGCTGGCAAATTGAGTGCAGCACTTTCACAGCATCATCTTTCAGGATTTGAAACAGCTCAACGGGAATTCCATCACCTCCACTAGCTTTGTTCATAGTGATGCTTTCTAAGGCCCACTTGACTTCACATTCCAAGATGTCTGGCTCTAGATTAGTCATTACATCATCATGAATATCTGGGTCGTGAAGATCTTTTTTGTACAGTTCTTCCATGTATTCTTGCCACCTCTTGTTAATTATTTTCTGCTTTTGTTAGGTCTGGATCATTTCTGTCCTTCATCGAGCCCATCTTTGCATGAAATGTTCCCTTGTTATCTCTAATTTTCTTGAAGAGATCTCTAGTTTTTCGCATTCTGTTGTTTTCCTCTATTTCTTTCCATTGATCGCTGAAGAAGGCTTTCTTATCTCTTCTTGCTATTCTTTGGAATTCTGCATTCAGATGCTTATATCTTTCCTTTTCTCCTTTGCTTTTTGCCTCTCTTCATTTTACAGCTATTTGTAAGGCCTCCCCAGACAGCCATTTTGCTTTTTTGCATTTCTTTGCCATGTGGATGGTCTTGATCCCTGTCTCCTGTACGATGTCATGAACCTCATTCCATAGCTCATCAGACACTCTCTCTATCAGATCTAGACCCTTAAATCTATTTCTCACCTCCACTGTATAATCATAAGGGATTTGATTTAGGCCATACCTGAATGGTCTAGTGGTGTTGCCCACTTTCTTCAATTTAAGTCTGCATAGGAACCTGGAATGCTAGGTACATGAATCAAGGCATATTGGAAGTGGTCAAATAGGAGATAGTAAGAGTAAATGTCAACATTCTAGGAATTAGCTGACTAAAATGGACTGGGATGGGTGAATTTAACTCAGATGACCATTATATCTACTACTGTGGGCAGGAATCCCTTTGAAGAAATGGAGTAACCATCATGGTCAACAAAAGAATCCGAAATGCAGTACTTGGATACAATCTCAAAAACGACAGAATGATCTCTGTTCATTTCCAAGACCAACCATTCAATATCATGGTAATCCAAATCTATGTTCTAAACAGTAATGCTGAAGAAACTGAAGTTGAATGGTTCTATGAATACCTACAAAACCTTTTAGAGCTACACCCCCAAAAGATTTCCTTTTCATTATAGGGGACTGAAATGTAAAATAGGAAGTCAAGAAACACCTGGGGTAACAGGCAAATTTGGCCTTGGAATGCAGAATGAAGCAGGGCAAAGACTAATAGAGTTTTGCCAAGAGAACGCACTGGTCATAGCAAACACCCTCTTCCAACAACACAAGAGAAGACTCTACACAGGGACATCACCAGATGGTCAACACCGAAATCAGATTGATTATATTCTTTGCAGCCAAAGATGGAGAAGCTCTATACACGAAGCAAAAATAAGACTGGGAGCTGACTGTGGCTCTGGTCATAAACTCCTTATTGCCAAATTCAATAAATTGAAGAAAGTGGGGATAACCACTAGACCATTCAGGTATGACCTAAATCAAATCCCTTATGATTAGACAGTGGAAATGAGAAATTGTTTTAATGGACTAGATCTGATAGACAGAGTGACTGATGAACTATGGAAGGAGGTTCGTGACATTGTACAGAAGATAGGGATCAAGGCCACCCCTGAGAAAAAGAAATGTAAAAAGGCAAAACGGCTGTCTCAGGAGGCCTTACAAATAGCTGTGAAAAGAAGAGAAGTCAAAAGCAAAGGAGAAAAGGAAAGATATACCTATTTGAATGCAGAGTTCCAATGAATAGCAAAGAGAGATAAGAAAGCCTCCCTTGGAGATCAGTGCAAAGAAATAGAGGAAAACAATAGAATGGGAAAGACTAATGATCTGTTCAAAAAATTAGAAATATCAAGAGAACATTTAATGAAAAGATGGGCTCAATAAAAGACAGAAATGATGTGGGTCTGACAGAAGTAGAAGATATTAAGAAGAGGTGACAAGAATACATAGAAGAACTGTACAAAAGAAGATGTTGTGGTACATATACACAATGGAATATTCCTCAGCCATAAAAAGGAAACACTGTTTATTCAGTTCTAATGTGGTGGATGAACCTAGAACCTATTATACAGAGTTAAGTAAGTCAGAAAGAGAAAGATAAATATCATATTCAACACATATATATGGAATCTAGAAAAATGGTACTGAAGAATTTACTTACAGGATAACAATGTAGAAACAGACATAGAGAATAGACTTGTGGACATGCAGAGAGGGATGGAGAGGGTGAGATGTATGGAAAGACTAACATGAAAACTTATATTACCATATGTAAAATAGATAGCCAGTGGGAATTTGCTGTATGCCTAAGGAAACTGAAAAGGGGACTCTGTATCAACCTAGAGGTGTGGGATGGGAAGGAGATGGGAGAGAGGTTCAAAAGGGAAGGAATATATGTATACCTATGCATGATTCATGTTGAGGTTTGACCGAAAAGGAAATTCTGTAAAGCAATCATCCTTCATATAATAATAATAATAGTAACAAAAGATTGCCCGGAGAAATATCAACAACCTCAGATATATAGATGATAACACTCTAGTGGCAGAAAGTGAAGAGGAACTAAAGAACCTCTTGATGGGGGTGAAAGAGGAGAATTATTAAGAAGCCAGCTTAAAGCTCACTATTAAAAAAAAAATAAGACTAGCATAATGGCATCCAGTGCCATCACTTCATGGCAAATGCAAGGGGAAAAGGTAGAAATAGTTACAGATATCCTCTTAAGCTCCAAAATCACTGTGGACGGTGACTACAGCCATAAAATTAAAAGATGATTGCTTCAGGAAGAAAAGCTATGAGAAACCTAGATCATGTGTTAAATAGCAAAGCCATCACTTTGCTGAAAAAAGTGCATAGAGTCAAGGCTGTAGTCTTTCCAGTAGTCATGCATGGTTGTGAGAACTGGACCGTAAGGAAGTCAGAGCACTGAAGAATTGATGCTTTTGAACTATGTTGCTGGAGATGACTCTTGAGAATCCCTTGGGCAACAAGGACATCAAATCAGTCAATCTTAAAGGAAATTAATCCTGAATACTCATTGGAAGGACTCATGCTGAAGCTGAATGTCCAGTTCATTGGAAGGACTGATGCTGAAGCTGAATGTCCAATACTTTGACCACTTGATGCAAACAACCACTTAATTGGAAAAAAGCCCTGATACAGGGAAAGATTGAGGGCAGAAAGAAAAGCGGGTGACAGGATGAAATGGTTAGATGGTATCACAGATATAATGGACAAGAACTCGGGCAAACTCCTGGAAATGGTGAGAGGGAAGCCTAGGCTGCTGCAGTCTATTGGGTAGTGAAGAGTCTGACATACATGTTGACAACAAAAACAGCAACAGGAAGGTATCATACAGGGAGTGAACAGCCTGTACAGAAGCCTGAAAATAAGAGAGGACATGATACTAAATATAGTTCCATATGGATGGACTGGGGGACTCATGCATTATAGGTGAAGTGAAATGAAGGGAAGTGAAGTCGCTCAGTCGTGTCCCACCATTTGCAACCCCATGGACTGTAGCCTACCAGCCTCCTTGGTCCATGGGATTTCCAGGCAAGAGTACTGGAGTGGGTTGCCATTTCCTTCTCCAGGGGATCTTCCCAACTCAGGGATCAAACTCTGGTCTCATGCATTGTAAGCAGACACTTTTACAGTCTGAGCCACCAGGGAAGTCCCTTCATTATAATTGAAGGAGAGTGAAAAGATGATGACTCTCAAAGTCACATGGTTGGCAGAAATGGAGTGTTCAAGAAGAGAGTAGAAAAATATTTGTCTTCTGGTTTGAGGTGATGTTAGAGTATTGAGGTGAGGATAAGTTCACATATTCCTTTAGTTAATAATCTTGCCCTTCTGCTAACATATTGTATTACAACTGTGTGACAAAAGAGAAAGCAGGACCCAAGGGATTTCTGATGCATAGTCTAGCCTTGGCAAGGCTTAAGGGCAAGTCATATAGCACTAGGCAAGGTACATTCTTTCAAAGTTGTTGTGTTTTTGTTGTTTTAAGATTTATTAAAATAGTCTGTCTTTTTTTTTTTAATTTTCTCCTACCAGTACACATTTTACTATGAGTATAGTGTCAATATGTTTTAATTTATAAAATAAGATAAGTAAATTTTGATAATTTTATGTTGCTCATTTTTAATTATTGTTCTACATTTATTTCCTATATCAGTTGCTTCTGCATTTATATACTGTATTTAGTTACTAGTTTCTAAAAGAAATAACTTTTCATGAGTGTAATCAGATTACTACTGCGTTCAGATTACTTATATTTGTTTGTGTTGTAATACACACAACCATTAGCCACTGATGCATAGCCATAAGATTTCTGAATATGAAAGAGCTCTAATGATAAAATAGCATGTGTATTACTCATTTTACATAATCTACAGAATGCTTGCTTCTTTTTTGTTGTTCAATAAATTCTAAAGATGAAATACTTCCCCTGCCTTTAAAATACAAAGACTTTTTGAGCCTCATACTGCATATTTTTTGAAAATTTCATCATTGCTTAAATGATGCAATTTGTGTGAATTATGTTCAAATGTAATAATCAATGGTCTAACAGAGCTGAGAGACCTCCTTTTAAGCCCAAATAACAAATATGTTTGGTTTTGTGGACCTTATGATCTCTATCCAGCACTACAGGAAAGCAGCCATTGACAGACATTAATTACATAAACCAAATGGGTGTGGTTGTGTTCCAATAAAACTTTATTTACTAAAATGGGCTGTGGGGGCATATTTATTCTGCTGGCCACAGCCAGCTTACCTCTGTGTTGCAGAACCTCAGATAAAGTTGTTCACTTTAGTTGCTCAGTGTCCGAGTCTTTGCTACCCCAAGGACTGCAGCATAAAGTTGAAAAGGCAAATATTGTGGTTGGTTGTGCATGTGTGTATGGAGAGCAGGAAGCTGGGTCAGGATGGGGGAGGGGTTTAGGTAAGGTTGAGTGGTGGGAACTTTTTACCCTGTTTGTTGTCAGATTGTCTAGTTATCTCCTTAAAGCCTTTTTTATTTTTTTCTGAGCATTCCATATTATTTCTCTCCCTAATCCAGTAGGGGGCAATGAAAATCAATCAATCAAAACCATAAAATGAATATAATTATGAATCTTCAATAATCAAGAGTCTGCCAAAAGAGTTTAGAAACTCAAAATTTGGATTAAAAGAGTCTCTTTTTTCCCCTCTATCTTTATGCATTCTTGCCTGAATAGCTCTGCCCTACATTCCAAATTAGATTTTTTTTTTTTTTTAATTGCAGTAACTAAGACTTCAGAATGAAAGTAGGTTTCCCTTTCCTGGTAGGGAAGGTGACTGACTCCACTGACTTGTAAAAGTGAAAGTGAAATTGAAGTTGCTCAGTTGTATCTGACTCTTTGCGACCCCGTGGACTATAGCCCACCAGGCTCCTCTGTCCATGGGATTCTCCAGACAAGAGTACTGGAGTGGATTGCCATTCCCTTCTCCAGGGGATCTTCCCAACACTGACTTGTAAGGAAGAAAGAATGAGAGAATCATGTGCCACATTGTGCTAAGGACTAAATCTCTAAATACCCTGTTACATAGTCACTGTACAACGGAGCTGTCAGCTGAACAGAATTGAGAGAATGCTGTTGGGAATCACTAGCAAACAATAGAAAAGGTAGAGAATAAAGTAGCAACAAGACCATCTTTATATTACATCATTGCCTCATTCCTCCAAGGCTATCATATTAATTATGAAGCCCATAGAAACAATCATTAGAAGATGATGCCCCAATATTTAGTCTCAGCACCATCACGTGCAGTGATTTCAGAAAACAGTTTTGTTCTACGTTTGTACATTTCTTTGACTAGAAGGTTGCTGTCTTAGCAGTCTTTCTAACTCTGATAGAGAAATACCATATCAAGAAGGGTAAATATAACTAAGGCTTATATATTTACAAAATAAAATTGGAAAACTTCTAAAAGATAAACCCAGTGTAGAGTGGACCTACTGTTTAAAAAGAAAGAAGGGGGAAAAAGGAAAGATTAATAGATATGGGCTTCTATGGAATGAGAGCCCTCATGCATTGAGCGTGAAATTGGTATTCTGCCATTAAAAAAGGGAGACATTTTAGAGACCTTTTCAGTTATATAAGGAGGTACTGAAAAAAAATTTTTTTGAGGGGAGTGAAGGAGAAGATAACTATAACAAAAAGTTATTGGATATCTTGTGTTCTCATCTAATTTAAAAAACACATAAATATCTGTCAATGACTGTGTTATCAAAATTTTAATGAAGCACCTCTCAAATGGTTACTATAATCACCTCAGAGAATCGTCTCCTTTGTATTAATGGAATGCTTAGTATAAATATACTTATTGTAAACTTTCCAATAAATATAATTTTGGGCAAAACTTTATTAAATTATATTTGCATACAGTTAAAAGCTGCAAAATTATATATGTTTATCTAGTAGAACATGTTAATATGATGCCTAGAACATGGTAGATATTCCAAAAAAACTGAGCTTCTAATAGACAGTCTATTTATGCGAACATTTGTTTGGGCTGGAAGGCAGGGCACAGTCATTTTCTGCTATAGTTGGGACTTAATAAAATCTCTGTCTAAGATCTTTATTTTCTCTTAAAAATATGATTTCCATTTGATGATCTTGTTACTAGATATTGTTGCTTTCCTGTTTATCCAGTCATACTAGGACTTCTCAACATTGTGAGATGCTCTGGATTAAATTATGCCCTCACAACATTTTTATGTTGATTCTCTATTCCTGGTGATATTTGAAGATGGAACTTTGGGGGCAGTAATTATGTTTAGATAAGGTCCAGAGGAGGCTTCCCAGGTGGCTAAGTGGTAAAGAATGTCTGCCAAGGAGGAGTTCAAGAAACACGGGTTCAATCCCAGGTCGGGAAGATCCCCTGGAGAAGGAAGTGGCAACCCACTCCAGTGTTCTTGCCTGGAAAATCCCACGGACAGAGAGGCCTGGTGGGCTACAGTCCATGGGATGGCAAAGAGACATGACTGGGCATGCACACACACCGAAGTTCTAAGAGTGAGGTGCTCATAAAATGAGATTAGTTCTCTCATAAGTAGAGGCCAGGGAGCCTGCTCTCTTTCTCTCTTCTGCCTTCTGAAGATGCAGCAAGAAGACAGCCTTCTGCAAGCCAGGAAGAGGATCCTTGCTAAAAATCTACTAATAACCAGCTGCAATCTTGATCTTGGACTTCCCGGACTCAGAACTGACATAAATAAATGCCTGATGCTTCAGCCACCCACTGATGTTTTTTTAATTAAAGCAGCTAAGATAGAGGAACCCATTCCTGCCCCACTTTCAGAACAGTTCTAAATGTGGGTTTCAGCTTCATCATACTTCTCCAGGTTAATCAAAGTGTTTCTCAGGTATTCTTGTGAAAATTCAACAATATTTGTTATGTTTTTGAACCTGGGAAAATGTAGCATCAAGAGCTAACAAAACCATCATGAAACCATGATGGAAAATCTGGTCTAAAAATAGAGTCTGCACTAGAGAAGTCTTTCTGGGAAAGGAGTGAGGGTGGAGAGAGACAGATAAAGAGTGTCTTGATGATATTTTTCAGTTCAGTTCAGTCGCTCAGTCGTGTCTGACTTTTTGAGATCCCATGAATCACAGTACTCCAGGCCTCCCTGTTCATCACCAACTCCCGGAGTTCACTCACACTCACGTCCATTGAGTCCATGATGCCATCCAGCCATCTCATCCTTGGTCGTCCCCTTCTTCTCCTGCCCTCAATCCCTCCCAGCATCAGGGTCTTTTGCAATGAGTCAACACTTCGCATGAGGTGGCCAAAGTACTGGAGCTTCAGTTTTAGCTTCATTCCTTCCAAAGAAATCCCAGGGTTGATCTCCGTCAGAATGGACTGGTTGGATCTCCTTGCAGTCCAAGGGACTCTCAAGAGTCTTCTCCAACATCACAGTTCAAAAGCATCAATTTTTCTGTGCTCAACCTTCTTCACAGTCCAACTCTCACATCCATACATGACTACAGGAAAAACCATAGCCTTGACTAGACGGACCTTAGTCGGCAAAGTAATGTCTCTGCTTTTGAATATACTATCTAGGTTGGTCATAACTTTTCTTCCAAGGAGTAAGCGCCTTTTAATTTCCTGGCTGCAGTCACCATCTGCAGTGATTTTGGAGCCCAAAAAAATAAAGTCTGAAACTGTTTCTACTGTTTCCCCATCTATTTCCCATGAAGTGATGGGGCCAGATGCCATGATCTTCGTTTTCTGAATGTTGAGCTTTAAGCCAACTTTTTCACTCTCCTCTTTCACTTTCAACAAGAGGCTTTTTAGCTCCTCTTTACTTTCTGCCATAAGGGTGGTGTCATCTGCATATCTGAGGTTATTGATATTTCTCCCGGCAATCTTACTGGCTCTAGATTAGTCATCACATCATCATGATTATCTGGGTCATGAAGATCTTTTTTGTACAGTTCTTCCGTGTATTCTTGCCACCTCTTGGTAATTCACATGTTGCAAAAATATTAATAGGTAATATATGAAATAGCAGAAAATAGATAAATTAGAAAATTACTCAGAATCTTTTGATTAAGATCTAATCCTATAGCTTTGGCAGGACTTTGTGACTTTAGTCTCTGGCAGATCATTAGTATTCAATTCACGGTTGTGATTTGCAAAAAAATACTTATTGAATGAGGTCCTAAACTCAGAGGACCTAGAATGATGCTGTACATCCCTAATGAAATATTTCATTTATCAATTATTGCTTATAAACAACCCTAGGATTTAAAACAACCACTATTTTATTGGTTTATTATTCTTTGTGTCAGCAATTGATACTGTATTCAGGTAGATCTTTCTACAATCATCTGAATTTTTATTTGGAGGCTGTCTGCTCTAAGGGACACCTCCTGAAATGGCTCATCTATTCCAGATGATCATATCTTCCACCAGGCTAGTTGTATTAGTTTGATAGAGATACTGTAGCAAAAGATCACAGACTGGGGAGCTTCAACAACAGAACTCAATTTTCTCACTGTCCTAGGGGACAGAAATCCTAGATGAAATAACTGATGGGTTTTCCCAGGTCTCTCTCATCAGCTGATCAAGATTTTACATATATTTACACACACACACAAACACACACACACACACACTTTTTTTAATGAAGATTTTAAATAACAAGACAATTGCCTTGGCCCTTATCTTGAGAGAGAAGAAAAATAGGAAAATAGGATATTACATGTCAGTTAGATCAGGCTTTTTTATATTCCTGCAACAAACTGTTTCCACATTTTGTACTCTCAACACAACAAATGTCAAATGTTCACTGGTACTACAGGTATATAATTGCAAGGCATCAAGGAGTTCTTTTTTTATTCTTTCATCAGAGACTCGGGCTAACAGGCTTCATTCAGATATATCGTTTCACCAGGTCTGCAGCATTGGAAGGGAAACATGGTGATTGAACGATGGTTTTTAAAACTTGCTCCAGAAATTGGCACATGTAATTTCCCCTCATAGCCATTGGCCAAGTCACATGCCTTACCAAGCACTGAAAAGCAGGTATGGTTCTGCCAACTTGCCATGTGCACCCATAGGGCAGCAGAGACAGAGAAATGCAGTGTTTAATGAGCAACTTTACTAAACACACAAACTCAGACAATAAGGAATCTATCTGCAATGTGGGAGACTTGGGTTTTATCCCTGGATTGGGAAGATGCCCTGGAGGAGGGCATGGCAACCCACTCCAGTGTTCTTGCTTGGGAATCCGCATGGACAGAGGAGCCTGGCAGGCTACAGTCCATAGTGTTGTAAAGAATCAGACATGACTGAGTGACTAAGCACATCTCAGCACAGTGAAAATCTCACATAGCACCCCCTCCTACAACAGATCTTTGGATAAGTTTTAGGGATCATTCAACTAGAGTGTAATGACCCTCAAGCACACACACACACAAATACAATGGTCAAGGTTAAGGAAAGGAAAAGAAAATACTATCCATGGAAAACAAATCTAGAAGAAAATTTAGTAAAGTTATGCTGGTGAATAAACTTCAGATAACACATTTATCATCTATCTACTTTGTTACATTTTCTATGATAAAATATATTCTTCAATAATGGAAAAATATATAATCAACTGTGTAAATTATTGAATTTTAAAAAAGAATATTCCAGTTCACTGTAACTAGAGACAAGCCCATGCAGCAATGAAGACCCAACACAGCCAAAAATAAAAAATAAAATAAAATTATTTTTATTAAAAAAAAAAGAACATTCAACCTCCATTTTTTATTACTTCTCCATTTGTGAGTTATCAATTCTCTATTAAATGCATTATGCTTATTAAGAAAAAAATATTTTTCCAAAACATAAAAGTTGAAAAAAAAACATCAGTGATTATAAATATTTGAATTATTATTAATATATTAAAACCTGAAAAGTCTTATCAATTTTTCTCTGACTATATTTGTCCAGGACAAATGTCAAATTGATGAATGTGCTGAACATCTATTGTAATTTATTGCACAGCTCTGAAGAAAGAGCTGAGTAAGCTGACAAATTAGGAATAAAGTTTCACAAGACGACCAGTGGTATAAATTATATTGTTACCGGTCACTGGGTGTCAATATTTTAAGAAACAAAAGTTATAATTTTTTGAGTAAGGTCTAAAATCCTGTTTTATATACTTATAGATTGAAGACAATATTCCTCCTTTGGAACAGAAATAACATAAAACAGCTAACTGATGTCATTAATCAAAGAACATATTCATAAAATCCAAACTAAATTGAATATTTCAATCATAGAGATTCAACAAAGATGTGTACCTGCTTTCTAAATCCTTAGCCAGGAACTTGCACACACATGTATAGTTCAGAATTATGCTCACTCTATGACTTTTCCTAAAATATAAAATCTTACATATGAATATCAGAAAAAGAGAAAACTACAAATTTCACCCTGAGAAACAATTCAGATTCTTTTGAGGATGTATAGAACTACAATAGGTTCATTTGGGAAGGGATGTTGGAGGTAGGGCAATTCAGTGGATTATCAATATTTTTTCTGCATTTTTTTTTTCGAAGGAAACTACAATAGGAAGCCTACATTTAAGAGACTAAATACAATTATTATGAAAGAATTAGACTGGCAAAATTTGTTGTCCCTCATTCTGTTTCTCTCTGTCTCTGTTGATCTGTCTCTTTCTCAGCATGGATTTTAAAATATAAAAGTATTTAACAGAAGAGAGACTTGGAAACAGAGAAATCAACTCTTATACTTGTTCAATGACTTAAAATTTTCAAATAATTTTATCATACTCAAAACAACTCAGAACTTCTTCTTGTTCATTTTTTTTTTTTAAATATTATATACCCATATCTCAAGAAGGATATCTTTGGATTCCAAATAAGGTATCCTCTTTATGTTAAGTCTGGCCTTGGTACTGCTAGATTTTATCAGATTTTTATGACCTTATTATGAGAGAGTCTATGTCCTGTGTCAGTGTAGAGTGTATTGCTGTTTGCTACCCAGATACACTCTCTCTTCCTTTCTCCTCACAAAGCCTGTTATCACCATTATTATTTTTTTTTCCCTCTGCATGGCCATGAACTCAAGAATAGTGACCCTATTTCCAGCCCCAGGAGTGAACCATGATTGGTTCAGTCAGATCAGCTTGGTCTTATTCCTTTTGGCAGTGGATATTTTATATATTGTCATGTGACCAACTCCTTGTCAATGCAACATTAAAAAAAAAAAAAAACTCTATCAGTAAACTTTTGTGGAGATTTTTCTCACAATAAAAGAGATGAAGAGGAATGCATTCTCTTCTTCCCTGAATAACGGTTATGTCTGCATATGATACTGGAACTGCTGCAGCCATTTTGTCACCATGAAGAGAGGGAAAAGAGAAAAACCTTGTCTTTATTTCATGTCATTGTAAATAACAGACACAAAGGCTTGATCATATTTAAAAAGTTACTTTTTAATTCAGCAAAATATCTGAAAGGTATTAATCACTGGCCTTGGAACAGCAGCTGTAAGGATATTAAAACCAAGATTTCTTAAATTCTTCTGATCTGCCTGAAATGGAGGAGACCTAATTTCAGTCCCTGGGTTGGGAAGATCCTCTGGGGAAGGAAATGGCAGTCCACTCCAATATTCCTGCTTGGAGAATCCCATGGACAGAGGAGCCTGGCAGGCTACAGTCATTGGTGTCACAGAGTGGGACAGGACTAAGTGACTTTCACTTTCTATATTAGTATATGATGGCTGTTATAGTCTCAACCAACAAATCTTGTCAAAACAATCAGAAGAGGAAGGAGGAATGAAGAGTAAGTTAACTAACTGCACAAGAAGACAAAGTACTTTCCCACAGGGACACTCTTCATGGGAAAATTACTTTTTTTTTTCTCAGACTGTAGTTGAGGAAAGAAAGGAACCAGTGCTTGAGATGGGTGCTGAGTGAATCTATCTGTATCTGTCATACTCCCCTATGGAAGACAAGGGGAAAGACAGAAAAAAACTAGATTTTTGATGACATAGTTGATACATTGAATAAAATAGCACCGGACAGAAGTTCCGACTTTGTTTTGTATGAGGAAATGAAGGTCTCTGCTATTTAAAATATCTATATTTTGGGATTATGTTGCTTTTGCTTGAGAATATCTTAATTAACAGAATCATATAAACGTTCTACAAAATGAATCCTAAAGTCACATCAATAAAGGTCAGACTGATTATGTATTCCTTCAAGTAAGAAGGAATACATTAAATATGCCTAAAAATTTTATGTTTCAATTTACATACATTCATTCTTAACTTTTAGAGAAAGAGGTTAATCATCACTGCATAGACATCCCTTATGAACTATTTATTTACTGTCTGTCCTCCACCCTTAATAAGGTCTTCCTGAGAGCAGATACTGCTTCTGCTTTTTCATTGCTATGTGCACAATGCCTTTCATACAGTACATACTAAATATACATTTAAAAGAAAGAATACTTTTATCCATTTATTTGGATATTTGGAAAATGTGCTTAAAAACAATTGAAGACTCCTGGCAATTAGTGCAGTCTATAGTATTGTGATTTCTACTACATCTGAAATCAGTGATGTGGAAAAAAAAAACCCACTTTATTTGCAGAGGTTGAGTAGTTGAGATGTTTGAGGAAATTAATTTTGTTTAAATAAATACATTCCAAATAATAATTTAATTTTGTATGAAGGAAAATTAGTCATTTTCTTTATTTTATACTTTTTTTAAATTTTTAATTTTATTTTACTTTACATTACTATATTGGTTTTGCCATACATTGACATGAATCCGTCTCGGGTGTACATGAATTCCCAATCCTGAACCCCCTCCACCTCCCACCCCATATCAACTCTCTGGATCATCCCTGTGCACCAGTTGCAAGCATCCTTTATCCTGTATCAAACATAGACTGGCGATTCGTTTCTTACATGATAGTACACATGTTTCAGTGCCATTCTCCCAAATCATCCCACCTTCTCCCTCTCCCTCAGAGTTCAAAAGTCCATTCTATACATCTGTGTCTCTTTTGCTGTCTCACATACAGAGTTATCATTACCAATACTTACATTGATCTATGAGTTAATGAGAGCTTCAGAGCAATATTATCTGTACTCATAAAAAAGTGTCACAGAATCTTAGTGTATAGGTCATTTAATCCAATCTTTGTCCCTTAATCAAGTCGTAATTAACATGGAGAGATTGAATATACAAACAATGGCCAGATGATATATAAAAATATATCTTTGACCTACAATGTAGCAACCTGCCTAGAAAACCAACCCCTTATATGCAGTCAACAACACAAGAAGTTTGGATGCTCAGATTGCTGTCTCTAGTTACAATCAAAAAAGCTAAACAATGTCTTCTGTAACGACTGGCCCAGAATAGGCAGGACATGATTAATAACTGACAGCATGTCCAATCTTTATCCTTGCTTCCAATTTAGGACCAACTAGAGGAAGCCAAATATGCAGCCCAAACCAATCACATAGGATACTTACTTCCAGTCAGTCCACCTATAGCTTCCCCAGAAAAACAATCTTTAGTCAGGGCATGTCTGAAGACTTCCTTTTTCTCAATGTAAATTTTTCCCACTGCTGTCTGCCTTTGAGTAACTGCCAAGTGCAAGTAATGGAGGCTGACTTCTTTGCTATAATGAGCTCAGAATAAATACTGTTTGCTTTTCTCATTTGATTAGTTTTTGTTTATGTCCACATCATAGACTGTCAAATATACTACAGTTATTCTATAAAACCAAATTTGCATTAACATACATGGAATCTGTGTTGGATTTTGTTAAAAAAAGTTCCATAAAATAATGCAGCAAAGATGATCATTAGAAAGTGATACCTTAACCAGATGGACCATAGGTATGTTCGCTTAATTGGTTAGTTTTATTAAAGATAATCTTTATAAGATCTTGATCTATTTTAAGCACATTTATCAGTTAGAATATAGAGCACTGTAATGTTTTCCTAAAAGAATTCATTAAACATGTACATATGTGTGCTCAGTCGTGTTCGACTCTTTATGACCCTGTGGACTAGAGCCTGACAGGCACATTTGTCCATGGAATTTTCCAGGCAAGATACTGCAGTGGATTGCCATTTTCTTCTCCAAGGGATGTTCCTAACCTAGGGATCAGACTCATGTCTCTTGTGTCTCCTGCATTGGAGGTAGATTCTTTACTTCTGAGCCATCAGGGAATAGATGAAACCAAAATAGATTCAAGGTTAATGCCAATTAATCAAACTGAAACATTCTGAGTCACCTTTCAAAAGCTATTTACTTCATATTTAAATGTATGAAGAAATTTATGAAGCATTTTTGATGAATTTTCCTTTTAACACAATGGAAGAAATTGTTATTCCAGATTTTTAAGTTGGTCTTATTAGATTTGTTGGAATTAGAGTTTTCTAGGAAGAAACTATGGACACTCATGTGTCACCTTCTGAAAAATCCAAGATACAATTTCTTTCTAATAGTTTTTCACATGTTTGAATATAAATACATAGAAAATTACAAAATTAAATTATCATGAGATTAGATATACTTCCTAAGAGAAGATTCCTAAATGAATTAAAATCATCTATTCTTACTGATCTTTCAGTTATTTTCTTTTAACATGTAGATTCCATGTAAATTTGTGATATTTATTAAGGTAGCACTGATTTCTTTTTCAATCTCAACTGGAGCCAAAATGTAAAATGATAATAATACATTAATTTATCTTGATAATTTTGAAGAAAATATATAATTTTCAAAAACTAAATACAATTATGGATACTTCACTTCTCTAAAGATATTCTGATTGATTTTTCCTTCTCCTTAAGGTTTGTCTTAGATCTCAAACATTTCTTATTGCCACCAAAAGAGCTTGAAGACAAATATGTTGCTAATCCTTGATCCATGAAATAAGAATCCAAGACATAAAAGTCAAAGAAGGCCTTTTAAGGGAGCATAATAAATCCTGCATCCCCCAAGGGTAGAAGACACAGATGAACACCTTGCTCCAACTGGGACTGCATAAAATTGCAAAACTTGACATACTCTCTTCTGCCAATGATTTTAGTCAGAGTCCTGCATATCCTTAAGATAGTTAAGCAATCCTCATTATAATGAAGAGTTCCTGTTCAATATATATATATAATTTCAGTTATGCAAGATGAATAAGTTTTAGAAATCTGCTGTATAATATTAAATTTATAGTTAGCAATATTATGCAGTACATTGATAACTTGTTAAGATTGTAGATCTCAAGTTATTTTTTCTTATCACAATAGAAAGAATTGGAATGTTAAGAAGATGTTGTCTAGAGCAGTCTTTCTGATGCTCTGACTTTCATCATCCCAACACACATAATGTATGAGACCACATAGTATTCAGCAGCACCGCAACATGGAAACTTGCAAGGCATTGATTTTCAAACAGGACTTTTGTTTACCTGTTTTCACACATGCTTCCTAAAATACACTTTCAACAACTTTGAATATAACTAGAATAAAATGTTAGGCATTGAGTAGAGGAAGAATGAGTAAAACTAGGAAAAAAATTTGAGAGCCGACACAGTTGGCTGTAGTTAGCATTCACTTTTTCTGTGACACCTTTACATCCATAACATATGTAACATGTAACTGGATGTTGTCAGTTTCATGCCTTAGAAAAACAGCACTGTTTTATAGGAAAGGTCACATTCACATACTGTGAATAATGTCCAGTTTCTCTTTAAAAAGTACACAGTGTTTCAGTGGAAAAGTTCAGCTCAATGAAATAAACATGCACTTAAATAATATAACAGACAGTAGTTAGAATATCATTTTTTACCAAGATCCTAGATGTTCTGATACAGTGATATCTTCAAAAAAGAAAAATCAAATATAAAGCTGAAAATAAATTGCTGCTATTTTTAAAGTGTAAATTAATGGGACTGTTTATAGATGAAATTTAGATTAGAAATATATATATATATATATATATATATATATATATACATGTAAGTACTAAAATAAGACCATGTTAAATATATTATCAGACACTGGCATTTTATCATGAAACTACACTCATGTTCTTTGTCCTTTTGGAAATGATCATATTCCAATCTTTTTCTTTAAATGCCTAGTTTATTCCTGTGTAAAGTCAGAGGACTTATTATTCCATAAATTGTTTTAATTACAAGTAATAACAATGCTACATGCATGATTATAATCTTTCCATTTTACTTCAATAATGTAATCAATTGATTACTCTGCAAAAGCAAACTGAATAATTTTCTTTTTGTTATTTATATTGTACCTTTTCCATCTAAAATATTAATATGATATCACTATATACAGAATAAACATAGGCATTTAGGGGGAAAAATTCCAAAAATCATGTTTTCATTCAATTATCCAGCATATGTTAGTAAAATTAAAAGTGCCAAAGAGTCAGAGAGGGAGAAGGAGATATTTAGAGAAGGAGAAAGAAACAGAGGGAGGGAACAAAAGAAGAAGGTGAAGGAGGAAAGGAGGAAGGAAAGAGAGAGAAAGAAAATAAGCTGAGGTAATACTCCCTAGGTACTGGAGGAGATGCCTAAGGAATTGGAAATGGTGTTGGTAATGTAATGGTCTGTGTAACCTCATGAGCTGTCAAATCCTAGACTGCACAAGACTAATAGCTCTTTTATAAAGAGTTTCTTTTAGCACTGCTTCCCAAACTCAAAGGCTCAGAACACTAGCTATTTAAGGGCAAAGTGATAAAGACTCACTTACTTAGGTTGATAAGCTTTCTCAGGAATAGCATTTTGATTCTGAAACAAGTCACAGAACTCATTAGCAGAACCAATGGCGATGATAATAGACTATGACTATCTTTAATTGTCCTTCTGTTGTGTTATGCATTTAAAGGCCACATTTCAAATGAAAGCTTTGTTGGTGATTTAATGGCAGGATTTGGGTTTTAAAGTAAGATAATCTCACACTTATAACAAGATCAGTTCTGGATTAGACACATGCCCTGGATCACCTTCAGAAATCTTTGTTGATGATATAAAATGAAAGCATTTTAAGCTGCTGGTTTTGCAAAATAATAGTTAGATTCTACTTATAATTTAATATTCAAAGATATTAACTTTATGTTTCATGAAATATGAAATAAAACTCTAGCTTCAATCCTGGACATACTTCAAATTGCATTCTAGAGTTTAAAGCATCAGAAGGTTTTAAACAGGCAGTACCATTGTACACGGCAGAGATTTATAAGGCTGTCAGCTTGATGGAGAGAAATATTGCAGCATCCTTGAAAGGGTGTATAAAGTATAAATAAGCATATTCATTATGACAGTATAATTTGATTTTAGAATTGTTTCTTAAAATTACTATTTTTTTACACAAATTCAAGAAAGTAAGCTCATAAGGAAAGTTTTACTATTTTGCATATTGTTGAGTCTCAAGGCAGAAAGGGCTATCTTAGATATAGAATATGTTTATGAGATGATTGTTTTTAATGAAGCAGAGTTTATGTTAGTTTGAGAATTTCCAGTAGAATGAAAACATGCAAGAGACTAAACTGGGGCCCAGAAACTTGGATTCTAGACATGGTCCTATATTTTGCCTCAGGGGCTTTAGATTGCCCAACTTAAACGTGCATAGCTTAGCACCCCTATGTGTCTACACCTTACTTGGAGAGTATTATAGATCCCATTTTGGTTTTAGTGTCCTCTGTCGTCAACTAAAGAGTTTGGATTAATTACCAAATTATTTCAGATAAGCAATCTAAAATATTTTTTGAGGATGTAGTGAATTAAATGCTCTCAATTTTTATCTATGTGGATATTATTAACACTGTAACTTATGCATAAAAAATACTAAAAGTTATTGAAAAGGTATTTCAGTTCAATTCAGTTCAGTTCAGTTACTCTGTCTTGTTTGAATCTTTGTGACCCCATGAACTGCAGCATGCCAGGCTTCCCTGTCCATCACCAACTCCCAGAGCCTACTCAAGCTCATTTCCATTGAGTCAGTGATGCCATCCAACCATCTCATCCTCTGTTGTCCCCTTGTCCTCCCACCTTCAATCTTTCCCAGCTCAGGGTCTTTTCAAATGAGTCAGCTCTTCGCATCAGGTGGCCAAAGAATTGAAATTTTAGTTTCAGCATCAGTCCTTCCAATGAATATTCATGACTGATTTCCTTCAGGATGACTGGTTGGAACTCCTTGCAGTCCAAGGGACTCTCAAGAGTCTTCTCCAACACCACAGTTCTAAAGCATCAATTCTTCACCACTCAGCTTTCTTTATAGTCCAACTCTCATATCCATACATGATTCCTGGAAAAATCATAGCTTTGACTAGATGGGCTGTTGTTGGCAAAGCAATTTCTCTGTTTTTTAATAGGTTGTCTAGGTTGGTCATAGCTTTTCTTCCTAGGAGCAAGCATCTTTTAATTTCATGATGCATTCACCATCTGCAGTGACTTTGGAGCCCCCCCAAAATAAAGTCTCTCACTATTTCCACTGTTTCCCCATTTATTTGCCATGAAGTGATGGGACCAGATGCCGTGATCCTAGTTTTCTGAATGTTGAGTTTTAAATCAATTTTTCACTCTCCTCTTTCACTTTTATCAAGGGGCTCTTGGGTTCTTCTTCACTTTCTGCCATAAGGGTGGTGTTATCTGCATATCTGAGCTTATTGATATTTCTCCTGGCAAATTTTAGTTCAGCTTCTGCTTCATCCAGGCTGGCATTTCCCATGGTGTACTCTGAGTATAAGTTAAATAAGCAGAGTGACAATATACAGCCTTGATATACTCATTTCCTGTTTTGGAACCAGTCTGTTGTTCCATGTCCAGTTCTAACTGCTGCTTCCTGACCTGCCTATAGGTTTCTCAAGAGACAGGTCAGGTGGTCTGGTATTCTCATCTCTTTCAGAGAGTGTTCCACAGTTTATTGTGATCCACACAGTCAAAGGCTTTGACATAGTTAAAAGCAAAAGTATATTTTTTTCTGGAACTCTCTTGCTTTTTTGATGACCCATTGGATGTTGGCACCTTGATCTCTGGTTCCTCTGCTTTTTCTAAATCCAGCTTGAACATCTGGAAGTTCTCACTTCACATCCTGTTGGAGCCTGGCTTGGAGAATTTTATGCATTACTTTGCTGGCATGTGAGATGAGTGCAATTGTGCAGTAGTTTCAACATTCTTTGGCATTGCCCTTCTTTGGAATTGAATGAAAATTGATCTTTTCCCCTCCTGGGCCACTGCTGAGTTTTCCAAATTTGCTAACATATTGAGTGCAGTACTTTCACAGCATTATCTGTTAGGATTTGAAATAGTTCAACTGGAATTCCATCAGCTCCACTAGCTTCATTCATTGTGTTGCTTCCTGAGGCCCACTTGACTTCACATTCCAGGATGTCTAGCTTTAAGCGAATGATCACACCATCATGGTTATCTGGGTCATTAAGATATTTTTTTGTACAGTTCTTCTGTGTATTCTTGATGCCTCTTCTTACTATTTTCTGCTTCTGTTAGATCCATAGCATTTATTTTCTTTATTTTGCCCATCTTTGCATGAAATGTCCCCTTGGTATCTCTAATTTTCTTGAAGAGATCTCTAGTCTTTTCCATTCTATTTTTTTTCCTCTATTTCTTTGCATTGATCACTGAGGAAGGCTTTCTGATCTCTCCTTGCTATTCATTGGAGCTCCACATTCAAATGGGTATATCTTTCCTTTTCTCCTTTGCTTTTCACTTCTATTCTTTTCTCAGCTACTTGTTAGTCCTCCTGAGACAACCATTTTGCCTTTTTGCATTTTTCCCCCTTAGGGACTGTCTTGATCACTGTCTTCTGTACAATGTCAGGATCCTTGGTCCACAGTTCTTCAGACATTGTGTCTATCAAATCTAATCCTTTGAATCTATTTGTCACTTCCACTGTGTAATTTTAAGGAATTTGATTTAGATCATACCTGAATGGTCTAGTGGTTTTCATTTACTTTATTCAATTTAAGTCTGAATTTGGCAATAAGGAGTTCATGATCTGACCCACAGGTATTTACAGTTCATCAACTGAATGTAAAGCAATCTGATTCAGAAATCCTTACAATCTAGCCTTCTGTTATTCTTTCATATATGTTCTTATACATCAAAAGGAGAAACCAAATAAGCCAGAAAAAAACTTGATTATAGTAAATTAGATAAATGGTCAAGCCATTAGAGAGGTTGTTGTTTTTAGTTTCTGTCATTGTTTCCCCCCTCTTTTTTTTTTAACTGATTGACATATTCAAAGCTGCACAGGTTTAATACATTAAAAACTTGATGAATCTAGAGATAAGTATGTTTGCAAAACCTTCATAATAATCTATGTCATAAACATATCCATAACCTCTAAATATTACATGATACAAAGAAGAATCTAAAATTGACCTTATTTTTTAATATCACTTCCATACTTTCGCCCTGGGGGACTATTTTGGGAAGTATGTAAGAACCATACTTATCGAGAGTAATAATAAAACTACTCAACCATTTCTACCCATTGAAACTATAGGTTGTAAAGTGTTGGGAGAAGTTTAAACTCATTATAAGAACCTATGTACTCAGCATACTTGAGTAATATCACAATGAAATTTAAAGAGATAAAAGAACAACAGGCAAATAAAACACTTTGGTTTCAAAAATTATTATTTAAGAAACCTTAACTGAGGCCCTACTATGTATTAAGCACATTATGTATGCAAAGATGAAAAATATGACCCTAAGTCTAAAATAGCTTCCCTGGTGGCTCAGAGGGTAAAGCATCTGCCTACAATGCCAGAGACCAGGATTCGATCCCGAGGTCGGGAAGATCCCCTGGAAAAGGAAATGGCAACCCACTCCAGTACTCTTGCCTGAAAAATACCATGGACTGAGAAGCCTGGTAAACTACCCCCTGGTAGTCCATGGGGTCTCAAAGAGTCAGACACGACTGAGTGACTAAAATATTTACTTACTCCGTACAGCGAGTAGATAGTAAGGAGATAATTAAAATGAACTGTAAAGAATGGTATGAGAAAAGTAAACACAGGTAACTACAAGGTCTGGGAGGAATAAGTAAAATGGGGGATCAGGGTCTGTACCCAGATTAAGAGGGAGACATTAGAAAAAGTGATGTTGATTCCTAAAACATCAGTAAGAGTTAAAGAGTCTTTGAAGGGTAATCCATGAAAAAGAGCAAGAACATGTGAATATGTAAGAGGAGAAAGCCTTATTTACTTGCAGAATCCAAATTATGATGAAGATAGAGGTAGATAGTGAAAATTTAAGCAAAGTTTACATCATAAAGCCTATTAGAGCAAGTGAAGAAGTTTGCATAGTAGCCTGAAAAATAGTGGATGCCACTGAAGAATTTTAATGAAGTAGTTTTTTAATTGTATTTGTAATGTGGAATGGTCTCTCCAGTGTCAGATGGGAGACTAACTTGAACTGTTGCAATTTGCTTAGAGAGGAGTAATGAAGGCTTGCACTAAGGTAAGATAGTGACCAGTTACTATAAAAAAATGTGACTTGTAGGTTCAATAGGTATCAATCAGTTTAATGAGCAGACCAAGTGATTGATTTGAAGTAGGATGCAAAAAAAAAAAAAAAAAAAGGAAAAGTTTATAACTCCCAGATTTCTTGTTAGGTCAGCTAGAAAAATGGTGAATCTATAAAGATAATGCAGCTCACCATATGTGTTCACTTGTGTTCAGCTCACCATGTTCTTTTTCGGGGAAAAAAATACATTTACCAGCCTCCCTTTCCGTTAGACAGTGTGACTTCTCAGTGATCATATAGGTGGTAGTGATTACAGATACTTTCATACCTAGCCCTACAAAACTTCCCACATAATCCACAAGCCATTCTATCTTTCCCATGGGAGTGTTGAAATCCATCTCTCTGAAATCGTTCATCCACAAGATTGGTGACAATCTGGTTCTCTTAGTTCTTATGGCAAAACATCTGAGGAGACATGGCTGATCCTCATGTCATAGTGAGAAGAATGAACAATGAAACTTATGGTCTTAATTTGCTAAAATATCAATGATTATGTCTTATAATGGAGTATCTCATTCTATCCTGATTAAGAGAGAAATCAATCAATAAAAAACTTTTTTTTTTTTAAAAAGAAAGCAGATTTGAGAAAAAAAGAATGGTTAGAGAAAATACTGAGTTCAGTTTCAACATACTGAAATTTTAGCCCTCTTTAACATCCAAGTGAAAGATGGATACATTATTTATCTGAAACATCTGGGAATACAAATATGGCCCCTGGAAAGAGAGTCCTGCAGGAGATGCAGATTTAAAAGCCTTTAAGTTATAAATTATTCTTCGTTAATATAGTGGTGAGTATCCCATTCTGTCACATGGGAGACTGGGGTTTGATTCCCTAATGGGGAAGCAACATGCCCTTTGGGGCTTCCCTGGTAGCTCACTTGGTAAAGAATCTGCCTGTAATTCAGGAGATCCTGGTTCAATTCCTGGGTCAAGAAGGTCTGCTGCAGAAGGGATAGGCTACCCACTCCAGTATTCTTGAGCTTTCCTTGTGGCTCAGTTGGTAAAAATCTACCTGCAATGCCCAAGGGCCTGGGTTCGATCCCTGGGTTTGAACATTTGGGGATACAAATTTGAACCCTAGCAGAGAGCCATGCAGGAGATACAGATTTAGAAGTCTTTAAGTTATAAATTGTAGTTAATGTCACAAAAGTGGATAATATTACTTCATTCCATCATTTCATACTCTGAATACAAACTTTATACAAGAAATATTTTTTAAATGTCTATCATCTCTATATATTTGAAAGACCATTCCGTATTAGACAAACTCTTTGTAAGTTTTTGTGTTAACACTTTAAATAATTATGATAAAACAGAATAGTTGGCAATCTCTATTTTAATAAATTAGGTGATATAATTAAAATTCATATTTTAAGATAAGAAAAGTTTAATCATAAAACATTTCCCCTATACTTTGGCCACCTCTCTCCCCTGTACTGTGCATTTTGTGTCTGCATTATGCATTAACCAGGCCTCACCAATGTCAGAAATACCTGTTTAACCATAAAGATAAATTTTTCTCCTTTTGATGACAGCTATGCAACTCCTTAGAAGATAACATTACATTTTCAGTCCTGGAAATGCTCAGGTTGACTCACCCCTCTCCTTGTAAGTGCAAATATCTTAGCTGAACTTTGTGTACAATGCCAATGAATCATTACCCTTAAAGATAGTGATTGATGCCTGAGGAGTTACTGAACCACACTTAACAGAAGTTCTTATCTTAAATAAATACATGTGTTGCTGTTCAGTCACTCAGTCATGTCCGACTCTTTGCAACCCCATGAAATGCAGCACGCCAGGCTTCCCTGTTTTTCAGCATCTCCCAGAGCTTGCTCAAATTCGTACCCATTGAGTCAGTGATGCCATCCAACCATCTCATCCCCTGTCATCCCCTTTTCCTCCTGTCTTCAGTCTTTCCTCATATCAGGGTCTTTTCTAATGAGTCAGCTCTTCACATCAGGTGACCAAAGTTTTGGAACCTCAGCATTTACTATAACTTCTTATAACCTTCTTAATGTTACTAGTTATATTATTTTTATACTGTTCATTTTATGAGATTATGGTTTATTGCATCACAACATGCATGACAGAGTCTATGATTAAAATAATGATGACTTTCTGTTCTTCTTCAGTCGTTAAGTCATGTACAACTTTTTGCAACCCCATGGACTGCAGCATGCCAGGCTTCCCTGTCCTTCACGATCTCCCCAAGTTTGCTCAAACTCATGTCTATTGACTTAGTGATGTCATTCAATCATCTCATTCTCTGTCACCCCCTTCTTCTGCTGCCCTTAATATTTTCCGGCATCAGGATATTTTCCAATGAGTCAACTTTTCACATCAGGTGGCCAAAGTATTGAAGTTTCAGCTTCAGCATCTGTCCTTCCAATGAATATTCAGTATTGATTTCATTTAAGGTTCACTAGTTTGATCACCTTTCAGTCAAAGGGACTGTTAAAAGATTTTTCCAGCACTACAGATCAAAAGCACCAGTTCTTTGGTGCTCAGCTTCTTTGTGGTCCAACTGTCACATCAGTAAATGACTACTGGAAAAACCTTATATGTGACTCTATGCCCCTTTGTTGGCAAAGTGATGTCTCTGCTTTTTAATATGCTGTCTAGGTTGGTCATAGCTTTTCTTCCAAGGAACAAGTGTCCTTTAATTTCATGGCTGCAATCACCAGTGATTTTGGAGTCCAAGAAAATAAAGTATCTAACTGTTTCCATTGTTTCCTCATCTATTTGCCATGAAGTGATGGACTGGATGCCATGACCTTATTTTTTTGAACGTTGATTTTTAAGCCAACTTTTTCACTCTTATCTTTCACTTTCATCAAAAGGTTCAGTTCCTCTTCATTTTTTGCCATAAGGGTGGTGTCAACTGCATATTTGACGTTATTGATATTTCTCACAGCAATCTTATTTCCAACTTGTGCTTTATCCAACCCAGCGTTTCTCATGATGTAAGAGTTAAATAAGCAGAGTGACACTATACAGTCTCAACAGATCCCTTTCCCAATTTGGAACCAGTCTGTTGTTCCATGCCCAGTTCTAACTGTTACTTCTTAACCTGCATACAGATTTCTTAGGAGGCAGATAAGGTAGTCTGATATTCCCGTCTCCTTAAGAATTTTTCACAGTTTGGTATGATCCACACAGTTAAAGGCTTTGGCATAGTCAATAAAGCAGAATTAAATGTTTTTCTGGTATTCTTTTGCTTTTTCTATGTTCCAACAGATGTTGGCAATTTGGTCTCTGGTTCCTCTGCCTTTTCTAAATCTAGCTTGAACATTTGGAAGTTCGCACTTCACATCCTGCTGGAGTCTCACTTAGAGAATTTTGACCATTACTTTGCTAATATGTGAGATGAGTGCAATTGTGTGGCAGCTTGAACATTCTTTGGCATTGCCTTCCTTTGAGATTGGAATGAAAACTGATCTTTTCCCCTCCTGGGCCACTGCTGAGTTTTCCAAATTTGCTGGCATATTGAGTGCAGCACTTTCACAGCATCATCTTTTAGGATTTGAAATAACTCAACTGGAATTCCATCACCTCCACTAACTTCATTCATAGTGTTGCTTCCTAAGGCCCACTTGAATTCGAATTCCAGGATGTTTGGCTCTAGGTGAATGATCATACCATCGTGGTTTTCTGGGTCACTAAGATCTTTTTTGATTAGTCCTTCTGTGTATTCTTGATGCCTCTTCTTACTATCTTCTGCTTCTGTTAGATCTATACCATTTCTGTTCTTTATTGTGCCCATCTTTGCATGAAATGTTCCTTGATATCTAATTTTCTTGAAGACATCTCTAGTCTTTCCCATTTTATTGCTTTCCTTTCTTTCTATGTGTTGAGCACTGAGGAAGGCTTTCTTATCTTCTTGCTATTCTTTGGAACTCTGCATTCAAATGGGTATATCTTTTCTTTTCTCCTTTGCCTTTCACTTCTCTTCTCAGCCATTAGTAAGGCTCCTCAGACAAACATTTTGCCTTTATTGCATTTTTTTTCCTTGGAGATGGACTTGATCACTGCCTCCTGTACAATGTCACGAACCTCTGTCCATAGTTCTTCAGGCACTGTGTCTATCAGATCTAATCCCCGGAATCAATTTGTCTTTTTCACTGTATAATCATAAGGGAGTTGATTTAGGTCATACCTGAATAGTCTAGTGGTTTTCCCTACTCATCAGTTTAGCTCTGAATTTTGCAACAAGGCAAATTTTGAAGTTTAAGTCTGAATTTTGCAACAGCCATTTCCTTCTTCCAGGGATCTTCCCAACTCAGGGATCAAATCCAGTTCTCCTTCCTTCATTGCAGGAAATTCTGGTTCAATTCCTGGGTCAGGAAGATTCACTGGAGAAGGGGAAGGCTACCCATTCCTATATTCTGGCCTGGAGAATTCCGTGGGCTTTATAGTCCATGGGGTCCCAAAGAGTCAGACAGTACTGAGTTACTTTCATGTTCAAGTATAACAAAGGAAATAATTTAATGAATAAATTATCTTCAAATTTTATTTAAACTGGGGACTGACCAAGATGGCCTTAGCAGTTCTCTCTCTTGATTAAACTTTGGACAGGCTTCTTTCCCACTCCTCAGGACCTGGGAGTCATCACTTTGAAATATGTGATAGGAAGATAGTGCCCCATCATCTAGTCTCTGGGAGAAAGTCATAGACAAACTTTGGTGTGTACTTTGTTTCAAAATGCAAAACTAACTTCTATCAAGAAGATTGAAGAAATTAACTTTTTCTCTGGCTAAGGCCAATTAGCAAATATTGATTTACAATTCCCCTACCTCCAATCAGCTCTTAAATGCTCTCTAGCCTTCTGTTTCAATACAGTTGAGATAGACTGAGTTCTGGCTTCTGTCCTTTATTGATACAGACTTGAATAAAGTCTTCCTTCTCTGTTTTACCTTGTCTACTGCAATGTTTGCTTTGATAATATATAATATATAAAATTCCCAACAAAGAATAGTCCAATATATGGGATTACATTTTCAATGGATTTACATTTATGTTTCCCTTGTTCAGTGCTGAAGTATGTGTTTTGAAGAACAAAGTTATAATTATGTCCTTGGCATTTCCAGTATATGAAAAAAAAAAATCAGGGTTTTAAGTATTTCTGCTTCTTCTTCGTTCTTATACAAGTGCATGTTATATGGGAACCATATGCTTGATCTGCTCTTCCATTGGCAAAGTGAAAATTAAACAAAAAATCAGTAATTTCTTGTCTATTATTCATTAAAAGCATTCACTGATTATATATGTGAAGTGTACTGAAGCACAATGAAATACATTCTCCACAGTTTTAACTGAACATAATATAAATCAAACAAAATAAAATTGTAGTTGAGGAAGATTTTAGTATGAGCTGCACAAAATTTCTGTCGTTTAAGTGAGCTTGCTTGATTTAGAATGGTAAATTTAATATCATATGTTACAATCCATGAATCTACAAATGTGCCTTCAAACTTTTAAGGGAGACAAATTTCCCCTGATATGGAAGAAATGCATATAATTAAATGTAATCTAACAAGAGACTTGTTTTTAGAGTGGTAAGAACAGTCTTCATTATTTTTTTAATGCTGAAAACTAGCAAGAACCTAGCCATTTAGAGCTTATGTAAAAGTGTTGCTAGTTTTCTCCAAATTTATTACTTTATCATTCCCAAAACTGCATGTACTAAATTATGACCATTACTTGAGAAATTTGGAAGGTCACACAATCATTGGGCTATGAACACTCTTATTATGTGATTTAATAAAACACTTTATTTCTAGAAATGACTGTTAGTGCTAAACCAACACTCAGATAAATGCTTATACATATCTGAATGTCTTTTAAAAATGGCACCAAAGCTGCATATTAAAATGAAGGCAAAATTTTAATATCTTTCAATCAAAACATCCCAAATGCTTCTAACTCAGGTGTGGCAAATGTCCTTCTACAGCCTCTGATTTCATCCCAAGTACACTTGGAAGTCAAGGCCAGAACCTTAAACCACCTCAATAGATTGAACCAATTTTAGTAATATGTTTAATTAGTTTCTAGTTCAACATTAACTTCCAACCTCTGCTTTCTCAGCCTTAGAGAAATACAGTGTTGATGCAAAGCCCAATCCCACATCCTCTTGGTACTCTACCTACCTCTTTAAGTGGCTTACAGTAAACACCTCAAGACTCTGTGGACAAGCTTTACCTGTCCCAGAGACCACACAATGCATAGAAATGCTTCCCATATGTTGTTCTCAATCAGTGGTGAATGTATACCCCAGTTTCCTTATTGTGGGAATGACTTGATATGTGTCCTTCCCTTGGCAGGGTTGAGCTTTAGTTGTCCATAGTGATGACCTGCTTGGTAACTCTCCCTTGATGATTTCTTTCTCTTTCTTACATTTTTGGTCTCCCACCAATATTTATGACAATTGGCTCAGATACATACTACCTGCAATCAAATCTCTTTCTGGCAACCACCTCTGTCTTGGACTCTCAATGATGCCATGTGGGAAGATTATTTTGCTTTCAACAGGACTACAAAAAAAAAAATTTTTTTTTTGAGTGAGACGAACATGTAGTTTATAGTTTACAAAATACAGCTCTACAACCCACTGTTCACCTGGGGGTAATGACAACTAATGAGATTAAATTTTTTATCTGTAAAATAATATTTATATATGTGTTGGGGGAGTGTGTAATTTCCTTGGTTCTGTCTTGCCACAGCAAAAATTTGAAGAGACAGATATTTTGTTGATTTCTTTATATGTGTGAAATTACTAAATGTTCTAAGGTGAAGCTTTTATGTTTTTTCTCTCCCCCACCCCCGAGTCTGCCCTGTGTAAACTGGGCAGCCAGGAGGCTGTTTACTTCATCTGAGGGCCTCAGTCCGGTCCTCAGACCTTCCTTTATTCTATTTTCATGGGCTTTCCCTTTCTTTGTCTTTTAGCCACCACCATTCTGGACTCCTTTTTACTATTCTAACTACCTAACATTCCCCCCTCAAGAGATAGGAGGCCCAATTCTTTCAGAGTAGGGGCATTGAGGTCTCTCTGGCTACTTCCTGCTGAACTGGAATGATAAGGGGCATTGGGCCTCCCCCTCTTGCTAGTCTCAGGCCTCAGAGTCCTTATAACAGTGTCCAAGGGTGAGTGATACTTTCCGTGGTCAGTTGTAGTTCTATAAATCCTTGTTAAACTGGCACTGTATATTGTAGCTTGTTGACCCGGGCAGACACAAACCAGGTTAGACAATTGATAATACATGGAGCAAGCATAAGAAACATCAATATGGTGATAACAAGGATTAGCAGGGGGCATTAGCCAACTCCAAATTCCCCATGCCAGGAGAAGGATCCACCAAAGAGAGATTGTAGCCACCCCTAGAACTCTCTAGCTCATTCTTTGAGATCCTGTAGGATCTGAATGTCTTTCTTGAGGACTATGAGACTTTTTTTAACTTAGCTGGAGATATTTACCCAGAAACTACACATCTCATTCAAGATGGTTCAAGTCCCTCCTTGTTCAAGGATCAGGAGATCTATCTCCTGTCTATTTTGGAGTGCAACACCTACCAAGCTGTGTTGGCTCTTTAGAGCTGTCCTGAGGGATCTCATTCCCAGAAACTTAATTTGGAGGTCTCTATTAGAATGGCACTCATTTGTAGTCCTGAACAGGTACCTGAGATTGCTCAGGGGCTCACAGGTGGATTGAGTATCCTCTTCTGTTTATTCCATGGCTTGACTCTTGAGTAGTGAATCCAGGAGTCATGTCCTGGTACCTTGACTGCTGTGGGGGTAGAAAGTATTACCGGTAGGGGCCCTTCCATGTGGGCTGGAGTTGAGTCTTTGGGGAACCATCTTTCCAGACTTTAAGCTTGAGTCCCTGCAGCATATAGTGGTGGCGTTTTAGAATCTTTAGGTCCTGGTTGACACTCCACAAGCGTATATTTTGTTGGAATTGCCAGTTGGCCATGGCATAAGACCTGAGGGTCTGAGGCTCTGGATCTAGGAAGAGATCCTTGACATAAACACAAAGTCTCCCATATAGCATCTTATAAGGACTAAGATCAACCTGTTCTTTAAGGGCAGTATAGATGTGGAGGAGAGCTATTGGTAAAGACTCCTTTCAACTCAGGGAGGTCTCCTGGGTTATCTCTTTTTTATTGCTGATTTTAAGATTGGTTGGCTCTTTTTACTTTTCCTGAAGAGTGAGGCATCCAGGCATAATGGAGATAATAAATAATGCCCAATGCTTTAGAGATCCCTGGTGTGACCTTAGAAGTAAATGATGTACCATTGCCACTTTGTAATGACCGAGGCAGACCAAATCTTGGAATGATTTCATGGAGCGTTTTTTTTTTTTTTTTTTTACCACCTGCTCAGCCTTCTCAGTCTGGATGGGGAAGCCTTTAATCCATCCTGTGAATGTATCTATCATGACTAATAGGTATTGATACCCTTGAGAAACTGGCATCTGGGTGAAGTCCATCTGCCAGTCCTCTCCTGGGTAGGTCCCAAGTCGTTGGACAGCCTGGGCCTGCTGGGGTGTTTGAGTTCCTTGGGGGTTGTTTAACTGGCAAGTGGGACAAGAGATCACCACTTGCCTTATAGAAATTTGGAGCCCTGTTCTTCTTAAGGACCTTTTCAGTAATTTTTGGAGGGCCTTCTTCTCTAAATGAGTGGTGGCATGTAAGGAGTTAAACAACTTCATTGGGAGTTCAAGTAGAAAATGGAGTCCCTCCTTTAGGCACCACCCCATATGATCTTCTTAAAAGCCCTCACTCTTAGCTTTAATAGTCTCACCTTCAGTTTATGAAGGAGTTTCTGGCAAATTAGGCTGTGGAAATAAGGTGGCAACCCCTATTAGGACATTGATTTGTAATGCTGCTCTCTTAGTGCCTGATTGGCTCCTTGGTTCCCTCATGTCATTTCCATGCTCCCTTTTTGATATCTTTTCCAATGGGAGACTGAAACCTCAGTGGACAGCTGGATTGCTTCCAAGAGCCTAAGAATTTGATCTCCATATTTTATTGGGGACCCTCGGGTGGTCAAGTGACCTCTTTCTTTCCAAATAGCACCAGGTGCATGTAGCACCAGAAAAGCATATTTGGAGTCAGTGTAAATGGCTACTCTTTCCCCTTTTCCCAGTTCTAAAACTTGAGTCAGGGCTATTAGCTTAGCTAATTGGGCCGAAGTACCTGGTGGCAAAGCTTTAGCCTCTATGATCCCAAAATTGGAGACTACTGCTTATCAGGCTCTTCTTTTTCCATCCAAGATAAAGCTGCTTCCATCAGTGTACCAGATTTCCTCAGGATTGGTCAGAGGATCTTCTGACAATCTCTTTAGAGGTTTTGTCCAATGGTCCAATGTTTCTAGGCAAGGGTGAAAGGAGAGAGAGCCCTTGGGGGTAGGCAGGAAGGTGGCTTGGTTAAGAACCTCACAAAGGGATATAGTGAGGCCTGGATTTTCCATCAGCATTACTTGATATATGAGGATTCTTTGATAAGACATCTATAAATGGCCTCTTCCACTCAGGAATTGTTTCCCTTGGTGGCTTGTAAAAGTAGATTGCCCCCAAAAGAGAGTTTTGAAGCATCTTCTATCAGGACTTCAATAGGCAAGGAAAGGAAAGGAAAGATCTTTCCCTAATAAGGGCGTAGGACACTCAGGGACCAACAGAAATTGGTGGGAAAATATTTGTCCATCCCAGCAACAAAATGCTCAGGTGAATCTTTTTCTATTTTTTTCCCCCTTTAGCACCCAAAATGGTAGGAGGTCAGGACAGAGTAGGAAATCCCTGTATCAGCCAAGAAATTCTTGGACCTACCTGCCACATCCAGCTGCACCCTTGGCTGCAGCCCCGTGATGGCTATCTATGACAGACGGGCTGGGCGGAACAGGCCGCTTTTCAGTCCTGTGGACCATTGTGAGGGAAGGTTTGGCACTTGACCTTGAGGCTCTTGGGTCCCGAGAGCAGAGTGCCACCCAATGTCCCAGCTGATGTCATTTGCAGCAAACCTCTGTGGTCTCAAAATTGGAGAATACTGCATGCTCTTCTTTTTCCATCCAAGACAAAGCTGCTTCTATCAGTATATCAAATTTCCTCAAGATTGGTTGGAGGATCTTCCAACAATTCCTTTTAGGAGACTCGCCATGGTTTGGACGCTCTTTCGTCTAATGTGCTACCTGTCTACAGATTAGGCATTTGCCTTGTGCCTTGTCTTTCAAGGACTTGGGGTTTGCCATGGGGCTTCCCTGGAGGACAGCCAGCATCTGTGCATGCCTTATCTCTTTCCTTCTCTCCCTTTCCTGGGCCTTGGCTTCCCTCTTTTGTTCTCTGTTATAAAAAATATCGGTGGATGTCTGGACCATCTCATCTAAAGAGGCAGCAGAGTCCTGCTGCTATTGCAACTTTACCCTGATGTCTGGTGCACACTGGGACAGGAATTTGTCCTTTAAAATCACATTTTTGGAGGGCATCTTTTAGACTTTCCAGAAAGGCAATGGGGTTCTTCTTGTACTCTTAAGTTATTGCTGAGCCTGGGCACAGCCCCACAACTAATAGCCTTCCTTCTATTTCCATGGGTAGACTTCCTTAGGGGTGAGTCTTTCTGAAATTTATCAGACCCAGTACTGTTGCAACCTGAGAGTTGGGCATCCCTGAGTCAGGGTGCAGATCCCCAGGCAGGGTGGGGCGTAACAATCTCCTGGAGATCAAATCCCTGGGTAGGTCAAGGCATGTTGACCTCCTGGGACCCCTGGACTGGCAGATCCCTGAGCAGGTTGAGGCGTGACAACATTTTGAGGACCAGATCCCCAGGCAGGTCAAGGCAGGTTGACCTCCTAGGACCCCCAGATTGGAGTTGGGCATCCCGAAGGTCTCTAGTGCTGACCAGTGCTAGGTAGGATTCAGTTCAGTTCATTTCAGTCGCTCAGTCATTCCGACTCTTTGCGACCCCATGAATCACAGCACACCGGGCCTCCCTGTCCATCACCAACTCCCAGAGTTTACCAAACTCATGTCCATCGAGTTGGTGATGCCATCCAGCCATCTCATCCTCTGTCGTCCCCTTCTCCTCCTTCCTCCAATCCCTCCCAGCATCAGGGTCTTTTCCAATGAGTCAACTCTTCCCATGAGGTGGCCAAAATATTGGAGTTTCAGCTTCAGCATCAGTCCTTCCAATGAACACCCAAGACTGATCTTCAGGATAGACTGGTTGGATCTCTTTGCAGTCCAAGGGACTCTCAAGAGTCTTCTCCAACACTACAGTTCAAAGATGTATAGAACCGCCTTTTAGACTCTGGGAGAGGGAGAGGGTGGGATGATTTGGGAGAGTGGCAGTGTAACATGTATGATATCATAAGTGAAACGAATCGCCTGTCTAGGTTCGATGAAGGATGAAGGATGCTTGGGACTGATTCACGGGGATAATCCAGAGAGATGGTGTGGGGGGGGAGTGGGGGGGGGTCGGGATTGGGAGTTCATGTACACTCATGGCTGATTCATGTCAATGTATAGCAAAACGATTACAGTATTGTAAAGCAAAACAAACTAAAAAATAAAAATTAATTAAAAAATAAAATAAAAGAAACTCACCTAAAACAACAACAACAAATGCTTACTATCAAAAAAAAAAAAAAAAAGGCATCAATCCTTCAGCATTCAGCTTTCTTCACAGTCCAACTCTCACATCCATACATGACCACTGGAAAAACCATAGCCTTGACTAGACGGACCTTTGTTGGCGAAGTAATGTCTCTGCTTTTCAATATGCTGTCTAGATTGTTCATAACTTTTCTTCCAAGAAGTAAATGTCTTTTAATTTCATGGCTGCAGTCACCATCTGCAGTGATTTTGGAGCCCCCCAAAATAAAATTATCCACTGTTTCCACTGTTTCCCCATCTATTTCCCATGAAGTGATGGGGCCAGATGCCATGATCTTAGTTTTCTGAATGTTGAGCTTTAAGCCAGCATTTTCACTCCCCTCTTTCACTTTCATCAAGAGGCTCTTTAGTTCCTCTTCACTTTCTGCCATAAGGGTGGTGTCATCTACATATCTGAGGTTATCAATATTTCTCCCAGCAATCTTGATTCCAGCTTGTGCTTCTTCCAGTCTAGCATTTCTCATGATGCACTCTGCATATAAGTTAAATAAGCAGGGTGACAATATACAGCCTTGATGTACTCCTTTTCCTGTTTGGAACCAGTCTGTACCATGTCAAGTTCTAACTGTTCCTTCCTGACTTGCATATAAGTTTCTCAAAAGGCAGGTCAGGTGGTCTGATGTTCCCATGTCTTTCAGAATTTTCCACAGTTTATTGTGATCCGCACAAAGGCTTTGGCATAGTTAATAAAGCAGAAATAGTTTTTCTGGAATTCTCTTGCTTTTTTGATGATCCAGCAGATGTTGACAATTTGATCTCTGGTATCTCTGCCTTTTGTAAAACCAGCTTGAACATCTGGAAGTTCACAGTTCACGTATTGCCGAGGTGTAATCTTGACTTATTGCTTGTTTGTCCACAGCTGATGGGAATAGATATCATGAGGTAAAGCAATCCAAGTCTGTGTCTTGATGCTGGGAACCTGGTGAAATGGCCATAAGTTTTATCCTCTTATTGCTCTGAGGAAATGTAAGTCACTGATTTCCTCCCCTAGTCCTCCCTAGAAGCCATTTAGGGTGTTCCCAATGGTAAACATCTCATTGTCATAGACCCACTTTAGGTAATAACAGAAGTAAGAATTGTTGTATGGTCCTGTTAGGAGTATTAAGAGTATTTTAATAGTAATCTGGGTGGAGCTATGTTGCCTTCAAGTGGGGCAGGGTCCTGGTTTTAGGAATTCATAAGAGGCTTAAGAACAATTTGATAAAAAGCAACAAACCAGATGTTCCATAAAAGTGGAGTGGAGATCTGATCCACGGGTATGTTTGTAACCTTAGGAGAAGGGTGGTAAGGATTTGGCCCGGAATAACATGCAGAGCTGACTCCCAAAGTGGCAAACATTATATATATAAGGACAGTTGCCCTTGAAGGGATGCCACCAACAGATGGAATTCTAGCAGGCATTGTGTGCCGGTCACCCACCCTATTGGGTTCACTGAGAGATGCTGTTGTTGCACATGTTGTAGGAAACATGGAAGATGAAGGTCTGAATATCTAGAGAGATTGGATATTTTACAGCATTTCTCTCCCAAGGGCCAGATATCCTGGTTGTCCCTCAAGAAGATTGTAAAGGCAACATTGTGGGCCTGGCAGGGCTCAGGAGAAGAGTATAATACAGGAGGGAAGGGGCAGGGCACACTTTTGAAAAAAATGACATAACCCAAAGGCATAACATAAGCCAATTAAAATCAAATGGGTCCAAGATGACAAGTCAAATTCAACCAAACCTATTACTTTAGGCATGCTATGTCTTAAGTTTTTGTTGGATACTACAGATGCATTGGACTTCCCTGGTGGCTCAGAGGTTAAAACGTCTGCCTCCAATGCGGGAGACCCGGGTTCGATCCCTGGTCGGGAAGATCCCCTGGAGAAGGAAATGGCAACCCACTCCAGTATTCTTACTTGGAGAATCTCATGGACTGAGGAGCCTGGTGGGCTGCAGTCCATGGGGTCACAAAGAGTCGGACACGACTGAGTGACTTTACTTACTTACTTGCTTACTTACTTACAGATGCATTGGGAGGGAATAAATGAAGTCTGGAAATAACTAATCATCAATTTAGGGAAGTGTAAAATCCAGATGACCTCCTAAGTAGAGTAAAGTTATTTTCATTTCTGAAACGCAAAAACAGCAATGTGTGAGGCTACAATTTAATTATGAAAATAGAAGAGTTACAGAAAAGTTCAAATTCTTAACTCTGCCAATGTGTTTGTCTTAGGATTAAGGCCCTAATTGGAAAATCATGGAACCCTATGAAAGTAATAATCTGATTGAATGCCCCTAAAAATCTTGAAATTCTAGATTCCTTAAACAAATCGGACCTTCAGAAATGACCCATTGTTCTCTTAAAAGCTAGGATTCCATCCTTACATGAACTTGAGGTAGACATTTTTTTTACTTCTCTCCTTACTTTCACTGTAGTCACCATAACAGTAACCTGGGTTAAATCACATTGTAACCCAACTGGAACAATGCTGAGCCTGCTCAGGGACAAAAAATAATATGCACTCAAAATATCTGTAGTTGTTCAGTTGCTTAGTCATGTCTGACTCTGCAATCCCATGGTCTAAAGCTCGCCAGGTTTCCCTGTCTTTAACCATTGCCTGGAGCTTGCTCAAGCTCATGCCCACTGCATCAGAGATACCAACCAACCATCTCATCCTCTGTCATCCCCTCATTCTCCTGCCTTCAGTCTTTCCAGGCATCAGGGTCTTTTCCAATGAATCTACTCTTCTCATCAATAACTGTATGGGAGTTCAGTTCAGTTCAGTTCAGTCGCTCAGTCGTGTCCAGCTCTTTGCGACCCCATGAATTGCAGCACACCAGGCCTCCCTGTCCATCACCAACTCCCGGAGTTCACTCAGACTCATGTCATCGAGTCGGTGATGCCATCCAGTCATCTCATCCTTTGTTTTCCCCTTCTCCTGCTGCCCCTAATCCCTCCCAGCATCAGAGTCTTTTCAAATGAGTCAACTCTTCGCATAAGGTGGCCAAAGCACTGGAGTTTCAGCTTTAGCATCATTCCTTCCAAAGAAATCCCAGGGTTGATCTCCTTCAGAATGGACTGGTTGGATCTCCTTGCAGTCCAAGGGGGGTGGGGGTGGGGGGTGGCGGTATGGAGGGTAGCCAAAAGTTAATGGTAGGAGTCGGGAGAGTATATATGGATCCTGACAGGACAGGATTAAAGAGGGTCAAAGGGAAGGGTTTTGTTGTTTTAATACATGTTAGAAGTTGCTGTTCCCTGGAGGAGAGGATGGCAACCCACTCCAGTATTCTTCCCTGGTGAATCTCCAAGGGCAGAGGATCCTGGTGGGCTGCAGTCCATGGAGATGCAAAGCATCGGACATGACTGAGCGACTAATCACACACATAACAGCTGTATTAAGCAGGATGCTGTCCCCCACCGCCCCCTCCCCACTCTTACTCTAATAGATATCCACTTCCTAATCTCTGGAACCATCTGAATCAGTAGGGTGAAATATGTCAACATGTGTGTATTATATATATAATGTGAACTTTTTTTTACCTCACCTGGTAAAGAAGAATTAAAGTAGGCAATAGAATTAAATTAGTTAATAAGCTAACCTTAATATAGAGTGGATATTTTGGATTATACAGGATGTTCCAATATAAGTGCAAGAGTTCTTAATGTTGAAAGAAGGAAGCAGAAAATGAGAGTCTGAAAAGGAGACTATGAAATCAGTCAGGGTGAGGCGATGTGAATAGGACTCAACTTGCCAATGCTTATTTAAAAAATGCAAGAATGCGGCCAGAAGCCAAGGAATTTCGGCAGACAGGAACCTCAGAAAGCAAGAAGGTAGGTTCCTCCCTAGGGTAGAATCCAGAAGTAACTCAGCTCTAATGAGGCTTTGATTTTTAGCCCTGAGACCTATTCAGATTTCTGTTCTTCATAGCTGTAAGATAACACATTTTTACTGTCTAAGACACTTAGATTTGGGAAATCTGCTATTGTAGCAAAAGAAAATTAATGCAGCATTCCTTCATGATAAAATATTTAAAACCTTGGCAAAGAACCCATGAGATAATGGTAATATGGTTCTAGAGACATGTGAATAAAACATTTTATATGTTAAATTATAAGTTTAATATAAATATTTATGCTTGCATTGCTGTTGATTTCAGCATCTTAAAAACTGAGTGCCTAAGCCTTGAAGGAGGGAAGTGGGCAGCCACTCCAGTATTTACTACTCTACCTGTGCCTTTTAGACAAACTCACTTCATGTAGTATTGGGTTGGTAATAAGTTTGTTTGGGATTTTCCATAACAGCTATAGAAAAACCTGAACAAACTTTTTGGACAGAGGATGAAATGGTTGGATGGCATCACTGACTCAGTGGACATGAGTTTGAGCAAACTGATAGTGAAGGACAGGGAAGCCTGGTGTGCTGCAGTCCATGGGATCACAAAGAATCAGACATCACTTAGTGTCTTAACAGCAATGTTTGGTCTCTCTGGAAACATTTCCAGAATGATGCCGAGAGTGTTAACTGCTGATGGCCTATCATTAGTTTCTGTTCCAGCATTGCCCTTAGAGTGCTGCATTTCCCCCAAGTTATCTTACTCAGGTGAAGTCCTAAAACAGGGCTACTTGATGAGAGGCTGCTGAGATGTAGACTCTTGTATTCAACTTGAGACAATTAGGAAGAATCATCTTAGCTGCAGAATTCCCTGTAGAAATCAGCTGGGCTATCACATTTCAACCTCACCCTTAGCCCAATACTGTTTATCTTGCTTTATTCCAGGTGTTAGTTTCTAGAGCACTCCTCAACAAAGTTTCTGCATTCAATTTGACATCTTGAGTCTATTTCCAAGAAAATTCATCTAAAACAATAACTTTCTAAAGAAAGACGTTAAAGTATTCCCCCCTTTGAAATAAACAGTGACTTTTTCACTGAGGGCTAAGGGAACGTTTGGAGAAAGCAATGGCACCCCACTCCAGTACTCTTGCCTGGAAAATTCCATGGACAGAGGAGCCTGGTAGGCTGCAGTCCATGGAGTCATGAAGAGTTGGACACAACTGACTGACTTCCCTTTCACTTTTCACTTTCATGCATTGGAGAAGGAAATGGCAACCCACTCCAGTGTTCTTGCCTGGAGAATCCCAGGGATGGGGGAATCTGGTGAGCTTCTGTCTATGGAGTCGCATAGAGTCAGACACGACTGAAGCAACTTAACAGCAGCAGCAGCAAGGGAACATTAGGTACTACAGTAGGCCTCAGGTTGCCAGAAGGTCAAAGATGGAGTTTTGAAGCTAAAGAGCTCTTTATATGACATACAGAAAGCAGCTTTGCTGTGATGGATTGGGGAAGAATTTGTAATTCATTTTTACTATTCAATGTGATCCAGATGTAATCAATTATTTTAGAAATGAAATAATGTATCCAGTTCAAAATACTGCCAGAATGAATTTGGAGGTGGACAGATAGGAAGACAATAATTTCTGAGAAGGCTGAAAGGGTAGGAGAACTATGCAAGGAAGGTAATCATTTCATTCACTCATATATTGATTGATTTACTCAAGTGTTTGTCAAGTACTTTCTTTTTTTGATTGTATTTATTCTTTTGGCTAGGCTAGGTCTGTGTTACTGTGCAGCTTTTTTTCTCATTGTGGAGAACAAGGCCTATTCTCTAGTTATGGTGCACAGGCTTCTCATTGTGGTGGCTTCTCTAGTTAAAGAGCATGGGCTCTAGTAGTTGCGGGGTTTAGCAGTTGCAACACGTGGACTCAGTAGTTGCAGCTACCAGGCTCTAAAGCACAGGCTCAGTATTTGTGCTTCCCAAGCTTAGTTACTCCATGGTATGTGAGATCTTCCCAGACCAGGGATTGAACACATGTCTCCTGCATTGGCAAGCAGATTCTTTACCACAGAGCCACCAGAGAAGCCCTGTCAGGAACGTTCTAAATGTCTGCCACTGTCTAATATTGATACAACTGTGAAGGAAAGATGTTGTCCCTATATTCTCAGATGGGGTCCAGACCTCTAAACAGTAACTTTTTATATGAGATGACAAATGCTGTCAAGTAAAAATAGAACCTCTGTGAGGATGAGGCTAGATAATAGAGGCAAAGCAAACATCTAAGGCAAAAGCCCAAACTTCAGAAAATGTGGTATTGCTTGATGACTTAAAACCTCCTCTGTAGGATAGAATACAGAAGGAGGAAGATGACAGAAGTGGTGAGCAGGAGCTAAATTGTGAAATGTCTTGAGGGTAGGTCATGTTTAAGAATTTAGATTTGATCCTAAAAGCTAGAGGGAGAATTGGAAGATTTTAAGTAGAGAGTGATATCATCAATTTGCCTTTTGGAAATAGTGTGCAACTCCAACAGAGCATGACTCAGAGGGCACAGACTGCCAGGTCCTGTTACTCTGTAAACTTGATAACATCAAGGCTCAATAAACTTTGATCTCTCAGTGCCATGTAGAGATTTAAGATATAGTCTGGTTCTGAAATCCCTTACTTATAGGTTGCAAATAGATAAAGGACATCAAGAAGCTCCAACTGAGAAAACACATAGAAGACCAAGGAATTTATTAAGAAAACGACCAAAGTTTATAAAATATATCAATGAGAGAATTTGTGGCCTGATTAAATATGACCTCTTAAATCATGAAACTATGACTATTTTCAAGAGGTATTTCTGCTCAGGATGTGGGCTATAAACTAATAATCTGTGAATTTTACTTTTATTTTCATCACTATTTTCAAATAAGTTTGTCCTATGATTCCAAAGACAAATACACTTGAGTAATATTAACACAGTATAGTAAAGGTTTTTTTTTTTTTAAATGTTTTAGAAGGTGCCATTTTTTTTCTTTAGACAGCAAAGTAAAATCCTGCATATTTGCTGGCATTTCATTTCCATAAGCTTCAGTAAAAATCTTAGAATCTTACATGGTATCAAGGAAAAAGTGTTATTAACCCTGATGAAGTTTCATTAACCCTAGTCAGTAGAAAATCTTATAAGTTCTGATATCAGAAATAATCAGAAATGTTGTCTTACCTACAGCTGAATGTTCCAGGACTCAGTTCAGACTTATCATATTAAGATCAGGTAGTAATAGTTTATAACAAATATTTAGTTTTCTGATCGCTGAGCTCCTTGAGTCTTATCCTCTTGTTTGGTTGCTTTAATAGAAAGGCTTTTCAGGCTCTATCTGCCTTGATAATGCCACCTGATCAAGTGAAGACTGGACATGAGAAAGATATGAGAAAATATTTGCTTTATAAATCTAAAATATAAATTAAATGACATAAGCTTCCCAAGAAGCACAGTCCTCATCAGTTCCTCAAAAATTATTGAACTGGATAAATAAAACTTGGTGAAAACCCTGAAAAATATAAGCTTTCTTGATATGTGTTTATATATTAATATATATGCCTGTTTATATATAATATACATAATAATTTATATAATGCATATGTTAGGTACTCATGGACAATTCAAAATGGATTGATTTTTAATGCAAAAAATCAAAATAATGTCTAATGTTAATTTTAATGTAATTTTAATGCAAAAATGTAAAATAATAAAATCTGTACTGAGAAAATACATTAAGCTGGTCAGTGAGTGAAAAGTGAAATCGCTCACTCATGTCCAACTCTTTGTGACCTCATGAACTGTAGCCTACCAGGCTCCCCTGTCCGTAGGATTTTCCAGGCAAGAGTACTGGAGTGGGTTGCCATTTCCTTCTCCAGGGGATCTTCCTGACCCAGGGATTGAACGCAGGTCTCTTTCATTATAGGCAAAACTTTACCATCTGAGCCAGCAGGGAAGTCCAAATCTAGTCGAAGATTTGCGCTATTTAATGTTGAATGAATGACAACCTCAATTTTGTTAAATTTCCTATTTTGAAACAAACTATTAATATAGAATATAAATTGCCATTAAATCCCATGAGTTTATTATTGCTGGTTAAACATTTACTAAATATTTGATTGACTAAAGAATTGAAAGCTGTATGTCACCCTGATACAGTACTGGTTCTATAAAAGCATGACTTTCATGTTCTATTAGTGATGCATTTGCATGGCACACTAAGCACAGGGGGCTGTGACTGGCGCATTAAGCGCAGGCGGCTGCGACTGCTTCACTAAGCATGGCCAAGAGGAGCTACCCTGCATCCGAGGTCAGGGGTGACAGACAAGAGGAGCCACCCTGCATTCGAAGCCAGGGGCGGCGGCCGAGAGGAAAAACCCTGTGCCCAATGCCAGGGGTGGCAGCCAGGAGGAGCAACCCCAAGTCCAAGGAGCAGTGGCTGCTCAGGCACAGGAAAGCCTAGAGGAGCCATCCCACGTTGAAGGTCAGGAAGAGCTGTGATGAGGAGATACCCCTCATCCAAGGTGAGGAGTAGTGGCTGCATTTTGCTGGAACCACTGTGGAGCGATACCCCACACCCAAGGTAAGAGAAACCCAAGTAAGATGGTAGGTGTTGCAAGAGGGCATCAGAGGGCAGACACACTGAAACCATAGTCACAGAAAACTAGTCAGTCTAATCACTAAGACCACAGACTTGTCTAACTCAATGAAACCAAGCCATGCCTGCGGGGCAACCCAAGACAGGCGGGTCATGGTGGAGAGGTCTGACAGAATGTGGTCCACTGGAGAAGGGAATGGCAAACCACTTCACTATATTTGCCTTGAGAACCCTATGAGCAGTATGAAAAGGCAAAATGATAGGATACTGAAAGAGAAACTCCCTAGGTCAGTAGATGTCCAATATGCTACTGGAGGTCAGTGGAGAAATAACTGCAGAAAGAATGAAGGGATGGAGCCAAAGCAAAAACAATACCCAGCTGTGGATGTGACTGGTGATAGAAGCAAGGTCTGATGCTGTAAAGAGCAACATTGCATAAGAATCTGGAATGTNCGGCGGCAGCAGGGGCAGAGGAGTGCCTTTCAAAACAATGGGATTCAGTCTGTCCTGGATCTAAATTGACGAATCTGCATCCTGTGGAAAAATACAAGCACATCCTCGACCGCTATGGGTCGGGACCTTTCCATTGTCTGGAGAGGAGGTCCTTCTATTTTACTTAAACTCCCCTTCTTTTATTTTTTGAATTAACAAAGCATGAGAGGGTAAATGATGTAAAATTTGATCACAATAATTTTTTATAGCAATCTGTCAATCTTCATCAAACATTAGAAGAGCATTAAGTTGTTTTTTATTATATGGAATTATAATCTCTGCTGACTCTTTTTTAAATAATTTAATGTTTGTTTGTTTGTTTTAATATCAAGGTTGTTATCAAGCCTGGATAAGAAGCCACTATTTTTTTAGCTTGGGCAGGAAGGTGGATCTACTTTAAGGGACCTTTTTGTCACAGAACTCCCGTAGGTGTTATCAGGGTTGTTAGGCAAAGGAATTGCCAGTTTACTGTTAAGTCAATTTTTTTTTTACATAACTATCAGATAAAGCTGTTTTTACTTTGCCTAGGGCTTTCCAAGCTTTAGCAGTTAACTGTCTTTAAGAAGTGGGGTTAGAATCTCTTCGTAAGATGTTAAAAAGAGGCTTTAGTTTAGCAGTGGTTAATTTTAAATATGGTCTAATCTAGTTAATATTACCTAAAAGTTTTTTTGAAAATCATTTAAGATAACAAGATGGTCTTTTTTTAATTGTAGCGGGGCATGAGTCACAGTTTTTGAATTGATGACTCTTTTTAAGTAGGTTATGGGTGGGTTGATTTGAATTTTTGGGGGGGCAATCTTCAGACCTCTGTCTGTCAATGTCTTGGTCAAATCTTGGAGGACAGTTTGTAAATAAGTTCTATCAGGATGAGCTATTAAAATATCATCTATATAGTGAATCATATATACTTGTTTATATTTAATCTTTATATCTTTTAAAGCAGGTTTGTTAATGGAACAAAACTAACAATAAAATCAGCTTCAGTGTAATAATTACCATTCACTTCAAGTGTGCTACCTGCCAAGCACTGATCTTAGTTAGGCCTTTACATATATTTAACACTAAAACTGCTACAATTGTATTTAAATGTACCATCCTCATTCTATAGATAATAAAGAAGAAACACATGGCAGAGAGAAATTTATCAAAGATTAAAAAATAGAAGTAGGTAGAAAAAGAGCCTTGTTCATATATAGCACCAAGGCTTAAATACTAAGCTTTTTTTTTTTTCCTTGCACATAATATCCACTCTAATCTGACACTATTAATCACACCTCATGTTCCCACCTTAGAAACAGGGCTTAGCTCTGAGAAAGAGAGAGATATAAATAGAGGGAATAGATATTTCATCTCAAGATGGAAAGGGTTGAGATTAGGCTGCTTCACAATTTTGAAGCAGCTATTTTAAATAGTTGATCATTAAAGTATTATTTTCAGCTCACAGCAAAATATCTAATGCTTCTAGAGCAGAATGTTGATATAATCTCAGACTCGTTGACTTCCACTATCCTCTCCCTTAACCCACAAGTTTTTTTTTTTTTTAATTGCACCTCCAAAATTATTCTAAAACCCATCCTCTTCTTTCCATCCTGACAAATCTTGCCCCTTCTCCATGTGACCTTTCTTCCTAATTGGTTTAGTTTCATGTTTAGCTCTTTCTAAATTATTCTCTAAGTTTTAACAAGTGTATGCTTTACAAAATACAAGCCTGATCATGTTAATCCCATTTTTAAAAAAGCTGAATACTTCTCATTTCTGAGTGAATAGCATATTTTTGTATACCCTAGACATGTAGCTTAGCTCTCCAGCTTCCTACCTTCCAGTATCTAATCCAAGTATATCTAACATCCCAAACCTTTCAATGCACCTTATGCACTCTTGCTTATGGGACTTTTATTTTTTTATTTTTTAAAATAATTTTAGATTTACACAACAATTGCAAAAATAGTTCAGGTTTCTTAAGTAGTATCCACTTAGCTTCTCCTAATACTAATCACTTGCATAAACAGAACATTAATTAAAACTATGAAATTAACTTTAGTGCACAACTATTAGGGAAACTATAGTCTTTATACTATTTTCATCTGTTTTTACACTGTACTTTTTCTGACCTAAGTTCTGATCCATGTTTATATATTGCCTTTAGTTCTCCCATTTCCTTCAGTTCAGTTCAGTTGCTCAGTCATGCCCTACTCTTCGCAGCCTCATGGACTGTACCATGCCAGGCTTCCCTGTCCATCACCAACTCCTGGAGCTTGCTCAAACTCATGTCTATCCTGTCAGTTATGCCATCCAATCATCTCATCCTCCGTGGTCCCCTTCTCCTCCCTCCTTCAATCTTTCCCAGCATCAGGGCCTTTTCCAATGAGTCAGTTCTTCATATCAGGTGGCCAAAGTATTGGAGTTTCAGTTTCAGCATCAGTTCTTCCAATGAATATTCAGGACTGATTTCCTTTAAGATTGCCTGGTTTGATTTCCTTGCAGTCCAAGAGACTCTCAAGAGTCTTCTCCAACACCACATTTCAAAAGCATCAATTTTTCGGTGCTCAGCTTTCTTTATAGTCCAACTCTCACATCCATACATGATTCCTGGAAAAACCATACCTTTCACAAAAAGGACTTTTGTCAGCAAAGTAATGTCTCTGCTTTTTAATATGCTGTCTAGATTGGTCATAGCTTTTCTTCCAAGGAACAAGTGTCTTTTAATTTCATGGCTGCAGTCACCATCTGCAGGGATTTTGGAGCAATCCTTTAAGATTGCCTGGTTTGATTTCCTTGCAGTCCAAGAGACTCTCAAGAGTCTTCTCCAACACCACATTTCAAAAGCATCAATTTTTCGTGCTCAGCTTTCTTTATAGTCCAACTCTCACATCCATACATGATTCCTGGAAAAACCATACCTTTCACAAAAAGGACTTTTGTCAGCAAAGTAATGTCTCTGCTTTTTAATATGCTGTCTAGATTGGTCATAGCTTTTCTTCCAAGGAACAAGTGTCTTTTAATTTCATGGCTGCAGTCACCATCTGCAGGGATTTTGGAGCACCCAAAAATAAAGTCTATCCCTGTTTCCATTGTTTCCCCATCTATTTGCCATGAAGTGATGGGACTGGATGCTATGATCTTCATCTTTTGAATGTTGAATAACATTTCCTTAGCCTGTTCATATCTGTGACAATTCTTCAGTCTTGGATTTTTTTTTAATTTTATTTTTACCATTGAAGTATATTTGATTTACAATGTTTTAGGTATGCAGCTAAGTGATTCAGTTGCATGTGTGTGTATATACTCTTTCAGATTTTTTTCCATTATAGGTCAATATAAGATACTGAATATAATTTCTTGTCTATACAGTTGACACTTGTTCATCTGATTTACATATAATAATGTATACCTGTTAATCCCAAATTCCAAATTTATCCCTTCCCTCCATGTTCCCCTTGGGTAATCATAAGTTTCTTTTATATATCTGTGAGTCTATTTCTGTTTTGTAAATTCTGTTGGATCATTATTTTAGATTACAAATGTAACTGATATCACATAATATTTGTCTTTCTTTGTCTGACTTCATTTATGATAATAATCTCTAAATTTGTTCGTGTTGCTGCAAATGACATTGTTTTGTTCTTTTTTATGGCTGAGTGATGTTTCATTGCATATATATACACCACATCCTCTTTATCCATTCCTCCGTCAATGGACATTTAAGTTGCTTCTGTGTCTTGGCTATTGTTAAGTAGTCTACTGTGAACATTGGAGTACATATATCTTCTTAAATTAATTTTCATTGTTTCGAATATATATATGCCCAGGAGTGGAATTACTGGATCATATAGTAACTCTATTTTTAGTTTTGTTAAGGACCTCCGTTCTGTTTTCCAAAATGGTTGCACCAATTTACATTCTCACCAACAGTACAGGAGGGTTCCCTTTTCTCCACACCCAGCATTTATTATATGTAGACTTTTTGATGGTCATTCTGAATCATGTGAAGTGATACCTCACTTGGTTTTAATTTGCATTTCTCTAATAATTAGCAATGTTGAGCATTTTTTCATGTGATTTCGGCCATTTGTATGTCTAATTTGGAGAAATGTCTGTTTAGGTTGTCTGCCTAGTTTTGATTGTGTTATTTGTTTTTTGATATTAAACTGTATGAGCTGTTTGTGTATCCTGGAGACAAACCCCTTTGTCAGTCACTTCATTCACAATATTCTCTTCCATTCTGTAGATTGTCTTTTCATTTTGTTATGTCTCCTTTGCTGTACAGAAGCTTATAATTTTGATTAACTCTCATTTGTTTATTTTTGGTTTTGTATCTGTTACTCTTAGAGACTGGTAAAATAATATTGCTTCAGTTTATGTCAAAGAGTGCTTTGCCTGTTTTCTTTTGGGAGTTTTATAGTATCTGGTTTTACATTTAGGTCTTTGATCCATCTCTTTATTTTTGCTCATTTTCAAGACTTTATCAAGCGTCATAAAGAAGCTTTTGCATACATAGAAATATATATATATAATGTATAGTATATAAAATTATGAACTTTTGCTTAGCTAAAAATTTATGACATTATGATTCCACTTGTTTGACTTAGTATGACTAGAATGTTAGATTTCTAAATTATATTCACTTAAAACTTTGATATATTTCCATGCATTCTGACATCTAAAAGTCTAGAAATTTAGTGGTTTAAAAAATTTGAATGTGTCATGAGACTTCTAATCTAATTCTGAGAATATAAAGAAATACTTTGTTAAAAAAAAAACAGAAAATGAACATGTGATACAGTATTATTGACTTAAATACAGATTTATTTTTTCCAATCTCACAAAATTTTATGTTAGGGTGTCCATTATTTGCTTTCATACCTTGTTCAAAATTCCACAAGTATTTAATTGTAGTTTCAGTTGTATGCAACAAATTCTAGTAAATTATCTTTTCATTTTTATTCTATTACAAATATTTTCTGATTTTACTTGTTATGGCTTCTTAGATACACCCAACATTTAAAAGTTGACATTTAATTGCCAAATACATGGGATCTTTTAAGGTATATTAATTTTTCATTTTGACATTAATTTCTCATTTAAATTCTTTTAATCTGTGATAACCCTCAAAGTTTTTTCTGTCTTCTAACTTTCTTAAGGCTTTCAATGGCTAAGTTACAGATCTATCTTGGCAAATTTAACATTGCACTTGGAACTATGGGGGTAATTTTAAAATATATTTTGATAGTGTGTTATAACAGAATTCTACAGTGATAAGTGAAGAAGCTCTGTATGACTTAAATACTTTTAGATCATGAATTTTTGTACCTTGTTTTATGTCCCTGAATGGGCTGCCTTGGTAGCTCAGCTGGTAAAGAATCCACCTGCAATGCAGGAGACTCTGGTTCAATTGCTGAGTCAGGAAGATTCGCTAGAGAAGGGATAGCCTGACCACTCCAGTATTCTTGGGCTTTCTTGCTGGTTCAGATGGTAAAGAATCTGCCTGAAATGCAGGAGACCTGAGTTCCTCCTCTGGGTTGGCCAAATCCCCAGGAGAAGGGAATGGCTACTGACTCCAGTATTCTGGCCTGGAGAATTCAATGTCCAGAGGAACCTGGCAGGCTAGAGTCCATGAGGTCACAAAGAATTGGACATGACTAAGAGATTTTCACTTACCACCTTTATGTCTCCGGATATATTTCATTGTTCTTAGTTTATACTCTATGGGAAACAGATGGGGAAACAGTGTCATACTTTATTTTGGAAGGCTCCAAAATCACTGCAGATGGTGACTGCAGCCATGAAATTAAAAGACATTTACTCCTTGGAAGAAAAGTTATGACCAACCTAGATAGCATATTCAAAAGCAGAGACATTACTTTGCCGACTAAAGTCCGTCTAGTCAAGGCTATGGTTTTTCCATGGTAATTATGGACATGAGAATTGGACTGTGAAGAAGGCTGAGTGTTGAAGAATTGATGCTTTTGAACTGTGGTGTTGGAGAAGACTCTTGAGAGTTCCTTGGACTGCAAGGAGATCCAACCAGTCCATTCTGAAGGAGATCAACCCTGGGATTTCTTTGGAAGGAATGATGCTAAAGTTGAAACTCCAGTACTTTGGTCACCTCATGCGAAGAGTTGATTCACTGGAAAAGACTCTGATGCTGGGAGGGGTTGGGGACAAGAGGAGAAGGGGACAACAAAGGATGAGATGGCTGGATGGCATCACTGACTCGATGGACGTGAGTCTGAGTGAACTCCTGGAGTTGGTGATGGACAGGAAGGCCTGGAGTGCTGCAATTCATGGGGTCACAAAGAGTCGCACATGACTGAGCAACTGAACTGACCTGAACTGAATGGTAACTTGATTAGAACAACAACAACAAAAAAAGTGAAAAACTTTGCATACTCATTTGACTTTGTGATATATATAAGAAGCATGCCTTTTCTTATTCAAGAGTAGTAGTACATCAAGGCTGTATATTGTCATTCTGCTTATTTAACTTATATGCAGAGTACATCGTGAGAAATGCTGGGCTGGAAGAAACACAAGCTGGAATCAAGATTGCTGGGAGAAATATCAATAACCTCAGATATGCAGATGACACCACCCTTATGACAGAAAGTGAAGAGGAACTAAAAAGCCTCTTGATGAAAGTGAAAGTGGAGAGTGAAAAATGTTGGCTTAAAGCTCAACATTCAGAAACTGAAGATCATGGCATCTGGTCCCATCATGTCATGGGAAATAGATGGAGAAACAGCGGAAACAGTGTCAGACTTTATTTTTTTGGGCTCCAAAATCACTTCAGATGGTGATTGCAGCCATGAAATTAAAAGACGCTTACTCCTTGGAAGAAAAGTTATGACCAACCTAGATAGCATATTCAAAAGCAGAGACATTACTTTGCCGATTAAGGTCTGTCTAGTCAAGACTATGGTTTTCCCGTGGTCATGTATGGATGTGAGAGTTGGACTATGAAGAAGGCTGATTGCCGAAGAATTGATGCTTTTGAACTGTGGTGTTGGAGAAGACTCTTGAGAGTCCCTTGGACTGCAAGGAGATCCAACTAGTCCATCCTGAAGGAAACCAGCCCTGGGATTTCTTTGGAAGGAATGATGCTAAAGCTGAAACTCCCGTACTTTGGCCACCTGATATGAAGAGTTGACTCATTGGAAAAGACTCTGATGCTGGGAGGGATTGGAGGCAGGAGGAGAAGGGGACGAGAGAAGATGAGATGGCTGGATGGCATCACGGACTCAATGGACTTGAGTCTGAGTGAACTCCGGGAGTTGGCAATGGACAGGGAGGCCTGGCATACTGTAATTCCTGGGGTCGCAAAGAGTTGGACACAACTGAGCAGCTGAACTGAACGGATATTTAATACATGTCAGCTCTGTTGTACATAGAGAATACTTTGAGACAAAACTTATTTAGAAAATAGATTTTGGTCAATTAAAGAATTAAAACAAACAAAAAGCCTTAGAAAATGGATTTATGGTTGCTGGGTGGAATGAATAGTTAGGGAGTTTAGGAAGGTCATGTATACACTGCTATATTCAAAATGGACAACCAACCATGACGTGTTGTGTATCACATAGAACTCTACTCAATGTTACATGCCAGCCTGGATGAGAAGAGAATGAAGTTATATATATATATATATATATATATATATATATATATACACACACACACACACACACACACACACACATACATACATACATACACACACCAGTATTCTTGCCTGGAGAATCCCAGGAATGGGGAGCCTGGTGGGCTGCCAACTATGAGGTCACAAAGAGTTGGACATAACTGAGGCGACTTGGCAGCAGCATGATAGAGTCCCTTCGCTATTCACTGAAACTACCACAACATTGTTAATCAGATATACCTCGATACAAAATATAAAGTTTAAAGGTTGGAAATAAAAGTTCTAAATTCACTTTTCATTTACTTTTTCCAGATGAATTAATGAAGGGACTGTCTTATCTTCATTATATATTCTTGTCTCCTTTGTCATAGACTAATTGACCACAAGTGTGTGGGTTTACTTGTCCTATAATATCTCTCAATGTACTAATGCTTTTCAGAGTACTAGCCACTTCGTGAAATAGTCTTTCACACTGAATTTCTCTGAATCCTCATGATAAGAGTAAGCTTATGCTTGTTTGTTTGTTTTAATAGAAATACCACAGAAATGGTGTGTCCTTCTCAGCATTTTATGTGAAAGAGTACATGATGAGACGTGTCTTATTACTGGTGTTATTAGTCTTGACAACTAGGTTGAGAGTTTTTTTTTTCTTTTTTCCCATAGAGTTTTTCCCTGGTTAAGTTACTATTTTGATTTGTAATTGATAATTGTCTTGGGAAGGTGTTTTCAGTTCAGCTCAGTCATATCCGACTCTGCGACCCCATGAACTGCAGCATGTCGGGCTTCCCGGTCCATCACCAACTCCCGGAGTTTACCCAAACCCATGTCCATTGAGTCACGGATGCCATCCAACCATCTCATCTTCTGCCTTCCCCTTCTCCATCTACCCTCAACCTTTGCCAGCATCAGGGTCTTTTCAAATGAGTCAGCTCTTTGCATCAGGTGGCCAAAGTCTTGGAGTCTCAGCTTCAAAATCAGTCATTCCAATGAACACCTAGGACTGATCTCCTTTAGGATGGACTGATTGGATCTCCTTGCAGCCCAAGGGACTCTCAAGAGTATTCTCCAACACCACAGTTCAAAAGCATCAAATCCTCGGCACTCAGTTTTCTTTATCATTCAACTCTCACATCCATACATGACTACAGGAAAAACCATAGCCTTGACTAGACAGATCTTTGCTGACAATGTAATATCTCTGCTTTTTAATATGCTGCCTAGGTTGGTCAAAACTTTCCTTCCAAGGAGTAAGTGCCTTTTAATTTCATGACTGCAATTACCATCTGCAGTGATTTTGGAGTCCAGAAAAATAAAGGTGGCCATTGTTTCCACTGTTTCCCCATCTATTTCCCATGAAGTGATGGGACTAGATGCCATGATCTTGGTTCTCTGAATGTTGAGCTTTAAGCCAACATTTTCACTCTCCTCTTTCACTTTCATCAAGAAGCTCTTTAGTTCTTCTTCACTTTCTGCCATAAGGGTGGTGTTTTCTGCATATCTGAGGATATTGATATTTCTCCTGCCAATTTTGATTCCAGCTTGTGCTTCTTAAAGCCCCACGTTTCTCATGATGTACACTGCATATAAGTTAAATAAGTAGGGTAACAATATACAGCCTTGATGTACTCCTTTTCCTATTTGGAACCAGTCTGTTGTTCCATGTCCATTTCTAATTGTTGCCTCCTGACCTGCATACAGATTTCTCAAGAGGCAGGTCAGGTGGTCTGGTATTCCCATCTCTCTCAGAATTTTCCACAGTTTATTGTGATCCACACAGTCAAAGGCTTTGGCATAGTCAACAAAGAAATATCTCTGCTTTTTAATATGCTGCCTAGGTTGGTCAAAACTTTCCTTCCAAGGAGTAAGTGCCTTTTAATTTCATGACTGCAATTACCATCTGCAGTGATTTTGGAGTCCAGAAAAATAAAGTTGGCCATTGTTTCCACTGTTTCCCCATCTATTTCCCATGAAGTGATGGGACTAGATGCCATGATCTTGGTTCTCTGAATGTTGAGCTTTAAGCCAACTTTTTCACTCTCCTCTTTCACTTTCATCAAGAAGCTCTTTAGTTCTTCTTCACTTTCTGCCATAAGGGTGGTGTTTTCTGCATATCTGAGGATATTGATATTTCTCCTGCCAATTTTGATTCCAGCTTGTGCTTCTTAAAGCCCCACGTTTCTCATGATGTACACTGCATATAAGTTAAATAAGTAGGGTAACAATATACAGCCTTGATGTACTCCTTTTCCTATTTGGAACCAGTCTGTTGTTCCATGTCCATTTCTAATTGTTGCCTCCTGACCTGCATACAGATTTCTCAAGAGGCAGGTCAGGTGGTCTGGTATTCCCATCTCTCTCAGAATTTTCCACAGTTTATTGTGATCCACACAGTCAAAGGCTTTGGCATAGTCAACAAAGTAGAAATAGATATTTTTCTGTAACTCTCTTGCTTTTTCAATGATCCGGCGGATTTTGAAAATTTGATCTCTGGTTCCTCTGCCTTTTCTAAAACCAGGGTAAACATTTAGAAGTTCATGGTTCACGTATTGCTAAAGCTTGGCTTGGAGAATTTTAAGCATCACTTTATTAGTGTGTGAGATGAGTGCAATTGTGTGGTAGTTTGAACATTCTTTGGCATTCCCTTTCTTTGGATTGGAAAGAGAAGCGACCTTTTCCAGTCCTGTGGTCACTGCTGAGTTTTCCAAATTTGCTGGCAATGGAGTGCAGCACTTTCACAGCATCATGTTTCAGGATTTGAAATAGCTCAACTGGAAAACCATCACCTCCACTAGCTTTGTTCATAGTAGTGCTTCCTAAGGCCCATTTGACTTCACATTCCAGGATGTCTGGCTCTAGGTAAGTGATCATACCATTGTGATTATCTTGGTCATGAAGATCTTTCTTATACAGTTCTGTGTATTCTTGCCACCTCTTCTTAATATCTTCTGCTTCTGTTAGGTCCCTACCATTTCTGTCCTTTATTGAGCACATCTTTACATGAAATTTTCCCTTGGTATCTCTAATTTTCTTGAAGAGATCTCTAGTGTTTCCCATTCAATTGTTTTCCTCTGTTTCTTTGCACTAATCACCGAGGAAGTCTCTCTTATCTCTCCTTGCTATTCTTTGGAACTCTGCATTCAGATGCTTATAACTTTCCTTTTCTCCTTTGCTTTTCACTTCTCTTCTTTCCACAGCTATTTTAAGGCCTCCTCGGACAGCCGTTTTGCTTTTTTACGTGTCTTCTCTGTCTTTTCTTTGGGGATGATCTTGATTTCTGTCTCCTGTACAATGTCACAAACCTCCGTCCATAGTTCATCAGGCACTCTGTCTATCAGATCAGAGTCCGTTAAATCTATTTCTCACTTCCATTGTATAGTCATAAGGGATTTGATTTAGGTCATACCTGAATGATCTAGTGGATTTCTTCACTTTCTTCAATTTCTGTCTGAATTTGGCAAGAAAGAGTTCATGATATGAGCCACAGTGAGCTCCTGGTCTTGTTTTTGCTGACAGTATATAGCTTCTCCATCATTTGCTGCAAAGAATATAATCAATCTGATTTCTGTGTTGACCATCTGGTGATGTCCATATGTAGAGTCTTCTCGTGTTGGTGGAAGAGGGTGTTTGCTATTTCCTGCATGTTCTTTGGCAAAACTCTGCTGCTCCTCAAACTTTTGCCCACTCATTTTGGTATCGATTAGTAGAACTTGCCTAAAGAAAAATGCTGAGTTGTTTTGAGATGGCTTTCTATTTTTCTGAATCCTATAGTAACTTTCTTAGTAAGCAGAATCTGTCTCTTCTCTTTCATTTATTCATTAATCTTATCACTATGAATTCATGGGTGTTTATTTTTCAGGTTATAATCAGTACTATTTTACTCAAATTATTATGTTACTCAAATTGTTGAAGTCTTGTTGAATTTTAGCCATTAGGAAATTTTGCTGATTGGCTTCTGTGCATTTGCCACATCTCCATCTATATTAAACTAATATTTTCTTTTCTAATATCCATAGAATGATGTCAACTCATCTTATATATCCTCTGCCCTACAATCAAACACTTTTTTAAATTGGCCTTGTCTACTTCATTGACAATGGCACTTAGAAACCAAGATCTACATGGGAGGCCAGCTCAATATTACAGTAATAGCATTGCCTCTTGCCTCTCTGATTAAATAGAAAGAAGAAATATATATGTTGACACCTACTACAGACAGAAATGAATTCCAGAATTGATAACACATACTTTGTGAGCAAAAAAGTTACTACCTGAAGCTCAACATTTGTGAACAGTTCTTTTTTGTCACTAATCTTAAGAGTATCTAGTAAAATTACCATTTTCCAAAGTTAAGGTAGTTATTTTCTTCCCTACTTGTTTTGTTACATTCAAGTAATAGTTAGGTTCTTCTCTTTATATTTAATATCTCCACATCTTGTTTTTATTTACATACAGTAAAACATACCCTTTGTGGTTTATAGTTCTGTGTATTTTGACAAGTGCTCTGAGCTGTATATCTATTGACACAATTGTGAACCAGAACAGATTCATCACTCCCAAAATTGTCCTGAGTTGCCCCTGTTAATTTATCCCCCATCCTCAAAGTTAGAAAAGACTGGTCTATTTTAAATTTTATAACTTTGTCTTTCCCAGAATATCATACATATAGAATCATGCACTGTTTATTCTTTGGATCTGGACAAAGCTTTCAACATGCATTTAAGGTTCATTCATATTATTGCATGCAAAGTGTGTTCTATTTTTCACTAATATTCATTTGTTGGCTGCAGAGCAGTTTATCCATTCATCTGTTGAATGACATCTGAGTTGTTTCCAATTTCAGTGACTATGAATAAAGATGTTATAAATATTCATGTACAGATTTTTATGCAAACATAAGTTTTCATTTCTTTTGAATAAATAGCTAGGAGTGGGACTGTATGGCAATATGGTAAGTATCTGTTTAACTTTGAGAAATAGCCAAATGATTGTCTATAGTGGCTGTATATTTAGCATTTGCACCAGCAATGTATGAAAGTTCCTATTTCTCCACATCCTTGCCAGACCTTAGTTGAGTCCATATATTTTTATTTTAAGTGCTGGTTATGTGAATAGTCATATCAAAATGTAGTTTGATTTGCATTATGTAGTAACTAATGTTGTTGAGCATCTTTTTCTGTGCTTATAACCATCCATATATTTGCTTTGAAGTATCTACCTAGATCTTTTGTCTAGTTTTTCATTTGGCTTTAGTGCTTGTTGTCATTGTTAAGCTTTCAGCATTGTTTTATACTCTAGAAACAGACACTTTTGTCAAAAGTGGGATTTCCAAATGTTTTTTTTTTTTTTTTCCCAGTCTTTGATGGGTCTTTTTATTATCTGAAGATTGACAGATTCATGCAATCTCTTTCAAATTACCAAGGGCATTTTTCATAGAATTAGGATGAATTTTTTTTATAATTGATATGGAAACACAAAAGAGACCAAATAGCCAAAGCAATCTTGAAAAAGAAACACGGAGCTGGAGAAATTAGTCTCCCTGACTTCAGACCATACTACAAGTATAGTATAGGTCTTTTGGTATAGTCTGATAGTATGGTACTGGCACAAAAACAGAAATGTAGGTTAGTGAAATAGGATGCAAGGCCCAGAAATAAACCCACACATCTATGGTCACCTACTCTGTGATAAAGGAGGAAAGAATAAACAATAGAGAAAAGACAATCTCTTCAATTAGTGGTATTGGGAAAAAGTAAACAGCTACATGTAAAATAATGAAATTAAACACTCCCTAACATCATAAACAAAAATAAACTCAAAATGAATTAAAGACCTAAATGTAAGGATGAATACTATAAAATGCTTAAAGGAAAATACAAGCGGAACAGATCACAGCAAGATCTTTTTTTGACCCACCTTCCAGAGTAATGAAAATAAAAACACAAATAAATAAATAGAATATAATTAAACTCAAAAGTTTTGGACAGCAAAGGAAACCATAAACAACATAAAATTTTTCTCAGAATGGGAGAAAATATTGCAAACAAAGCAACAGACAAGGGGTTAATTCCCCAAATATATGAATAGCTCAATATAAAAAATATCAATCAACCCAATGAAAAACAAGCAGAAGACCTAACTAGACATTTCTCCAAACAAGACATACTGATGGCCACAAGGCACAGGAAAAGATGCTCAGCATCAATAATTATTAGAGAAATGGAAATAAAAACTTCAGTGAGGTACCACCTCATGCTTGTTAGAAGGGCAATACATTCTGGAGAGAGAGTACAGAAAAGACAACCCTCTTACACTGTTGGTGGGAAGGTAATTGATACAACCACTGTGAAGAACAGTATGGAGGTTCCTTAAAAACTAAAATGAGAACTACCATATGACTCAGCCATCCCACTGCTGGGCACATACTTGGAGAATACCATAAATCCAAAAGCTATATATACCTCAATGTTCACTGCAGGACTATTTGAAATAGTCTTGGAAGCAACCTAAATGTCCATCAGCAGAAGAATAGATAAAGATGTGGTAGATATATACAGTGGAATATTATCGGCCACAAACAGTAAAAAAAAGTGTGTCATTTGCAGAATCATGCATGAACCTGCTGCTGCTAAGTCTCTTCGGTCTTGTCTGACTCTGTGTGACCCCATAGACAGCAGTCCACCAGGCTCTGCCATCCCTGGGATTCTCCAGGCAAGAACACTGGAGTGGATTGCTGTTTCCTTCTCCAATGCTTGAAAGTGAAAAGTGAAAGTGAAGTCGCTCAGTAGTGTCTGACTCTTTGAGACTCATGGACTGCAGCCTACCAGGCTCCTCCATCAATGGGATTTTCCAAGCAAGAGTACTGGAGTGGGTTGCCATTGCCTTCTCGGTGCTAGTGTGTGAGATGAGTGCAATTGTGCGGTAGTTTGAGCATTCTTTGGCATTGTCTTTCTTTGGAATTGGAATGAAAGCTGACCTTTTCCTGTCCTGTGGCCACTGCTGCATGGACCACTACACATGGACCTAGAGACTGTCATACTTCACCTAGAGTGAAGTAAATCAGAAAGAGAAGCAAATGTCACATAAGATCGCTTATATGTGGAATCTAGAAAAATGATACAGATGAATATCAGGTGGGTTACAGGAGGGTGTGATGAACTGGGAAATTGAGATTGACATATATACACTTGGCTCAGAGGTTAAAACGTCTGCCTTCAATGCAGGAGACCGAGGTTCGATCCCTGGGTCGGGAAGATCCCCTGGAGAAGGAAATGGCAACCCACACCACTATTCCTGCCTGGAGAATCCCACGGAAGGAGGAACCTGGTGGGCTACAGTCCATGGTGTCGCACAGAGTCGCATACGACTGAGCGACTTCACTTCACTTCGCTTATATACACTACTATGTATAAATTAGATAACTAATGAGAAGTTACTGTACAGCACAGGAAAGATGACTTGGTGCTCCATGGTGACCTGCTGCTGCTGCTGCTGCTGCTAAGTCGCGTCAGTCCTGTGCAACTCCATAGACGGCAGCCCACCAGGCTCCCTCATCCCCAGGATTCTCCAGGCAAAAACACTGGAGTGGGTTGCCAGTTCCTTCTCCACTGCGTGAAAGTGAAAAGTGAAAGTGAAGTCGCTCAGTCCTGTCCGACTCTTCGAGACCTTATGGACTGTAGTTTACCAGGCTCCTCCGTCCGTGGGATTTCCCAGGCCAGAGTACTGGAGTGGGGTGCCACTGCCTTCTCCACCACGGTGACCTACATGGGAATAAATCCAAAAAAAGGGAGATATATATATATATATATATAAATATAGCTGATTCACTTGCTGTACAGCAGAAACAAACACAACCTTTATAAAGTAACTATAATCTAATAAAAATAAAATTTAGAAAGGGGAAAATGTCTTTCTAAAAGCAAAATATTTCAATTTTAATAAAATTCAATTTCATTTTTATTGCATGGAAAGTGTTTTGATGCACATATGTTAGGGAAAAATTATTTGCCTAACTGATTATCACAAGCATATTTTCATGTTTCTGTTGAGACTATTTATAGTTTTTTTATTTTATATTTAAGTCTGTTTTATTTTGAGCTAATTTTTGGTACAAGTTGTGAGATAATAGTTAAAGATTATTATTTCTTGCATATTTTTAAATGTTCAAGCACCACTGGTTAAAAATGTATAAATGTTCCATTGTCACTTGTTGGAAAGACCATTCTTTTGCAGTGAGCTGCCTTTGCATTCTTGTCAAAAACAAGTAGACAACATTCATGTGGGTCTATTAAGTGATTTTCTATTCTGTTCTCATTTTCCATATGCTTATTAACTTGCCTTGGAATTCTTAAACTTTTTTTTTTTTTAAGTGTTTTGCTCTTCTAGTCCCATTACCTTTTCGTGAAAATTCTACATGAACTTGTCAGTATCCACAGGTAGAATGCTGGAACCTTAATTGGGATTCCATTGAATCTACAGATCAATTTGGGTAAACTGTCAGTTTAAACTATTTAGTTTTCTGAGTTACAGACATAATATATCTTTCTCAATTTAGGTCTTTGTTGTCTTTCGTCAGTGTTTTTCACTTTTCATCACACAGATCCTGAGCCATTTTTGTTAGATTTGTACCTAAATATTCAATTTTATGATGCTACTCTGAATAATGCTTTAAAAAAAAAGCTTTTCCTATTGTTAAGAGATGACAATTTTTTTAAATTATTATTTTGTTTTTGGTGTGTTGACCTTGTATCTTAAGACCTTTCTAAAAACTTATTAATTTTAGGAGTTTCTGAGTAGGTCCTTTGAGATTTTCTACATAGGCAATTGTGTCATCTGTGAATATATGCAGGTTATTTCTTCCTTTTCAATCTACATACCTTTTCTCTTTTTATTCTTCCTTTACTAGTACAATGTTTAATAGGAGTTGTAAGAACAGACTTGTTCCCAATTAAGGGGAATGTTTTCACTATTGGATATTAAATATCTTGGAACTTGTATATTTTTATGGTTGCCTTTTATCAGGGTAGGGGAAAAACAACAACAACAACAACAACAAAAACTACCCCTAATTTGCTGAAACTTTGATAATGAATGCACATTGAATTTTAAGTGATTTTTCTTTATTGTGTCAGTCGTGATTTTTTTTAAAAATTCTGTTTAAATGATTAAATAGCAGAGTGGGAAAGGGTCTTCTCTGATGTTTTAATTAAGTTTCAGCCTTAGGTAGACACAGTGTTCCTGGTTATGGAGCATGTAACCTCATTGCTCTTGACTCCTCCCTTGGTTTTTAGTTCTGGATTCAGCATGCATTTCTGTCCCTCCTCCAGCAGTGGAGAAGTTGTTTGTACGTTTGTTTGTTTGCTGTTTATTTTCATTAGCTACATGCCTTTTCACCACTGCCCAAAGATGTCTGTTTTTGACCCCTTCCATTCAGATAATAATGCATTTTTCTATATAGGAAATAATGAAGATACAGACATATTTTTATGTTCTCTCACAGCAGCTACTCTTATCTCTAACATAGGTGTATACTAATTCATAAAATTTCTCAATATTCTCAAACATTTTGGGCTTGGTGAAAAGAAAATATCTACAGAAATATGCCAGTCCCCTTATATCTATGATCTCCAGGAGGAGGGCATGGCAGCCCACTCCAGTATTCTTGCCTGGAGAATCCCCATGGACAGAAGAGCCTGGCGGGCTACAGTCCATGGGGTTGCAGAGAGTCAGACATGACTGAGTGACTAGGGACACAGCACCAGCAGCTCCATACTGTCTCTCTATACTTCTCTTTTACCAATTTGTTAACTGCTCTAGCTGAATTTTTCTACTAGTCTCCACCTGAATCTGCTCTAGATAAGCAAGTGCTCAAGTGTGTCTCTCCCTGAAGATGCTGTTTAAATTTTGTGCTATTTGATTACCTTGTAAGCTCAGCTCCCTGATAGATACAAGAAATTGATAGATTTTTAGTTCATGTGAATTTTTGTTGTAAGCGGATATGTGACACTCCTTCTAGATATCTCTATTCTTGAGTGAAATCTGGGAAGTGAAAGTAAAAGTCTCTCAGTTGTGTACAACTCTTTGTGACCCCATGGACTATGCAGTTCATGGAATTCTCCAGGCCAGAGTACTAGAGTGGAGCCTTTCCCTTCTCCAGGGCATCTTCCCAACCCAGGGATCGAACCCATGTCTCCCACATTGTGTGGGAATTCTTTACCAGCTGAGCCACAAGGGAAACCAAAGAGTACTGGAGTGAGTAGCCTATCCCTTCTCCAGCGGATCTTCCCAACCTAGGAATTGAACCAGGATCACCTGCATTGCAGGTGGAGTCTTTCCAACAGAGCTATCAGGGAAGCCTCTGAAATCTGGCAGTCCTATCTTTTGAAAATGCTCTTCTTTCCTGCGGAACATTTTCAAGTCTCCCACCTTTTACCCTTCCAATGATCTCTTCACGGACTTCCCAAATTCTGCACTCTCTTTTCCTTCTGATTAGATGTTATTTCAGATCACTTCCTCCAAAATGCCATCTCTCACTTCAAAAAGAATAAAGAGTTCTTTCTATGTGGTATCTCATGATTTATCCGTTAACACTTATTTAATTCCTTGTAATTTCATGCTGCTTAACCCACATATTTATTTAAGTTTTCTGAAGGCAGGAACTGTTGTGTTGCCAGTGTCTGTCACATTTTATAGGCATTCAATGATCATTTCTGCATGAAAGGCTTTCTATATGGATATCAGAAACAGTATAGACAAGAAGTATGATATTGAAGTCCTCAAGATCAACTTCAACATCAAAATATCACAAATGTTAAATGTGTCTCTTAAATATGCAGGAGATCCACACTGCAAGAAATTGGGAAAATTTGTGGATTTAGACAATAAAATATAAAATCATGGAGACAGACATACATCACTTGATTAATACCCCTCTCCCCAGTAGTGCTTATTATAGAGTAAATTGAAAATTTTAAAGATAAAAATCAGGGGGAAAGCTGAAGAATAATCCAGATATACTCTTGTTTCGGGAAAGCAATGAACACTATTAGAAAATTTTTAGTTTTTTTTTTTTTTTTAATTATCATCAATATCTGTATGGGGCCCTTTGCTAAATCCTAATGTTAATACTAAATAAACTGTATATTTTGTGTATTTCTTGACTTTTACTAAATATAATACAATTTTAAAGTAGCAGAAAAGGTGTTTAGGGAACATATAGATGAATTTCAAGAGAATATGGAGATGAGATCCTCATTTGTAGGCAATGATGGTAGGGGACAGTGCACAATCCCAGGACTGACAACCAGGAAATAGCTTACCTGGCCCAAGATACACAGACAATAGGCAGCTTCCCAACACACTAAAGTGTATTTCCTTAGGGAATAGATTTAATTACTGTACTAGTAAAATCAATGGATATTCAAGTTATTTCCCCAAAGAATTCAACACTTATTCAACATTTGCACAAGAACTGAGAAATCCTTCACCAATTTATACTCTAAGCCACAGTTAATTGTAGTTTTAACTTCTTAATTTTTAATATATATTATTAATCATAATCATGAAAAGAGTCCTAAACATTTTAACATAACAATGCTGGACTCATAAAGCTGCAGCCTCTTTCCAGCCTTTAATTGGAGCTAAATTATCATTTGGTTACAGACAGAAATTTCATTAAATCTACAAATATTCCATAAATGCAGAACTTAACCTTGTCCTCTTTTTGCAGTATATCACATTCTGAAAAAATTATTAGTGGGATTGCTACCCTATAAAATAAAGGAGGGGGGTAAGGGGAGGGGAAGGTTGGTAGTTTATATCTAAGAACTTGATAGTTTCCAGTAACATCCAAATATCTAAAATTAATTTCACAGTATACACTGATAATCTTTGGCTATCTGACACATTGAAACTAGGTTTTGGGACCAAACTCATCAAAGAGTAAAAACATTGAACACCATACAATAGCTGTTAAGTGAGTCTGTAAACATAAACAGGTCAAATAACTGTTCATACTCAACCCCATCTCTCTCTCTCTCTCTGTATAGCTTTTCTCTTTGCATCTTTACACACAGCTGCAGAATGGGATTCAGCACATTGTCATGGTTCAGAGCAAGGGATCTGGAGTCAGATTGCCTGTGATTAGCTGCCCTTTTGTACTTCTCAATAGGTTTGTGGCTTTGAATAGTTTCCAACACCTCTCTAAAGCTCAGTTTGCTCATTTATAAATGATAGGGTAATACTGGTATGTACTGTAAAGGATGGTTCTCAAAATTAAAATTTATGTAAACCAATAGCCATGGATGCAGGTATATAGGTATATTTCCTGAATACTCAGGAAATATTAGCTGCAACAACAATGATCATATGTTTCATTGAAAATCAGAATTGCATGATTTGGAACATCTCAGTAAGTAGTAAACAAGTCCTCTCTTTTTTCCTGTAAAGGAAGACTCACATTTCTAACAATTATATTAGGATGTAAAGATGCTCCTTCTTTTGTAATGGGCTCACTGCCTCTAGAATATGAAAATAGAGATTCTCTTTAGTGTTTATTTTCTTCACTGGTGGCTCAGGTAGTAAAGACTCTGCCTGCAATGCAGGAAACCTGGGTTTGATCCCTGGGTTGGGAAGATCCCCTGGAGAAGGGAATGGCAACCCATTTCAATACTCTTGCCTGGAGAATTCTATGGACAGAGGATTCTGGAGGGCTACAGTCCATGGAGTCACAAAGAATTGAACACAACTGAGTGGCTAACACTTGGAAAAGTGAAAGTCAAAGTAAAGTCGCTCAGTCCTGTCCACCTTTTTACGACCCCATGGATTGTAGCCTACAAGCTCCTCTGTTCATGGGATTCTCCAGGCAAGAATACTGAAGTGGGTTGCCATTTCCTTCTCCATGGGATCTTCCTGACCCAGGGATCAGAACCCAGGTCTCCACATTGCAGGCGGATATTTTAACCTCTGAGCCACCAGGGAAAATTGGCTAACACTTTCAGTTCAGTTCAGTTCAGTTGCGCAGTCGTGTCCGTCTCTTTGCGACCCCATGAATCCCAGGACGCCAGGCCTCCCTGTCCATCACCAACTCCCGGAGTTCACTCAGACTCACGTCCATTGAGTCCATGATGCCATCCAGCCATCTCATCCTCAGTCGTCCCTTTCTCCTCCTGCCCCCAATCCCTCCCAGCATCAGGGTCTTTTCCAAGGAGTCAACTCTTCGCATGAGGTGGCCAAAGTACTGGAGCTTCAGTTTTAGCATCATTCCTTCCAAAGAAATCCCAGGGTTGATCTCCCTCAGAATGGACTGGTTGGATCTCCTTGCAGTCCAAGGGACTCTCAAGAGTCTTCTCCAACACCGCAGTTCAAAAGCATCAATTCTTCTGCGCTCAGCCTTCTTCACAGTCCAACTCTCACATCCATACATGACCACAGGAAAAACCATAGCCTTGACTAGACGGACCTTAGTCGGCAAAGTAATGTCTCTGCTTTTGAATATACTATCTAGTGTTTATTATTTTTGTTTGTCACTCCAAAATACCCCATATGAGTAACCAGGGAGCAGGATCAATGGTCCTTGGTGTGCACCAACAGTTAACACATAGAAAAAAAAAACCTTTCAATTACTTAACTCTTGGTCTTATGGGTGGGGCACTTGATTTATGAAGAAAGAGAATAATTTTGGAGCATGACAGGTCTTTATTTGAACTCTGGATCTCTAACTTACTCCTTGTATAAATCTGCAGAAAAAAAATTCTCTGCCTGTTTTTTCCCTTTGTAAAGCTAGGTTAATAACATCTAACTTAGAGTTATTATAAGAATAAAATGATTATAAGAATTAAGCCTGGTTCCTAATCAGAACTTAATGAATGGCAGCTATTATCATTTTCATTTAGTGCAGGTCACTCTGCTTTACTAAGAAATAAACACAAACACAGAAAAATTAACAAAGATTAATTTTACTACTTATTTATAATGCAAATTACTGCCCTTATTAAAAAAGAAGTACTAGAATATCCTTTAAAAATATAACTATGGAGTTTAAGTAATTTTTGACATGGTTTATTAAGGGAGAAATAAAAAATAAATAGACTGTCTTCAGTTATAGCTACTGAAGATGCTTCTGTCCAGTTGTTATTAAGAACCACAATTCCAAGCCTATGTCTTCCATCTGTCAGAGCAAAAGGTCAATTAAAAATGTTTTCTTAAATTATTAAACATGTCAGGCATACAAACAAATAGATAATAAAATTAATGTTTCTATACCTAGCAACTCAGCTTAGAGAAAGGTCTTTCATATATAACTGAGGCCACGGGATGCTTCTCACAGGTACCATTATCTTCTTATTCTCCTACTAATAGATGACCTTAATATCACTACCATTCTGAATTTGATAAATTGTTCCTAGAGTTTAACACAAAACTATAGTGACCTTGGGCTTCCTTAGCGGCTCAGATGGTAAAGAATTTGCCTGCAATGCAGGAGACCTGGATTGAGTCCCTGAGTCAGGAGGATCCCCTCGAGAAGGGAATGGCAACCTACTCCAGTATTCCTGCCAGGAGAATTCCATAGGCAGAGGATTTTAAAAGTTATAGTCTATGGGGTCGCAAAGAGTTGGACATGACTGACTAACACACACACACCTTAATATCGCAGAAAAAATGTTCACTATTTTTTGTGAAAGTTTTAGAACAAAGATATAAGGGTTATAACCTTAAGGGAATTTTCTATACTGATTTCTGTGTTTTTAGTTTCTCAATTTGAAGTAAATAATACCATAAATTCCCACCATTGCTAAAAGTATATTGGTACCAGAAAGCATCAAAGTTATCTTTGAATCATTCAGATAAATTAACATACCTATGTTTCTTTTTTTTTTAATGGAATAGCATGATAAAAATCTATTCAAATAAAATGAAATATTATATGCAAGTTAACGTGCTAAGAATACAGACATAAAAATACGATTTGATCCTTATGTTATATTTGGGATAGACTGCAAAATAAGTGTTTTTGTCCTTTCCTTTTGTTAGATATTTTATATAAAGGTCTTAGTCTATATTAATCTATAGATTTTTTAAATGTTTGCCACTCAGAGCAAATTAGTAGTGACCTTGGATAAATCTATAGAGACTCTTTAAAGCTTAATGTCTTTTCTGACCTTCAAAGAATATTACCAGGGTGTTTAAAAACATATTTAAATTTTTTTAATAAAAAGGCTATTAAATATCATCTCCCCCTCCCTTCTTTTCCTCTTGGTGTCCATATGTTTTTCCCAACAAAAGATCTTTGCCAACAAAGGTCCATCTAGTCAAGGCTATGGTTTTTCCATTAGTCATGCATGGATGGAGAATTGGACTATAAAGAAAGCTGAGTGCTGAACTATTGATGCTTTTGCAATATGGTGTTGGAGAAGACTCTTAAGAATCCCTTGAACTGCAAGGAGATCCAACCAGTCTATCCAAAGGAGATCAGTCCTGAATGTTCATTGGAAGAGCTGAGGCTGAAGCTGAATTTCCACTGCTTTGGCCACCTGAGGCGAAGAACTGACTCATTTGAAAAGACCCTGATACTGGGAAAGACTGAAGGCAGGAAGAGAAGGGGAAGACAGGATGAGATGGTTGGATGGCATCACTGACTCAATGGACATGAGTTTGTGTAAACTCCAGGAGTTGGTAATGGACAGGGAGGCCTGGTGTGCTGTGGTCCATGTTGTCACAAAGAGTGGAACATGACTGAGTGACTGAACTGAACTGAAATATCCTCTATTGAAAAAAAATGTTAAAATGGATTTTCTTTAAAAATGCATTATTTTTCTATTTACCAAACAGAATTCTCTTCCATAACCAAGCAGGCAATATTAATATAGCTAAGCTTCTATAGTGTCAGCTTTAATTCTTTGGTTTTCTTCATATGGTGCCATGTTAAGAGAATGCAGGCATAAAAGAAAATGGTAAGACATATTTATGAATAATACAGTTGGTCTTCTCTGAGTGGTTGGAAACCTTGTAACCAACTCCATATTATGAGAAAGAACAAGAACATCTCTACAACAAAACTGAGCAATGTGATTTACAAATTCCTCACAGATTCAAACAGACCATTTTCGTTTGATTTCTATACACACACACAAGCACACACTGTTAAAACAAACACAAATGTCAAGGAGGCCCATATTGGACAACTCTGATTTTCCATGGAAAAAGAGCGATATATATATTCACTTATTTATAACTCCTCTTTGTTTTCTTTGGAAGGAATGATGCTAAAGCTGAAACTCCAATATTTTGGCCACCTCATGTGAAGAGTTGACTCATTGGAAAAGACTCTGATGCTAGGAGGGACTGGGGGCAGGCGGAGAAGGGGACGACAGAGGATGAGATGGCTGGATGGCATCACCGACTCGATGGACTTGAGTTTGAGTGAACTCTGGGAGTTTATGATGGACAGGGAGGCCTGGCGTGCTGCGATTAATGGGGTTGCAGAGTCGGACAAGACTGAGCAACTGAACTGAACTGAACTGATAGGTGCTAGTATAGTATTGCATCTTGCCATTGATCCAAGCACAGATATGGTCTAAGATTCATATATGCTAAATAATCATCCTACAATCAGATTTTCTGCCAGCATTCCCTGACAGATGTGGTCCATTCTACATGTGACATCCTGAATGCTTGAGATAAGCAGAATTAGTTCTAGATCTATCCTACTAGTTTACAAATATATTTCATTAATGATTTTAATAACAGGTAAAGGTACTTATAGTCACATGGGGAAGTTCTTTCTTCAAAATCCAAATTGTGAGACTATACACTGTAGATTTTGGCTTAATTTTGATAATGGGGCATAGACATGCATATTTTGATAAAGAGCTATGTGTGCATGCTAAGTTGCTTCAGTCCTGTCTAACTCTGAGATCCTATGGACTGACCCCCCCGCCCCCAGGGCCCTCTGTCCATGGGATTCTCTAGGCAAGAATACTGGAGTGGGTTCCATTCCCTCTTCCAGGGGATCTTCTCAACCCAGGGATGAACCCAAATCTCTTAAGTCTCCTGCATTTGCTGATGTGTTCTTTACCACTAGCACCACTTGAAGGTGAAGTCGCTCAGTTGTGTCCGACTCTTTGCGACCCCATGACAGTAGCCTGCACCAAGCTCCTCCATCCATGGGATTTTCTAGGCAAGAATACTGGAGTGTTTGCTATGACCAGTGCATTTTCTTGGCAAAACTCTACTAGTCTTTGCCCTGCTTCATTCTGCATTCCAAGGCCAAATTTGCCTGTTACTCCAGGTGTTTCTTGACTTCCTACTTTTGCATTCCAGTCCCCTAGAATGAAAAGCACATCTTTTTTGAGTGTTAGTTCTAATGGGTCTTGTAGGTCTTCATAGAACTATTCAATCTTCAGCAATACTGGTTGGGACATAGACTTGGATTACTGTGATATTGAATGGTTTGCTTTGGAAACGAACAGAGATCATTCTGTCATTTTTGAGATTGCATCCAAGTACTGCATTTCGGACTCTTTTGTTGAGCATGATGGCTACTCCATTTCTTCTGAGGGATTCCTGCCCACAGTAGTAGATATAATGGTCATCTGAGTTAAATTCACCCATTCCAGTCCATTTTCAGAGAAGGCAATGGCACCCCACTCCAGTACTCTTGCCTGGAAAATCCCATGGATGGAGCCTGGTGGGCTGCAGTTCATGGGGTTGCTGAGAGTTAGACACAACTCAGTGACTTCATTTTCACTTTTCCCTTTCATGCATTGGAGAAGGAAATGGCAACCCATTCCAGTGTTCTTGCCTGGAGAATCCCAGGGACAGCGGAGCCTGGTGAGCTGCCATCTATGGGATCACACAGAGTCGGACACGACTGAAGTGACTTAGCAGCTTAGCAGTCCATTTTAGTTCGCTGATTCCTAGAATGTTGATGTTCACTCTTGCCATCTCCTGTTCGACCACTTTCAATTTGCCTTGATTCATGGACCTGACATTCCAGGTTCCTATGCAATATTGCTCTTTACAGCATCGGACCTTGCTTCTATCACCAGTCCATCCACAACTGGGTATTGTTTTTGCTTTGGCTCCATCCCTTCGTTCTGTCTGGAGTTATTTCTCCACTGACCTCTAGTAGCATATTGGGCACCTACTGACCTGGGGAGTTCCTCTTTTGGTATCCTATTATTTTGCCTTTTCATACTGTTCATGGGGTTCTCAAGGCAAGAATAGTGAAGTGGTTTGCCACTCTCTTCTCCAGGGGACCACATTCTGTCAGACCTCTCCACCATGACCCACCCATCTTGGGTTGCCCCGCAGGCATGGCTTGGTTTCATTGAGTTAGACAAGTCTATGGTCCTAGTGTGATTAGATTGACTAGTTTTCTGTGGTTATGGTTTCAGTGTTTCTGCCCTCTGATGCCCTCTTGCAACACCAACCATCTTACTTGGGTTTCTCTTACCTTGGGCATTGGGTATCTCTTCACAGCTGCTCCAGGAAAGCACAGCCACTGCTTCTTAACTTGGATCAGGGGTATCTCCTCCTGCCACTCTTCCTGACCTTCAACGTGGGATGGCTCCTCTAGGCTCTCCTGTGCCCTCACAGTCACTACTTCTTGGATGTGGGGTTGCTCCTCCCGGCCACCTCCCTGGCCTCGGGTGCCGCCCCTGGCCTCAGACGCAGGGTGAGAGTCCCTTGGACTGCAAGGAGATCCAACCAATCCATTCTGAAGGAGATCAACCCTGGGATTTCTTTGGAAGGAATGATGCTAAAGCTGAAACTCCAGTACTTTGGCCACCTTATGGGAAGAGTTGACTCATTGGAAAAGACTTTGATGCTGGGAGGGATTGGGGGCAGGAGGAGAAGGGGACGACCGAGGATGAGATGGCTGGATGGCATCACAGACTCAATGGACGTGAGTCTGAGTGAACTCCGGGAGTTGGTGATGGATGGGGAGGCCTGGCGTGCTGCAGTTCATGGGGTTGCAAAGAGTCAGACACGACTGAGTGACTGAACTGAACTGTACTGGAGTGAGTTGCTGTTTCCTTCTCCAGGGAATCTTTCCGACCCAGGGATCAACCCAGGTCTCCCGCATTGTAGATAGATGCTTTGCCATCTGAGCCACCAAGGAAGTCCCAGCACCACTTGAGAAGCCCCTAAGGAACTATATCCATGCGTAACTGATAACTATTTAGAATTTCTTTCTGGATCCTGATAAATTATTCAACAATGCATCCCCTGACTTCAGTTATAACTCAAAGTCATCAAATACTGTTGATCCTGACCTAGACCCAAGAGGCTTAACGTTTCCTTCCCAGGAAAGTGTTGATGGATTATAGAAAAGAAAGTAAATCAAGCATAAGAAATGACACAGTGGCTTTTATTTGCTCCCTACATGAACTAGATAAGCACTGAAAGCCAATGTATAGTGACAGGGAAAAGTAAAATGAGCACATGTGGAACTAAAGATGAAAGACAACTGCAATTTTCAACTTTCTGGTTTGATTACTGTTCTAAGCTTCAACTGATTATCACTGATGACTCAGTTTCATTACAGTTCCCCCTCATGTCTAAGATATTTTAAGTTGGTTTATTTTATTTTAAAACACAAGTATTAATTTAAATATAATTTATCATAAACTTTAGAATAACAGGTATGTAGCAAAATAATAACCAACTTATGGTAAGGACTGTTATTTGGAGATGGAAAATTGCCATTCCTCCATTCCTCACAGCATCGGAAAAGAAACCACTTGCCCACTCCTTTGCGTTCAAATTTGAGTTAATAAATTTAAGATAGTAATACATTTTGAAACTCAGAGGAACATCACATTCCTTTATGAAATCAACAGTCACAGAATATACATCAAGTTAAATTCCCTGGCCAATATAGGAATTTCCTCCATGATATTTTGATAAGTGGCCAGCTTCCTAATGCTTTTAGAAATTTGTTGTGGTGGTGTTCAGTCGCCAAGTGCTGTCTGATTCTTTGCAATCCCATGGTATGCAGCATGTCAGGCTTCTCTGTCCTCCACTGTCTGCTGTAGTTTGCTCAAATTCATGTCCATTGAGTCAGTGATGCTATCTAACAGTCTTATTCTGGCTGCCCCCTTCTCCTTTGCCTTCAATCTTTCCCATCATCAAGGTCTTTTCCAATGAGTTGGCTCTCCACATTATGTGGTCAAGGTATTGGAACTTCACCAAAAATACTTCAGTGGATATTCAGGGTTGATTTCCTTTAGGATGGAGTGGTTGGATCTCCTTTCCATCCAAGTGACTCTCAAGAGTCTTCTCCAACACCACAGTTCAAAAACATCAATTCTTCAGCACTCAGCTTTCTTTATGGTCCAGCTCTCACATTCATACATGACTACTGGAAAAACCATAGTTTTGACTATATGGACTTTTTTTCAGCAAAGCAATGTTTACTTTTTAATATGCTATCAAGGTTGGCCATAGCTTTTCTTCCAAGGAGTAAGCTATTTTAATTTTATGGCTGCAGTCACCACGTGCAGTGATTTTGGAGCCCAAGAAAATAAAGTCTGTCCCTGTTTCCATTGTTTCTCTATCTATTTGCCATGACTTGATGGGACCCAATGCCATGATCTTCATTTTTCAAGTGTTGAGTTTTAAGCCAACCTTTTCACTCTCCTCTTTCACTGTCATCAGACGCTCTTTAGTTCCTCTTCACTTTCTGCCATAAGGGTGGTGTATGAGTTGTCTGAGGTATCTGCATGTCTGAGATAGTTGATATTTCTCCCAGCAGTCTTGATTCTAGCTTGTGCTTCACCCAGTCCAGCATTTCATGTGATGTATTCTGCATATAAGTTAAATAAGCAAGGTGACAGTAAACAACCTTGATGTACTCCTTTCCCAATTTGTAACCAGTCCATTGTCCCATGTCTGGTTCTAACTGTTGCTTCTTGACCTTCATACAGATTTCTCAGGGGGCAAATAAGTATTCCCATCTCTTGTAGAATTTTCCACAGTTTGTTGTAATCCACATGGTCAAAGGCTTTAGCATAGGCTATGAAGCAGAAGATGTTTTTCTGGGATTCTCTTGCTCTTTGTATGAGTCAGTGGATATTGAGAAGTCAATCTCTGGTTCTTCCACCTAAAGTCACTTGAACATCTGGAAGTTCTCAGTTCACTTACTTTTGAAGCCTGCCCTGGAGAATTTTGAGCATTACTTTTCTAGCGTGTGAAATGAGTGCAATTGTGCAACAGTTTGGACATTCTTTGTTATTGCCTTTCTTTGGGATTAGAATGAAAACGGACCTTTTTCAGTCTTGTGGCCACTGCCAAGTTTTCTAAATTTGCTGGCACATTGAGTGTAGCACTTTAATAGCATCTTCTTTCAGGATTTGAAATAGTTCAACTGGAATTCTATCACCTCCACTAGCTTTTTTCATAGTGATGCTTCCTAAGCCCCACTTGACTTCACACTGTGGAATGTCTGTATCTAGGTACTCTCATCACTTTAAGAATTTTCCATATTTTGTTGTGGTTCACACAAAGGCTTTAGTGTAGTCAATAAAGCAGAAGTAATGTTAGCCACCTCATGCGAAGAGTTGCCTCATTGGAAAAGACTTTGATGCTGGGAGGGGTTGGGGGCAGGAGGAGAAGAGGACGACAGAGGATGAGATGGCTGGATGGCATCACTGACTCGATGGACATGAGTCTGAGTGAACTCCAGGAGTTGGTGATGAACAGGGAGGCCTGGCGTGCTGCGATTCATGGGGTTGCAAAGAGTTGGACACAACTGAGTGATTGAACTGAACTGAACTGAATGTTTTTCTAGACTCCCTCATTTTCTTCATGATCCAATGAATGCTGTCAATTTGATCTCTGGTTCCTCTGCCTCTTCAAAATCCAATTTGTACTTCTGGAAGTTCTCTGCTCACATATTGCTGAAGCCTAGCTTGAAAGATTTAGAGTGTAACCTTGCTTGCATGTGAATTAAGCTCAATTGTTGGTAATTTGATCATTCTTTGGCATTGCCCTTCTTTGGGATTGGAATGAATCTAAACTTTTCCAGTCCTATCATCACTACTGATTTTCCCAAATTTGCTGACATATTGAGTGCATCCCTTTAACAGCATCATCTCTTAGGATTTTCAATAGCTTAGCTGGAAGTTGGATTGCGTGATGTTGAATGGTTTCCTTGGAAATGAACCAACATCATTGTATGATTTTTGAGGTTGCACTCAAGTACTGCATTTCAGACTGTTCTTTTGACTTTGAGGGTCATTCCATTTCTTCTAAGGGATCCTTGCCCTCAGTAGTAGATATAATGGTCATCTGAATTAAATTCACCATTCTCATTCATTTTGTTCACTGATTCCTAAGATGTCGATGATCAATCTTGTCATCTCCTGCTTGACTGTGTCCAATTTATCATGATACATGGACCTAACATTCTGGTTTCCTATGCAATATGGTTCTTTACAGCATCAGACTTTCCTTTCACCACTGGACACATCCACAGTTAAGAATATTTCTTGCTTTGGCCCAACTGCTTTATTGTTCTCTTCTCTTCTCTTCTCTCCTCTTCTCTTCTCTTCTCTTCTCTTCTCTTCTCGTTATTGCCCTCTTCACTTCCCCAGTAGCATACTGGAAACCTTCTGATCTGGGGGGCTCATCTGGTGTTATATCTTTTTGCCTTTTCATACTGTCCTGAGGTTCTCCAGGCAAGAATGCTGCAGTGGATTGCCATTTTCCTTTCCAAAGGACCTTTTTTTTTTTTTTAGAACTCTTCACTATGACCCATCTGTCTTAGGTAGCCTTGCATGGCATGTCTCGTTGCTTCATTGAGTTAGCCCTTTTGCCACAACAAGGCTGTGTTCCATAAAGGGATCTTAGCAATTAGGATCTCTTTAATCTATGAAGCAATCAATTTTATCATATTGGAGAGTTGTGGCACTAGAATTTTTCTCTCATGCTAAAATCTTTCAAAATTGATAGATTGAAAGTTCAGGGAAAGTTTGCCAATGCCTTTTCAATGTGAAAGTTTTTACTGTTAATATTACCGAGGTAATGTTTTCAGAAATGCAGACAAAAGAATCTCGAGTGGTAGAGAATAATTACTGTGAGCAATGTGACATGAATAGTTTGATGGTGAGTGAGACAAAAAACTAAGCTACAAAATACTATAAATTAAAATGAAATAAAAGCAACAGGGAGACCTTGACATTGAGAACTGTGCTTCAGGTGTTCTCATCTTCTTGGACCTAATTTTACATTAATATTGCATAAGAAATTTAAATTTCTGCATATGAGTTTCTTCATGTTCAAACAAATTATCCAAAAACCTCTTCTCAGGGTCCCTTTGGACACTGACATCCTATGGATAAATAAAAGAACATATCACAAATACTTAATGTAGGCACTATATTAATCAAAAAGGCATGTGGTGCTCAGAGAACACGGAGTAGAACTGAACACTTCCACACAGCACTTCATCAAATGCTGAGGCCTGACCTCTCCGTTCTCACTCTGACCCAGGATGCAGGGCTGACAGAGAGTTCCAGCGTGCCATCTGTCACATCAGCATCTGTAGCTTGAGGACTGGATGATAGCCAAAATTTCATCAATTGATGTATCAGTCTTTCCATTCTTAAAGTCATACAGCTTTAAAAGTGATGTCTTTGCCTTTATCTACATTTTACTTTTGATAAATCACAGCTCAGTGGTTGGCAACGAACTAGAAAAGTGAGTGAATAGTAAATCACTGGTACTGACTGTGACTTTTATCATCCAAGAGAAGATGGCCACTCAGTTGGGTCTCAGAGATCGTGTAGTAGAAAAGGCACATTGAGCGTTTCATTAGCACCACTCCGTCCTTCTCTGTGTGATTCCCTTCCTGTTCTTCTGTATTCCCTCTCTCCCTTAGTCTTGTCTATTGTACTGAGCTCTGAATACCAGAACCCTTCACTGCTGCACTGTTCTTCCATTCTGACCCACTCTTCCACATTCAAGGCCTTTTCTCCTGTATTCAAACTATTCTGCATTGCATCTCAGATTCTTTCACCCTTGCTAAGTAACTGGATAATAACTGCAAGAGCTATTTAAGCTAGAACGTTAATGGCTAATGAAGAATACAATGTGCTCTCACTCACTTTAAAACTACAAATTTATTTGGTACAGACTATGTATCAGTTTTAATGGGGAATTCAGACATGTATACCTCATTATCCTTGATCTCTTGGAGATCACAGCCTCAAGAGAGAGAACATTAGTAAATAAGACAATGTGTAATGAGTGCTGTCAGAAATATTAAGCAACATATATTAAAAGTGCAGAGGAAAATTTTGACTCAATGTGGAAGTAAAGGACAGGAGGAAGTAGCTGGAAAGTCTATAATGGAGGTTGTTCTCTTCTCTCTGAGATAGTAGGAGTCATTCAAAAGGACAAGGTAGAGTATATTTCAGGAAGAAGAAAGAATATATGCAAAGCACTGTGGTTAGGAGGATAATGCTGGATTACCTAGGCATAGGGATAAAAAGATAAAAAGCCAAAAGAAACAATCTTTACAAATAATCTTAGACAACATATTAAGGCACTTAGACACTGTCATAATATAGTATATGAGTAATGGTAAACATTAGAATGGTTTACATGTTTAAAAGGTCAGTCTCAGGACAGTGCAGGTAATGAGTAGATAGCATGGAGAGGGAGAAAACTGGAAGCAAATAAAATATTTAAAAATCCACTGTAAGTCCAGCTAGAATGCAACAACCAAAATAGGATTAGAAAAAAGATGAATTCCTCCAATATTTGTTACTACAAGAATTGGCAGGGGCTGTTTTTATGGAAGAGGAGAAGAGGGCCAGGTGGTTTTGAGAGAGAAGGAAATTGATAGCACCAAAGGATTTGACTTGCATGCTTGGATATTTAGTGGAAACATGAGGACCAGGAAGAGTATAGTTTGACACCATTGGAGGTAATTGGAAAAGAGATACAAAAGTATGACATTGATTTTAATAAATACAAACAAAGTTATTTGTAGAACATTCAGATAGCAATATCTGAAAATATATGTCTGGTAAATTAAGAAAATGGGACTGTCTTGGATTTATACAATTGAAATAATTAGCTAAATATGTAACAGTGAAATCACTTGTGAAGAGTATGTAGCAGGAAGGAGACAGATCTAGGAGGGATATTAATATTTAAAGAGTACGGACAAAAGGGCAGAGAAGTGAAAAAAATACAATGTTGTAATAACAGAAACAAAATTCAAGGAAAAGATAAAAAAAAACCACTTTAAGTGCATGTAGAATGATGTTTCAAAGGAGAAAAAACTAGAAAGGAGAACATTGATAACTGAAGTGAAAGTCTGGATCCAATAAATTTAAAATCTCTGATGTAGCAAGATACATTTAAATAGAATAATTTTATTGCATTGAAAACTAAATAGGTGGTGGTGAGGAAATGGAGATATAATTATAGGCAAATATTTTGAGGGATATAGACATTCATAGTTGCGTCTTTAGTCTTAAATTATGATTTCATACAAAAAAGGGACTCAAATATTCAGTGAAAAAAGAAATTTGTAAATATAATAATTAAGGTCGTTTGGTAATAACTTGCTAAAAAAATCACTTGTCTGATGAATGGATAAATTATAAGAAGAAAAATGTCAATGAGAGAAGACCAAGTTTATTAATTATCTATTGTTACATAACAATACTACAAACTTAGTGGACTAAAACAATTCATTTCAGTTTGTGTAGCTCAAGAGCCAGGGCATAGAGAAGCTGAGTGCTCTGATTCAGGGTCTCAAAAAGCTGCTATTAAGGTTTCCATTAGACTGGGGCCTCACCTGAGGCTTGTTGTGAAGGATCTGCTTTCAAACACTAGTAATTGCTGCACTGAATTCCTTGTGAAATTTTGGATTGAGATCCTCATTTCTGGCTGCTGATTGGCTAGTCTATCCTTAATATCTCTCCATATGAGTTTCCCAACAAGGCTGCTTCCTTTTTCAGAGCCAAAAATAGGGAACATCTTCTTGAGAGATGAACACCACATCTTAGGCATTATAATTAGAAAAATGACAGCCTATTCAGTTCAGTTCAGTTGTTCAGTCATGTCTGACTCTTTGCGATCCTATAGACTGCAGCACATCAGGCTTCCCTGTCTGTAACCAACTCCTGGAGCTTGCTCAAACTCATGTCCATCGAGCCGCTGATGCCATCCAACCATCTCATCTTCTGTTGTTGTCTGCTCCTCCTCCTTCAATCTTTCCCAGCATCAGGGTCTTCAAATGAATCAGTTCTTCACCTCAGGTGGCCCAAGCATTGGAGCTTCAGCTTCAGCCTGAGTCCTTCCAAAGAATATTCAGGACTGATTTTCTTTAAGGTTGACTGGTATTATATCTTTGCAATCCAAGAGACTCAGGAGTCTTCTCCAACACCACAGTTTAAAATCATTAATTCTTCAATGCTCAGCTTTTTTTATAGTCCAACTCTCATATCCATACATGACTACTGGAAAAATTAAAGCTTTGATGAGACTGATGTTTGTTGGCAAAGTAATGTCTTTGATTTTTAATATGCTGTCTAGTTTGGTCATAGCTTTTCTTCCAAAGGGCAAACATGTTTTAGTTTCATGGCTGCAGTCACCATCAATAGTGATTTTGGAGCCCAAAAAAATAAAGTCTGTCACTGTTTCCATTGTTTCAGCATGTATTTGCCATGAAGTAATGGGATCAGATGCCATGCTCTTCGTTTGTTGAATGTTGACTTTTAGGCCAACTTTTCACTCTCTTCTTTCACTTTCATCAAAAGTTTCTTCAGTTCCTCTTTGGTTTCTGCCATAAGAGTTTTGTCATCTGCATATCTGAGGTTATCGATATTTCTCTCTGCAAACTTGATTCCAGCTTGTGCTTTATCCAGCTCAGTATTTTCCATGATGTACTCTGCACGTAAGTTAAATAAGCAAGGTGACAATATACAGCCTTGATATACTCCTTTCCCAATTTGAAACCAGTCTGTTGTTCCATGTCCTGTTCTAACTGTTGCTTCTTCACCTGCATACAGATTTCTCAGGCAGGTAAGGTGGTCTGATATTCCTACCTCTTTAAGAATTTTCCTCAGTTTGTTGTGATCCACAGCAAAGACTCTAGTGTAGTCAATGAGACAGAAGCAGAAGTAGATGTTTTTATGGAATTCTTTTGTTTTTTTCTATGATCCAACATATGTTGGCAATTTAATCTCTGGTTCTTCTGCTTTCTCTAAATTCAGTTTGAATATCTGAATTTTTAAATTAACATCCTATTGAAGCCTAGCTTGGAGAATTTTGAGCATTGCTTTGCTAGTATGTGAGATGAGTGCAATTTCTGTGGTAGTTTGAATATTCTTTGGCATTGCCTTTCTTTGGGATTGGAATGAAAACTGACCTTTTCCAGTTCTGTGGCCACTGCCGAGTTTTCCTAATTTGCTGGCATATTTGCAGCACTTTAACAACATCACCTTTGGGGATTTGAAATAGCTCTGCTGCAATTTCATCACCTCCACTAGCTTTGTTCATAGTGATGCTTCCTGAGGCCCACTTAACTGCATTCCAGGATGTCTGACTCTAGGTGAATCACTACACCATCATGCTAATCTGGGTCTTTAAGATCTTTTTTATATAATTGTTCTGTGTATTTTTTTATAGTTCTTCTTTGTATTCATATTTATCTACAAATATATTAATGTAATGTCTTTATACACATCAAATTTATAAACAACCAGGAAAAATTGATATGCTGCAAAATGTCATGACTAATTTTATTTTTTATTATCCCTTTTAGCACAAAATAAGGAGCTGCTGGTTCTATTCTTGTCATATCAGAGAAGAAACTACAAAAATCTGATTAGTCACATATATAATTAGTTTGCAGTTCTTCAAAATTAAATAGTTTAAAGGATTGGTGGACTCAGAAATCAAAGTGCTCTTATAGTTTCCTGAATAGTGTGGAGTGAATCATTCTCCTGTAGGGATTTTCCTGTATTCTAATCTTCAATTGAATATGAACTATTAAAGTGTTCAATTGCATCCGAAGAGCCCACATAACTAATTTCAGGCACTAAATAACCTGTGGTGAATAAAAATAACTAAATGTAATACAGGTATTTATTAAAAGGGAAATGAACTTGTTGCACCGTCAAACTGACAGTCACTCTGTAAATGATTCACTCTTTGATAAATCTAATGTGATATATCAAAGACAATAAATAAATACTATTTCTTATGTCAACTTAGTCAACCTACTTCTCTTCAGACCTTGAGAAAGACAAATTTAAGTATGACATTTTTGTTTTACATTCCATATGTGGGGAAAAAAAAAACTGGTTTGAAAGGAAATAGCCACAGACTTTGTAATAACAGTTTGAAAATGAAAAGTGAAAGTCACTCAGTTGTGTCCAGTTCTTTGTGACCCCATGAACTATTACAGTCCATAGAATTCTCCAGGCCAGAATACTAGAGTGAGTAACCTTTCCTTTCTCCAGGGGATCTTCCCAATCCAGGGATCAAACCCAGGTCTCCCACACTGCAGGAAGATTTGTTACCAAGCAAGCCACAAGGGAAGACACAGTAACAGTTTAAACTTTACCAAATGTCATTACTACTATTTTTAAGTATAATCCCTAAAAATGTTATATCAAAGTAAAATATTAAGCTTGGTAAAGGGTTTAAAAATGTATCTAATAACACAAGAACATTTATATACTCTAAATAGATGTCACTCATGAGATAAAAGATATGAGGAGGGAGGTGCAAGGGGGGTTCAGGATGAGGAACACACTATTCAGGATACTTGTGGCAGATACATGATTGATGTATGGCAAAATCAATACAATATTGTAAAGTAATTAACCTCCAATTAAAATAAATAAATTTATGCTAAAAAAAATGTTCCCCTGACCACTCCTAACCTATAAATTCAACATACATCAGTGAAGGACCTTTGAAGGTAAAAACTTCTCCTGTAACAGGCATTTGATCCATATTAATGTTTGATCTTGTCACAAAGGTAAATTGAATGAATTCAAAACAATTTTAAATGAGTAGACAGTAGGATAACTATACAGATTGAGAAGTATACAGCTAGGAAACAGAGTACATCATGAGAAACACTGAGCTGGAAGAAGCACAAGCTGGAATCAATATTGCCAGGAGAAATATCAATAACCTCAGATATGCAGATGACACCACCCTTATGCAGAAAGTGAAGAGGAACTAAAAAGCCTCTTGATGAAAGTGAAAGAGGAGAGTGAAAAAGTTGGCTTAAAGCTCAACATTCAGAATATGAAATCATGCCAAGTGGTCCCATCACTTCATGGGAAATAGATGGGGAAACAGTGGAAACAGTTTCTGACTTCATTTTTTGGGCTCCAAAATCACTGCAGATGGTGACTGCAGCCATAAAATTAAAAGATGCTTACTCCTTGGAAGAAAAGTTATGACCAACCTAGATAGCATATTCAAAAGCAGAGACATTACTTTGCGAACAAAGGTCCGTCTAGTAAAGGCTATGGTTTTTCCAGTGGTCATGTATGGATGTGAGAGTTGGACTATGAAGAAAGCTGAGTGCTGAAGAATTGATGCTTTTGAACTGTGGTGTTGGAGAAGACTCTTGAGAGTCCCTTGGACTGCCAGGAGATCCAACCAGTCCATTCTGAAGGAGATCAGCCCTGGGATTTCTTTGGAGAGAATGATGCTGAAGCTGAAACTCCAGTACTTTGGTCACCTCATGTGACGAGTTGACTCATTGGAAAAGACTCTGATACTGGGAGGGATTGGGGGCAGGAGGAGAAGGGGACGACAGAGGATGAGATGGCTGGATGGCATCACTGATTCGATGGGTGTGAGTCTGAGTGAACTCCGGGAGTTGGTGATGGACAGGGAGGCCTGGCGTGCTGTGATTCATGGGGTCGCAGAGAGTCGGACATGACTGAGTGACTGAACTGAGGAAACAGAAAAAAGCTAAATTATTCATTTTAAACTGTTATAGTTAACATCTTAGATTGCACAACAACCTAATCTTAGTAAACATATCCTTTATGTACAAATATAATTGTTTATATAATAGATGAGCTCTGAAAAATGTTAAAACACTAAATGCCTTGAATATAGATGCAATGCATTTCTTTGTCATTCATTCATTAAGCATTTCAAAAGAGATGTTTTCCACCTGGTCATCAATGTCTTGTCAGGTATTGTCACCGTTGTTATAACAGACTCTCAACATTCAGGATACCAGAGAAAAACAGCAAAGAAACTCTGTCAAATGTGTCCACAGAAGGAAACTTGAAAGTAGAAGAGTCATTTTCCTATTTCTGAGATACCCACTCCTCTATATTCACTTAGCCATATTCCTTGTTCAAGAAGGAAGGAGAGGAGCTCTACCCCAAGGCACAAAACTTCTATTTATCTTTTCTACCTATATGAAAAGGAAATGAGCACAATTGAGAACATAGCAGTATAGTAAATGTCTTTACATGTTGTGTGAGTCTGACATTAATGTTATCACACAGTGAGAACACAAAAGTTAATAATAGAATATGATAAATATTAGTTAGTGTATGAGTTTTCTAAGTCATCAAACTCCATTCTAAGTACAATTCTTAAGTGCATTTGAAGTTTGAGTATGAGATTTTGATATCATGCATACCTTTTTTCATGTCTTAGGATAAAAGCAGTCAATAAGACAAAGATGATTTGGGTTGAACTGGAGCCTGCCAGGCTCCTTGGGAGCTTGGAATTCTCCAGGCAAGAATACTGCAGTGAGTTGCCATCCCTTCTCCAGGGTATCTTCCCAACCCAGGGATCAAATCTGATTCCCCCTGCATTGCAGGCAGATTCTTTACTGTCTCAGCTACGGGGAAAGTCCTGTGATAACACTACTCCCTGTCTAAATAAAGTCAAGTTTTCCTAAAGCAGGTCGAGATAAAGAACTCTTATAAAGTAACTTACCTTTTATAGTAGATTATCTTCATCTTGCTCAATTTTTAAATATATTTTTATTGTGGTCACAATTTAAAAGTCACATGATATAAAACATGCTATTTTAACCACGTTCAACTGTACACTAACTATATTAACATTGTTGTGCAACTTTCATCATCCATCTCCCAAATTTTTTCACCTCCTAAACTGAAGCTCTCTCCCTGTTAAACACTAACTCTTCATTCTCCCTCCCCACACCTGGCATATATCAATGTACTTTCTGACTCTCTGAATTTGAATATTCTAGGCATCCATATGAGTGGAATCAAGCATTACTTTTCTGCATCTAATGTATATTGGAATACATTTTTAAGGCTGCTATATGTGTTACAAACAGATATGCCTTTTTCCCTTAAGCTATACAGTACGTTCTTTCTAGTTATCTATTTTATACATAATATCAACAGTGTGTATGTGTATATATATATATATGTATATGAGATGAAATGACATATATTTCATATATGACAATATATATTGATACATAATACATAATCAATGTATATTATGATATATGATATCACCAGTGAGACACACACACACAATCACAGTCTCCTAATAGACCCTACCACCACTTCCCCCTGCCCTGGTGTCCATATATTTGTTCTTTACATCTGTGTCTCTATTTCAGCTTTGAATGAAATTCATCTGTACTGTTTGTCTAGACTATACACACACACACACACACACACACACACACATGTATATATAGTGTGTGCTCTGCTTAGTCACTCAGTTGTGTCCGACTCTGCAACCCCATGAGCTGTGGCCTGCCAGCCACCTCTGTCCATGGGGATTCTCCAGCCAGGAAATCTGGAGTGGGTTGTTGTGCCCTCCTCCAAAAGATCCTCTCAACCCAGGGACTGAACCCAGGTCTCCTGCATAGCAGGTGAATATTTTACAGTCTGAGCCACTAAGGAAGTGTGTATATATATATATATATATATATGATACTTGTTTTACTCTTTCTGACTTACTTTGTACGGCAGTCTCTAGGTCCATCCACATCTCTGCAAATGGCATAATTTCATCTTTTTTATGGCTGATTAATATTCCATTACATATGTGTACTACAACTTCTTTATATATTCCTCTATTGATGGATATTTAGGTTTCTTTCATGTACTGACTATTGTAAATAGTACTACAATGAACATTGGGGTGCATGTATCTTTTGGAACTATGGCTTTCTACACATATTTGCCTAGGAGTGGGATTTCAGGATTATATAGTAACTGTATTTTTACTTTTTTAAGGAATCCCCATACTCATCCATAGTGGCTGTATCAATTTATATTCCTAACAGTGTAAGAAGGTCTGCTTTTCTCCACATCCTCTCCAGCATTTATTGTTTGTATATTTTTTGGTGAGGCCATTCAGATCATGAACTCCTTATTGCCAAATTAAAACTTAAATTGAAGAAAGTAGGGAAAACCACCAGACCATGTAGGTATGACCTAAATCAAATCCTTTTTGATTATACAGTGGAAGTGACAAATAGATTCAAAGGACTAGATCTGATAAACAGAGTGCCAGAGGAACTATGGACAGAGGTTCATGACATTGTGTAAGAGGCAGTGATCCTGAAGAAAGATCCTCAGGAAAGATCCTCAGGTGGTCTGGTATTGCCATCTATCTAAGAACTTGCCATCTATCTAAGATTCTCCATCCCCAAGAAAAAGAAATGCAAAAAAGGAAAATGGTTGTCTGAGAAGGCCTTATAAATAGCTGAGAAAAGAAGAGAAGTGAAAGGAAAAGAAAAAAGGAAAGATATACTCATTTGAATTCAGAGTTCCAAAGAATAACAAAGAGAGATAAGATAGCCTTCATCAATAATCAATGCAAAGAAATAGAGGAAAACAATAGAATGGGAATGAATAGAGATCTCTTCAAGAAAATTAGAGATATCAAGGGAACATTTCATGCAAAGATGGGCTCAATAAAGGACAGAAATGGTATGGACCTAACAGAAGCAGAAGATATTAAGAGGTGGCAAAAATACACAGAAGAAGTATACAAAAAATATCGTCACAGCCCAGATAACCACGATGGTGTGATCACTCACCAAGATCAAGGTATCCTGGAATGTGAAGTCAAATGGGCCTCAGGAAACATCACTATGAACAAAGCTAGTGGAGGCGATGGAATTCCAGGTGAGCTATTTCAAACCCTAAAAGATGATGCTGCACTCCATACGCCAGCAAATTAGGAAAATTCAGCAGTGGCCACAGGACTGCAAAAGGCCAGTTTTCATTCCAATCCCAAAGAAAGGCTTTGCCGAAGAATGTTCAAGCTACCGCACAATTGCATTCATCACACATGCTAGCAAAATAATGCACAAAATTCTCCAAGTCAGGCTTCAGTAGTATCTGTGGATCAATAACTTCCAGATTTCAATCTGGATTTAGAAAAGACAGAGGAACCCACAGATCAAATTGCCAACATGTGCTGTATCATCAAAAAAGCAAGAGAGTTCCAGGGAAACATCTACTCTGCTTTACTGACTGCACCAAAGCCTTTGACTGTGTAGATTACAACCTACTACAGAAAGTTCTTAGATAGATGGCAATACCAGACCACCTGACCTGCCTCCTGAAAAATCTGTATGCAGGTCAAGAAGCAACAGTTAGAACCGGACATGGAATTGGTTTCATATTGGGAAAGAAGTATGTCAAGGCTGTATACTGTCACTCTGCTTATTTAACTTATATGCACAGTACATCATGTGAAATGCTGGGCTGGATGAAGCACAAGCTGGAATCAAGGTTGCTAGAAGAAATATCAATAAACTTAGATATGCAGATGACACCACCCTTAGGGCAAGAAGCGAAGAAAAACTAAAGAGACACTTGTTGAAAGTGAAAGAGGAGATTGAAAAAGTTGGCTTAAAGCTTATCACTCATAGAAAGCTAAGATCATGGCCTTCATGGCAATACATGCTGAAACAATGGAAACAGTGAAGGCTATTTTGGGGGGCTCCAAAATCACTACAGATGGTGATTGCAACTATGAAATTAAAAGACGCTTGCTACTTGGAAGAAATGTGTAACCAACCTAGACAGCATATTAAAAAGGAGAGACATTACTTTGCCAACAAAGGTTCATATAATCAAAGCTTTTGTTTTTCCAGTAGTCATGTTTGGATGTGAGACTTGAACTGTAAAGAAATCTGAGTGCTGAAGAATTGATGCTTTTGAACCGTGGTATTATAGAAGACTCTTGAGAGTCCCTTAGACTGCAAGGAGATCCAACAAGTCCATCCTAAAGGAAATCAGCCCAGAATATTCATTGGAAGTACTAATGCTGAAGCTGAAACTCCATTATTTTGGCCACCTGAGGTGAAGAACTGACTCATTGGAAAAGACCCTGATGCTGGGAAAGATTGAAGGTGGAAGGAGAAGGGAATGACAGAGGTGAGATGGTTGGATGGCATCACTGACTTAATGTGCATGAGTTTGAGTAAACTCTGGAAGCTGGTGATGGACAGGGAAGCCTGACGTGCTGCAGTCCATGGGGTCACAAAGAATCAGATATTACTGAGCAACTGAACTGAAGTGATTCTGACTGGTGTGAAGTGGTACCTCATTGTATTTTTGATTTGCATTCCTCAGGATCACTAATTATTACATTAGTGGTGTTAAGCATCTTGTCATGTGCCTCTTGGCCGTCTGTGTATCTTTTTTGGAGAAATGTCAGTTTAGGTCTTCTGCTCACTTTTAATTGTATTTTTTTGGGGGAGGTGTTATTAAGCTGCATGAGCTGATTGTATATTTTAGAGACTAATCCCTTGTCAGTTGCTTCATTTGCAAATATTGTATCCCATTCTGAGAGCTGTTTCTTTATCCTTTTTTTTTTTAAACTAGTGGGGTTTTAGACAAGAAATTCAACTGACTTTTTCATAAACTAGTCCTAAATATCAGTTTCATAAACATTCTCATTATTTTTTCTATATATTACTTTACTTTGCTGTAATCACACTTTAAATATGTCATCAAATTAAAAAACTAAATTTTAGAAAGTAAAATTCAAGTTATTTAATAATTTGACATCAATTTTTTTAATGTACAATTTCTACTTCCTGAAATATAGATGCTTCATTAGATACTTAACATTGGAAAAATATATGAAAATAGCCATAAAATATTGATTTTTACTTGTATATTCAATGTGCTTTCTTAAAAAAATAAACAAGATACAAGATATTTGCATGTTTTCCACCCAGTCTGATTGTATACATCATGGTCAACACCAGAAGCTTATGTTTAAATCTGAGGGAAACTGGAAGAAGCCACTAAATTTCTGTTCCTTCCTACAATTATTATATTTTGTCCAGTATCTTAAAGTGCTCAGGGCCTGTCTTCTCCTAGGTACCCAAAATCTTATTTTAAAATATTTTAATACAACCATATTGCAAAGCACTTAATGAATTAACAGAATAATTTTGCATATTTCCATCAAAGTGACTATTTTAAGAGAAAGAATATTATTTGAGAGATTAAAAGTCAATGATATTCTGAAGTCTTCTGGGGAAATACCTGCTGGGGGATCACCTGAAATTTATCATAAGCCCCCACTTAAGTCTTGAACTCTGCCCTCTAAGGGCTAGTTACAGTGGCACTGAGGGAAAAGACCTAGATTTGAAATGACTAAGATATAAACAATTAAACATATAAACTAATGCTAATTATGCTTATCTTTAAATGGAATGTGCTTACTAAGGAATTCAGAGAAGGAAGTTTCAGAGAAAGAAAAATTTACCTTATAGCTAAAGACTGGATAGGGCCTGGAGAAGCAAGGTAAAGCACAGGTGAGTTCAGGGTTGTGTAATTTAAAATACAGTGATAACGTACTTTAAAAAACAAAACAAAACATGTTGTCACTTCAGAATAAGATGGTTTCATAATTTCCTTTTAATAAATTAGAAGACTTTAGAATAAAAAGGGTTGAAAAATCTCCCTATTCTTTTCTCCTTCAACAAGAGTAATGTGTTTATTATCAGAGACAGTTGCAAGAATTAAAAAAAAAATTAATGTTAATTCATTCATTTTCTTATTGCAATTATCTTTTGTTCCATTCTCACATTTTACTCTGAAGAATCTAGCAGCTAATACAGTGTAATACAAGAACTGACACCCACAAATAGAAATTTACCAGGTTAGGAGAAAAAAAGATAGGACTTCTACTTTTGGACAGAACACATTTTTTTTTTTTTCCATCAAATGACTTCTTAAAGAACAGTTTTTCTTGTTGACCTAGACAATATGAAGTAGGATATAATGGAATAACTTTATAGATCCTGAAACAGAGAAATCTTTATAGGAAACAACAACAAAAGCAAAAACACAAAATAATACAAAATAATATCTCTTCTCCTTACCCCTATCCTTTTGCACTCAGCAGTTCATTCTTTACAATACAAATGGTTTTCCTATGCCTTCTTCCCTAATTAACCTTAGCATAAGTTTAACTAAAATGCCCTATAACAAGGCTAGATATAAGAATATTCATGCTACTTCTCTCAAAATGTAACTCCTACAACAGTTCAAAAACCATAGGTAAAATCTGTAAAGGTCATTTTATCTTTTAGCAGTAGCATTTTCTCACTGAGCCTTCTGAATTCTCAGATCTTTCTTCCGTTTTAGTTTTCTGCCCTTTCAAGCAGGTCACACTACAAACCTGACAGGAAAAGAAATGGGGTGCTTCTAATTCGCTGTGAGTCTACTTGTATTTCACCTTCTTCACATTTTGCCTTTTGTTAGACTCCATTTAAAACCAAATTGCTATTGGCCAAAGCCATGTCCACACAAAAATGGCAAAGTTAGATGTGTCCAAATGAGATCATAATTCTGCTTAGCTATAGCAGTTTACAAGATTATGTGAAATATCAGCACCAAAGCTAGAAGAAAAGCCTGAAATAAGCTTACAGAAATTGGGCCCACCAAAGCTATTTTCCTTGATTTGGCCAGTGATATCTGAAATCAAGATCAATTATTATCCATAAACAAACGAAAAATGGTAAACTTTTAAAATATTTTAGAATTTTCATAAGTATGAAACACTTGTAGAGGAAGACATAAGACTACCAGTATGTTTTATTACATCATTTAAATTAATTTAGTTACTCGTAAGCAAGTCTGGGCTTCCCTGGTGACTCAGAAGTAAAGAATCTGCCTGCCAATTCAGGAGATATGGGTTCGATCCCTGGGTCAGGAAGATCCCCTAGAGAAGAAAATGGCAACTTACTCTACTATTCTTGCCTGGGAAATTACATGAACAAAGGAACCTAGTGGGCTACCATCCATGGGGTCACAAAAGAATCAGACATTACTTAGCAACTAAGCAATAATCAAGTCTATACAGAGAGTATTCTATACATATTGTTGATGATAATTTCCACACAAGATTTAGTTAGCATATGAGTTCTTCAAAAGGTAGCTTAAGAAGTCTTCAGAGATTTACATAATATCTTCAAGGTTCTCTCAGTCTAGCAAGACACACTGTATGCATAAGTAAAGCATTCCACAAGCAGAGCACCATAGATTTTCTCTGCCTATCGTCACAGTTACAAATTGTTATTGAAAATCTGTAACCAGAGACAAAGATGTATATTTTAACAAAATCCTATAAATCTGAACCCAGTATGAAGAGAACTGACTCTACAAATGTGACCCGAACGTGAAATTATAGGAAATAAAAATAGTACTTTCATAAAAAGAAATTCAGAATGATATATATCTATAAATTTTGCCTTTAATTCTTCTCACCTTTTACCTTCTATTGTTAAGGAGAGCGTGTTCCTTTATATTTTCTCTTTGACAGATGCACTGCTTTTCAGTGAGGCCGTGTGCTAAACTTTCAGTTTTTCTGTGTATGAAAGTCTGTTGATGTCAAAAAGAATACATCTGCTCTACTTTTAGTATAAAGATAAGACATGAAAAATCCATCTACTGGACAGATCTTCTGTCTACTTGTGGATGCTCTTTGGGAGCAAGTTGGAGCATAGCTGTAGAACAGGTCCCTCATACTACTCCACTGAACTATGGCTACAGCCCTCCCAATGGACTGGACTTAAACAATATCCTATCTGCCCGTGTTGGTTATTTCTGCAGTTGATCCTGATCAGATGTCAACCTCAACCATTAGCTATACTCCTATTGTGTTTTTATTTTCTGTGAGGTTAGATGATAATAAACCTCTTTCCCTTCTAAGAAAACAGGAAATCTGCCACGGTGAAGTTACCACTGACCAGGCATTCAAAGGCAGCGATATAGTCAAATATCCCATCACTTCATGGGAAATAGATGGGGAAACAGTGAAAACAGTGTCAGACTTTATTTTGGGGGGCTCCAAAATCACTGCAGATGGTGACTGCAGCCATGAAATTAAAAGACGCTTACTCCTTGGAAGAAAAGTTATGACCAACCTAGATAGTATATTCAAAAGCAGAGACATTACTTTGCTGACTAAGGTCCATCTAGTCAAGGCTATGGTTTTTCCTGTGACATGTATGGACGTGAGAGTTGGACTGTGAAGAAGGCTGAGCGCCGAAGATTTGACGCTTTTGAACTGTGGTCTTGGAGAAGACTCTTGAGAGTCCCTTGGAGTTCAAGGAGATCCAACCAATCCATTCTGAAGGAGATCAGCCCTGGGATATATTTGGAAGGAATGATGCTAAAGCTGAAACTCCAGTACTTTGGTCACCTCATGGGAAGGGCTGACTCATTGGAAAAGACTCTGATGCTGGGAGGGATTAGGGGCAGGAGGAGAAGGGGACGACAGAGGATGAGATGGCTGGATGGCATCACTGACTCGATGGACGTGAGTCTGAGTGAACTCCGGGAGTTGGTGATGAACAGGGAGGCCTGGCATGCTGTGATTCATGGGGTCACAGAGTCGGACATGACTGAGCGACTGAACTGAACTGAAGCTTTTAAAACACTTCTTTGACAGAAACATCCACCAAAGTCCCTGGACTAAAAAATCTGCTTTAGGTTTGTAATATATGACATTATCAAAAATACTATTTACCTAACCAGAAACACAGCTCCAGTCCTAGGAATAATTATTTGGCAGAGTTTTATTATTTATACAGTAGACGAACCTCAAGCTAGAATCCAGAACTGCAGCTCACTTGAAAACTAAACTTGATTTCTGCCATTCAAACTGGCCTTTGATGTGCACTTTTATATCACTTGTTTGTGAAAAAGTTGGATAGATGAGTTTGAGCTAGTGGCTCATCTGGTTTGTGGAAAAGACATAACTCAGCTAAGATAGAGCTTAGTCTCCTGATAACCAAGATCTACAGAAGGACAGTCAGTGACTCTTCTGGTCTCTATACCTTTCGTAAATTAGATTAGGTCAACTCTTCCAAAGCCAAAATAAGGCAAGTTCTTCCATATTCTGAGAACTAAAATAGGATAAACATAGATCAAAGACATTCTTTCAAAAATTTTTCGGGGGGGATAAAATTGACATATAACATGTCAATTTCAGGTGTACAGCATAATGATTTGATATTTCTATAACCATGGAATGATAACCACAATAAGTCTAGTTGAAATCCATCACCATACATAATTATGTTTGTTTTTGTGATGATGACTTTTAAGATCTACTCTTAGCAATTTTTAAATATACAATTCAATATTATAACTATAGTCACTGTGCTGTACATTACATCCTCAGAATTTATTTTGTAACTGGAAGTTTGTAACTTTGACTATCATCTACTCCCGACCCCTCGCTTCTGGCAAATATCAATATGTCCTTTGTATGTGTGAGCTCAGTTTTGTGTTTTTGTTGTTTTAGATTCCACATATAAGTGAGGTCACACAATATTCATCTTCCACTGTCATATATCATTGAACATGGATGGAGAATGAGGGCATTGTGCTGTTGCAAATGGTAATGTTTCCTTTGTTTTTCTGGATGTACAATAATTCCCATATAAATAATGTGATATTTTTATGCCACATTTTCTTCATTCATCCATTAATGGGCAGGTATGTTGCTTTTTTATGTTTTGGCTATGTATTTGCCAATGATGTAATGGACATGAGGGTGTATATATTTTTTTGAATTAATGGTTTACTTTCCTTGAGATATCAAAAAGTGAGATTGCTAGATTACATGGTACATTTTTTTTTTTCAGTTTTTGGAGGAATGTCCATACTCTTTTCCCTAGTGGCTATATGAATTTACATTCCTACCAGCAGATCATGTGCTTCTTTCCTCCACATTCTTGCCAACACTTATTTCCTGTATTTTTTTATCACAGTTATACCAAGAACTGTGAGGTAATATTTCATTGTGGTTTTGATTTACATTTCCCTGTTGGTTAGTGATGCTGAGCACATTTTCATATATCCCTTCTCTATCCGTATGTCCTCTGTAAAAAAAAAAAAAAAAAGTCTATTCAGATCCTTTGCCCATTTTAAATGGCATTGTTTGGTTTTTGATATTGAGTTGCATGAGTTCTTTATATAATTTTAGATATTAACCTCTTATAACATATTATAAGATATGATTTACAAATATTTTACATTCTTAGGTTGCCTTTTCGTTTTATCAATGACTTCATATCCTGGAAAAAAAAAAGGTTTTTTAGTTTTATATAGTCCCACTTGTTTATTTCTGTTATTTTTGTCTTATTTTATTGTTTCTAAAGCCAAAAAAGTATTACCATGTTCACTGTCAAAGAGCTTACAGCTTATGTTTTCCTCTAGTTTAGAAGTTCTAAGTCTTACATTCAAATCTTTAATCCATTTTCAAGTAACTTTCCTGTGTGTGTATATATGTCAGTCCCTCAATCATGTCTGACTCTTTGTGGACACAAATGTAGTCTGTCAGGCTCCTCTGCCTATGGAATTCTACAGGTAAGAATACTGGAGTGGGTTGCCATTCCCTTATCTGGGGGATCTTCCAGACCCAGGGGTTGAACCTGGGTCTCCCACATTGTAGGCAGATTCTTTACTGTCTGAGTCATCAAAGAAGTCCATAAAATAATGGTTTAATTTCATTATGCTACAGGTGGCTGAACAGTTTTTCCAACACCATTTATTAAAGACGTTCCATTCCCCATTTCATTTTCATCTTTCTCATAAATTACTTGACCACAAACATATGGGTTTATTTTGTTCCATTGATGTCTGTTTTAAAACAATACCATGCTGTTTTTATTACTATAGTTTATAATATAGTTAATATCAGAAAGTGTGACATCTCCAACTAGTCTCTTGTTTCTAAGGATTGCTTTGGTTATTCAGGATTTTTTGGGGTTTCATGCAAAATTAAGGATTATTTAATTCCTATAAACTTTTATTTTTTAAATAAATTTATTTATTTTAATTGGAGGTTAACTACTTTACAATATTGTATTGGTTTTGCCATACATCAGCATGAATCTGCCACAGGTATACACGTGTTCCCCATCCTGAATCCCCTCCCAACTTCCTCCCCGTACCATCCCTCTGGGTCCTCCCAGTGCACCAGCCCCAAGCATCCCATATCATGCATCATACCTGGAATGGCCATTCATTTCATATATGATATTATATGTTTCAATGCCATCTTCCAAATCAACCCACCCTCACCCTCTCCCACAGAGTACAAAAGACTGTTCTATACATCTGTGTCTCTTTTGCTGTCTTGCATACAGGGTTATTGTTACCATCTTTCTAAATTTTTATTGAAGTATCAGTTCAATTCTCTCAGTCGTGTCTGACTCTTTTTGACCCCATGAACTGCAGCACGTCAGGCTTCCCTGTCCATCACCCACTCTTGGAGTCCACCCAAACCCATGTCCATTGAGTTGATGATGTCACCCAACCATCTCATTCTCTGCCGTCCCCTTCTTCTCCTGCCCTCAATCTTTCCCAGCATCAAGGTCTTTTCCAATGAGTCAGCTCTTCACATCAGGTGGCCGAATTATTGGGATTTCAGCTTTAACATCAGTCCTTCCAATGAACACCCAGGACTGATCTCCTTTAGGAAGGACTGGTTGGATCTCCTTGCAGTCCAAGGGACTCTCAATAGTCTTCTCCAACACCACAGTTCAAAAGCTTCAATTCTTCAGCACTCAGCTTTCTTCACAGTCCAACTCTCACATCCATATATGACCATTGGAAAAACCAAAGCCTTGATTAGACAGACCTTTGTTGAAAAAGTAATGTCTCTGCTTCTTAATATGCTCTCTAAGTTGATCATAACTTTCCTTTCAAGGAGTAAGCATCTTAACTTCATATCTGTAGTCATCACCTGCAGTGATTTTGCAGCCCCCAAAAGTAAAGTCAGCCACTGTTTCCATATTTTCCCCATCTATTTGCCATGAAGTGATGTGACTGAATGCCATGATCTTAGTTTTCTGAATGTTGAGCTTTAAGTCAACCTTTTCACTCTCCTCTTTCACTTTCATCAAGAAGCTCTTTAGTTCTTCTTCACTTTCTTCCATAAGGATGATGATAATTCTCCTGGCAATCTTGATTCCGGCTTGTGCTTCCTCCAGCCCAGCATTTCTCATGAAGTACTCTGCATAAAAGTTAAATAAGCAGGGTGACAATACACAGCCTTGACGTACTCCTTTTCCTATTTGAACCAGTCTGTTCCATGTCTAGTTCTAACTGTTGCTTCCTGACCTGCATACAGATTTCTCAAAAGGCAGGTCAGGTGGTCTGGGATTCCCATCTCTTTCAGAATTTTCCACAGTTTATTGTGATCCACACAGTCAAAGGCCTTGGCATAGTCAATAAAGCAGAAGTAGATGTTTTTCTGGAACTTTCTTGCTTTTTTTGATGATCCAGCAGATGTTGGCAATTTGATCTCTGGTTCCTCTCTGCCTTTTTTGAAACTAGCTTGAACATCTGGAAGCTCATGGTTCACGTATTGCTGAATGGCTAGGAGAATTTTGAGCGTTACTTTATTAGTGTGTGAGATGAGTGCAAGTGTGCAGTAGTTTGAGCATTCTTTGGCATTACCTGTCTTTGGGATTACAATGAAAACCGACCTTTTCCAGTCCTGTGGCCACTGCCAAGTTTTCCAAATTTGCTGGCATATTGAGTGCAGTACTTTCACAGCATCATCTTTCAGGATTTGAAACAGCTTAACTGGAATTCCATCACCTCCACTAGCTTTGTTCATAGTGATGCTTCCTAAGGCCCACCTGACTTCACATCTATAGTTGCTATATAATATATAGGTTACAGATATGCAATATAGTGATTCATAATTTTAAAGGTTATTCTCCATTATTATATAATGTTGGCTATATTTTTCATGTTATACAATATATTCTAGTACCTTATTTTATCCTTGTTTTATACCTACTTGTTTGTACCTCTTGATCTCCTATCCCTATATTGCCCCCCCATTCCTTCTCCCTACCAGCAACCTCTAGTTTGTTTTATATATATGAGTCTGCTTTTTTGTTATATTCACTAGTTTGCTGTACTTTTTAGATGCTACATATAAATGATATCATACAGTATTTCTCTTTCTCTGATTTATTTCACTTATCATAATGCCTTCCAGGTCCATCTATCCATGCTACAACAAATGGCAAATTTTTATTCATTTTTATAGCTGAGTAGTATTCAATTGTGTGTGTGTGTGTACCACTCTTCTTTATCATTTGTTGATGGACACTTCGGTTGCTTAGGTTGCTTCCACATCTCGACAATTGTAAATAATGATGTTGTGAACATTGATGTGCATATATCAAATGCATAAGTTTGTTGTGTCCAAACTCTGTATTACCCTGCTTCATGTTCAAGTGTCAGAGTAACCCCTCGGTTTTAAGCAGCAAGAAAACCCATATGACTTCTTTGTGGGGACAATCACACAGCTTGACACTTAGGTTCATTATATTTCATCAATATAAATCCAGCTAACCACTTCGTGTCTCTCGTACTCCTTCAACCTTGCCTTATAATCTTGGTCATACCACATCAGTGATGTTGGCTTAAATATTGTTTGATTTTAGTAAGACATATTAAACCTAAAAGAGGCTTCAAGATTCAAGTTAAAAAATCCCTAAGATATTGAAAAATACAGTGACAACTATTTATTGCCTTCTTAGACTTTCTTACAAGTTATTTCTTACTAGTCTTAGCTAGGTGTTTCCTCCTGTTATACCTCAAATAATTCTCTTGGTCAGAGGACCTTTGAAGAAAAAGATGCAAAGATATTCAGGGGGTTTCTATGCTTATTTTAAATTGTGTATATGGTGTCATAAGCAGAATGAAAGAAATTTTTTCTCTCATATTGCATATTTTATAAAATGTTATATCTTCAGTATTTCTTTTTCCTGCATTATTTGTGTCACACAAATGTGCCTACTATGTACTTACTATATGAATATTCTACACTAATAATGTAAAAATTATAATGTACAATTAGCATAATAGTTTCTAATCAATTTCACAGAACATAGTGCTGAATTATTGTTTAATTTTTGTCTTATTTTATTATTATTATTATTATTTTGGCAAAGCACTTGTTTCTGTCAAATAGTAAAAGGAATGTACAAGTTTCAGTATGGAGTTCTAGTACTTCAATTAATTAGGAGCTAAAAATAAAAGTCTTTGTTTCTTGAACTCTCCAATCTACAATAGTATAAGAATATTATGTATGAATTTAGCAAGATAAATAAACTCTCAAAGTTAATGAGAAAACTTTCATAATTCTATAAATTAGGCTAAATTATTATCTTCTTATAGACTAACAGTGAATAAGAAGAAACTAAACTTTAGTAAGAGGGCATCAAAGGGCAGACAGACTAAAACCACAATCACAGGAAACTAATCAGTCTAATCACATGGACCACAGCCTTCTCTAACTCAATGAAATTAAGCCATGCCATGTAGAGCCACCCAAGATGGACAGGTTATGGTGGAGAGTTCTGGCAAAATGTGGTCCACCAGAGAAGGGAATGGCAAATTAATTCAGTATTCTTGCTTTGAGAATCCCATGAAGAGTATGAAAAGGCAGAAAGATAGGACACTGAAAGATGAACTCCCCAGGTCTGTAGGTGCCCAATATGCTACTGGAGATAAGTGGATAAAATAACTCCAGAAGGAATGAAGGGATGGAGCCAAAGCAAAAACAACACCCAGTTGTGGATGTGACTGGTGATAGAAGCAAGGTCCAAAGCTGTAAAGAGAAATATTGCATAGGAACCTGGAAAGTTAGGTCCATGAATCAAGGCAAATTGCAAGAGGTCAAACAGGAGATGGCAAGAGTGAATGTCAACATTCTAGGAATCTGCAAACTAAAATAAACTGGAATTCGTGAATTTAAATCAGATGACCATTATATCTACAAGAACACCTTAGAAGAAATGGAGTAGGCATCATAATCACCAAAAGAGTCCCAAATGCAGTCCTTGGATGCAATTTCAAAAATGACAGAATGATCTCTGTTTGTTTCCAAGGCAAACCATTCAAGTCTATGCCCCTACCAGTAATGCTTAAGAAGCTGAAGTTGAATGGTTTTATGAAGACCTACAAGATCTTTCAGAACCAGCACCCAAAAAAGATGTTCCTCATTATAGGGTATTGGAATGCAAAAATAGGAAGTCAAGAAACAGCTGAACTAACAGGCAAATTTGGCCTTGGAGTACAGAATGAAGCAGGGCAAAGGCTAATGGAGTTTTGCCAAGAGACACACAGGTCATAGCAAACACCCTGTTCAAACAACACAAGAGAAGACTCTACACATGGACATCACCAGATGGCCAACACCAATATCAGGTGGATTATATTCTTTGCAGCCCAAGATGGAGAAGCTCCATGCAGTCAGTTAAAAAAAAAAAAAAAAAGACCAGGAGCTTCCTGTGGCTCAGATCATGAACTCCTTATTGCCACATTCACACTTAAATTGAAGAAAGTAGGGAAAACCACTAGACCATTCAGGTATGACCTAAATCAAATCCCTTATGATTATACAGTGGAAGTGAGAAATAGACTCAAGGGACTAGATCTGATAGACAGAGTGCCTGATGAACTATGGACAGAGATTAGTGACATTGACAGAGACAGGGATCAAGACCGTCCCCAAGGAAAATAAATGCAAAAAAGCAAAATGGCTGTCTCAGAGGCCTTACAAATAGCTGTGAACAAAAGAGAAGCGAAAAGCAAAGGAGAAAAGGAAAGATACACCCATTTGAATGTAGAGTTCCAAAGAATAGCAAGGAAAGATAAGAAAGCCTTCTTCAGTGATCAGTGCAAAGAAATAGAGGAAAACAATAGAATCGAAAAGACCAGAGATCTTTTGAAGAAAATTATAGATACCAAGGAAACATGTCACGCAAAGATGGGCTTAATAAAGGACAGAAACGGTATGGCCTAACAGAAGCAGAAGATATTAAGAAGTGGCAACAATGCACAGGAAACTGTGCAAAAAAGATTTCATGACACAGATAATCATGATGGTATGATCACTCACCTAGAGTCAGACATCCTGGAATGCAAGGTCAAATGAGCCTTATGGAACATCACGAAGAACAAAGTTAGAGGAGGTGATGGAATTCCAGTTGAGCTATTTCAAATACTAAAAGATGATGCTGTGAAAGTGCTGCACTCAATATGCCAGCATATTTGGAAAACTCAACAGTGGCCACAGGACTAGAAAAGGCAATCCCAAAGAAAGGCAATGCCAAAGAATGCTCAAACTACCACACACTTCACTCATCTCACATTCTAGGAAAGTAATGCTAAAAATTCTCCAAGCCAGGCTTCAACAATAGGTGAACCATGAACTTCCAGATGTTCAAGCTAGTTTTGGAAAAGGCAGAGGAACCATAGATCAAGTTGTCAACATCTACTGGATCATGGAAAAAGCAAGAGAGTTCCAGAAAAACATCTATTTCTGCTTTATTGACTATGCCAATGCCTTTGACTGTGTGGATCACAATAAACTGTGGAAAACTGAAAGAGATGGGAATACCAGACCACCTGACCTGCCCTTTTAGAAACCTATATGCAGGTCAGGAAGCAACAGTTAGAACTGGACATGGAACAAGAGACTGCTTCCAAATAGGAAAAGGAGTATGTCAAGGCTGTATATTATCACCCTGCTTATTTAACTTTTATGCAGAGTACATCATGAGAAATACTGGGCTGGAGGAAGCACAAGCTGGAATCAAGACTGCTGGGAGAAATATCAATAACCTCAGATATGCAGATAACACCACCTTTATGGCAGAAAGTGAAGAGGAACTAAAGAGATTCTTGATGAAAGTGAAAGAGGAGAGTGAAAAGGTTGACTTAAAGCTCAACATTCAGAAAACTAACATGGCATCCGGTCCCATCATTTCATGGCAAATAGATGGGGAAATGGTGGAAACAGTGGCTGACTTTATTTTTGAGGGCTCCAAAATCACTGCAGGTGATGACTACAGGTATGAAATTAATATGCTTACTCCTTGGAAGGAAAGTTATGACCAACATAGACAGCATATTAAAAAGCAGAGACATTATTTTCCAACAAAGGTCTGTCTAGTCAAGGCTTTGTTTTTTCCTGTAGTCATGTATGGATGTTAGAGTTGGACTATAAAGAAAGCTGAGCACTGAAGATTTGACGTTTTTGAACTGTGGTGTTCAAGAAGACTCTTGAGAGTCCCCTTCCGGCAAGGAGGTCCAAACAGTCCATCTTAAAGGAGATCCGTCCTGGAGTTCATTGGAAGGACTGATGTTGAAGCCTAAACTCAATACATTGGCCACCTGATGTGAAGAGCTTACTCATTTAAAAAGACCTTGATGCTGGGAAAGTTTGAAGGCAGGAGGATGAGGAGATGATAGACAATGAGATGGTTGGATGACATCACTGACTCAATAGACATGAATTTGGGTAAACTCCGGGAGTTGATGGCGGACAGGGAGGCCTGGCGTGCTGCAGTCCATGAAGTCACAAGGAGGTGGACAGGACTGAGTGAGTGAACTGAACTGAACTGATACTTTAGAATTATTTAGGACTCTTGAATGGATGTAATTAGAATGCATCTGTGACTAAATTTAGGACAAAGAAGAACTGAACATTTATTGACCTTAACAAGCCAAGAAAGTAAGTCTCAGTAACAGTAAGGCATTTGATACATTTCTTGATGCATATCTCTCTTTCTCTCCCTTTCTCTTTCTAACTCATTTGCTTCTTTCTAGACAAATTCATTTAGTCTTACTGCCTCTTCTTTTTCCACTTGACAGAAAACATGCTGACCAACATTTCCTGAATATCACAAGTGCCTCTGTTATAGAAGGACTCTATTTCTAATTTTAGTTTAAAAAAGAAACAATTGTGAGGAAGTACTGTGATTGATTCACCCTGAGTTCAGTGCCCACTCCAGACAAATCGATAGTGGCCAGAGAAAAAGGAAAGTTTCAAATGGAACCCAAAGTAATGGTTGTGAAGGAATGGAGGTTCTGAAACCCATAATAGGGTGCTATATTCTAATGAAAGTGAGAAATGATTGGCATATAAACTTGTTCAACAACCTACACAGACTATAGTTTAATCAAAGGCTCCTGACTTCAGCTATATATTTCACTCCTTTAACCAAACTCTTTACAAGTTTTGAGTCAAGTTACAAGAAAACAAAACAAAGATTTTAAACCTATAAACAAATATTTTGTGTAACTGGATTTGAAAAAGTTCACTATTTTTGTGTAGGTTTTATCTACTTTAGCTTTCATGTGAAATCCTGTCCTTTAATTATTTGCATGACCGAGGGTCATGTAGTTTATTTGTTTATATATTCTGCATAATATATTAAGATAGTATAAATTAAAATCAAGTAAAAATGAAACAATACATCTTTGAAAATCAGGAAATTTAAAATCAGTTTAGAAATTGTAAATAAATAAAAATATATAAAGAATATTGACAATGTATACAATTCTGACCTGAAGTTAACACTTGAACAAATATAAAATACCTATGGAGAGTGTTTATTGCATTCAAGTACTTCAGTTTTCAGTGTTTGGGGACAGGGAGAATAAACATGTAAATTTAGACATTTTAATAACCTTCTGCTAATTACTTTCAAAAAAGAAATTTGTGGCTAATTTTGTAATCCACAGTTGTATGGGTAACTCAGAATATAGGATGGGGTAAAATTAATGATTCCAAAGGAAAATGTTTTACTTTCCAGAATGTAAATCAGGGAATTTACTGTCCAAAACTTTCCATTACTTTGGCTATTTATTACAGGGAGTATTAAATAACATAAGATGAAAGTGACAGAACAGATTTTTTTGATAAGTCCACACTATTTTAAATAGTAGCTTCTGATAAAATGATGTAAATCTAAAACATCTTGAAAATGAACTACACTATTTCAAGTAGCTGAAACCAAAAATGAGACATCTGCCAAAGAGTCAGAAAAAGAAAGAGTGACAAGATCAACAGAAGTTGAGTGCCTGCAAGTTGTAAAACATTTTACAACATGATCTAGAAGTTATTATTTTTTTCTTTTTTAAGTGAAAAATGGAAAGCAATTCCAGCATACCATATTTCTGGCATGAAGGAAATTTTTAATAGTCTAAACTTTGAAAGCCATCAAAGTGAGAGATTGCATATCTGTAGTGGTATCTTCAAAAAGGAAATGAGTCTTTTTTTTTTTTAATAAAAATCTACATCATTTGACAATGTGGAATAACAGATATGGAGCAAAGAAGGGAGTCTTGCAGTTAATACTGAGGTGGAGGTGCAGAGGATAAAAGTCAGAGGTTAGAACTTCCCATTCTGTTCAAGATCCTTGACCTCTGCTAATTGCCAAATGCAAACTGTATATTTCAAAAGTTCTTGTATATCTCACTGTAATCAGCTAGAAAGTAACCACAGTTAAGTTACTCTGGATAAACATAGGGCAGATACTATAAACTCCTTAGATTCTCTGGGCCCTAAAATTATTCTAAAATACTAGAATAAAAGTGAAACTACAGAATTGTCTTCCAGATCTCTTCCTCTGCAAAAGGACACCACCACTTTTGATAGCATAACTGCTACTTCTAATTGAAAACCTTAATCACTGGAAATTATCTCTGATTATCATTGACTGATTATTTCTGCTATAACTCTTTGCCTCTAAACTTTACTTTGTTAAAGATTTGGCACCTTGCCTTACCACCATGGTGGTGATGGTTTAGTGGAGTCATGTCCAACTCTTGAGACTCCACGGACTGTAGACCACCAGGCTCCACTGTCCATGGGATTTTCCAGGCAGGAATGCTGGAGTGGTTTGACATTTCCTTATTCAAGGGATCTTCCTGATCAAGGGATCGAACCTGGTTTCCTGCACTGCAGACAGATTCTTCACCGACTGAGCCACCAGGAAAGCCCTGAAAAACCTAAACCCACTGAAGCTGCTCCTATGTAATTGTCTCCTTCTAGCTCTTCTGCTCTCTGTTTAGACATGGTGGGGATTTGAACCCTCTGATAAGAATATTCCAGTTTTCTTGGTTAATCTATCTCTTAATTCAGTTCAGCTCTCAGTCAAGTATGACTGTTTGTGATCCCATGGAATGCAGCATTCCAGGCTTCCATGTCCATCACCAACTCCCAGAGCTTGCTCAGACACATGTCCATGGAGTCATCCAACCATGTCATCCTCTGTTGGTCCTTTCTCCTCCTGCCTTCAATCTTTCCCAGAATCAGGGTCTTTTCCAAGGAGTCAGTTCTTCACATCAGGTGTCCAAAGTATTGGGAGTTTCAGCTTCAGCATCAGCCTTTCCAATGAATATTCAGTTCTGATTTCCTTTAGGATGGACTAGTTGGATTTCTTGCAGTCCAAGGGACTCTCAACACCAAGAAGACCAAGGAGTCTTCTCCAACATCGTAGTTCAAAAGCATCAATTCTTTGGCATTCAACATTCTTTATAGTTCAACTCTCATGTTCACACATGACTACTGGAAAAAATTATAGCTTTGACTAGATGGACCTTTGTTGGCAAAGTAATGTCTCTGCTTTTTAATATGCTATCTAGGTTGGTCATAACTTTCCATCCAAGGAGCAAGTGTTGTTTAATGTCATGGCTGCAATCTCTACTGTAATGACTTTGGGGCACAACCCCCACCCCACAAATAAAGTCTCTCACTGTTTGCATTGTTTCCCCATCTATTTGTCATGAAGTGATTGAACTGGATGCCAGCATCTTAGTTTTCTGAATGTTGAGTTTTAAGTCATCTTTTTCACTCTCCTGTTTCACTGTCATTAGGAGGCATTTGGCTCTTCTTCACTTTCTGCCATAAGGGTGGTGTCATCTTTATATCTGAGGTTATTGATATTTCTTCCGGCAATCTTGATTCCAGCTTGTGTTTCATCCAGCCCAGCATTTCTTATGAGGTACTCTGCATATAAGTTAAATAAGTAGAATGATAATATACAGCCTTGACATACTCCTTTTCCTATTTGGAACCAGTCTGTTGTTCCATGTCCAGTTCTAACTGTTGCTTCTTGACCTGCATACAGATTTTTCAGGAGGCAAGATAGGTGGTCTGGCATTCCCATGTTTTTAAGAATTTTCCACAATTTTTGTGATCCACATAGTCTTCATATCTGGGCTGGCAGATTCCAAGCCATTTTCACTAACATTGACTGATATAGAATACTTCAAATATCTGCTTGCCTTCTTCGTAAACGTTTAGCTCTTTCCCTCTGCCCTCATTGTGGTTACGTAACTCAGTAAACAGAAAGCTGGATCAGGGTAGTCCTGGATCCTTAGCATTATTTGCAGCAGAAGGATGTCCATTAAAACTACTGATGATGTCTCTGGTCCCAAGGACTTTCTTAAGCAGCTTCGATTACTCTACTCACCATTGGTGCATTGTTTAAGTCAAGAGCAAAAAATCATGACTTCATTCTCCCTTATCCTATCTCTTAAAAGGGATAGGATTATTAAATATTCTTCATAGTAACCTACAGTGATTTAACTTAGGTTTATTAACTGTAAATTACTTTATATACTAGAAGAGAATGGTGAATATTTGGTACTCATAATATACACGAAAAGTTAACAAGTTAGAATAAAATTAATTTTGAATATTAAAATGAAGAGTTACCAAAATGCAAGAATTACAAAATGCATCCCTCAGTTAGCTCACTTTGTCCATATTTTATAGTCTGGATCATGATATTTTCAGTGAAAAGTGAATAAATATTGAATAAATCCTCCTCATATAACAACTCACTAAGCTAATTTAAGCAGTTGTTGAACTAATTAAAAAGATGTTGAACAGAAGATATTTGTTTAGGTTTCTCACAATTCCATTCTGAAACTGATTACCTTATTCAGAAGATGATCCCAGAAAACTTGACTAAAATATGGGAGCATGGAACTGGAGGAGAAAAGCCAATATGGTATATTACTGAACTAGCAACCATTGCAGGTAACAGGGGCTAAGGTTTCAAACCCATCTTAAAATTCCCCTCAAGATTGTGAGTAAACATGTGTATTTATTTACCATTTCCATTCGGTTAAGATTATGTCTAGATCAGCGTTCAGTAAAAGGCCAGATAGTAAATACCAGGGGCTTTGCAAACCACATGATCTCTGTCACACTATGCAACACTGCCATTGTAATATAAGTGCTTAACAAATGGCTATTGCTGTGTTCCTTTATTTACTAAAACAAGTAGGGAGCTGCATTTGGCTTGGGAGTCATGGCTTGACAACTCCTTCCTCTTCTAGACCATCTATCACCCTGCACAGCATAGCAGAAGATGATCTTGCAACCAGAAAACATCCTCAGACAGAAAGATGCAGGAAGCCATGGGCTTCTGTGGAAATTTCCATAGTGACTTCTTGGAAAATTCAAAGGATAATGTAGTAAAGATTAAGAAGATAATAAAATTTCAAGTCAGAAAAAGAAATTACTTAAAAGAAAAATAGCTACAGAACTATGTTGCATTTTAAAAATCAGGATAAAGAGGGCATCTAAATATTGTTGCTGTTTAGTCATTAAGTTGTATCTGACTCTTTTGCAACCTCATGGACTGTACCTGCCAGGCTTTACTGTCCATGGGATTTCATAGGCAAGACTACTGGAGTGGATTGTCATTTCCTTCTCCAGGGGATCTTCCCGACCCAGGGATCGAACCTGTGTCTCTTAAGTCTCCTGCACTGGCAGATGGATTGTTTAATCACTGAGCCACCAGGGAAGCCCAATCTAAATACTGGATGTGCCAAAATGTTCATTCAGGGTTTTCCATAAGATATTATGGATATACCCAAATGAACTTCTTGGCCAACTCAATACTATGTCAGAAGTCTCAAATTATTTTATTTTAAAGATAAATATCATTATGTTGTAAACCTTAAACATGTTTTATGCCAATTATATTTCAATAAAATTAAATCCTAAATTATAAGGAAAAGACTTTAGATCTTTTTTATCCAGAATGATTAAGCTATATAATTATTTCTTTTTGATATGTATAATCATATGAGCACTGTGTAGGAAGAATATGTTTCCCAAAACAAGAAAAAAGCACAGCAGCTATTGCCTACTACTTTGTTCTTTATCTATACCATATCTAATTAGCAACATTGTGTAAGAGCATCTCATGTCTGCAGTGACAATTACAGATGCTCTTATGTCTGCTGCTGCTGCTAAGTTGCTTCTGTCGTGTCCAACTCTATGTGACCCCATAGACACAATGACAATGCAATTCTTCCTTGAAAATAATAAAATTTCAGTAAATAGGTGGGGTTTTAAAGACATTTTAAATCAGATAAAATAGAAATTAGTTAAAGATAGTGTAATGAAGCTTGAAATCCAACATCACCTTACCAAACCTCAAATATAAGTATGTGTGACCATTTTGAAATTTGTTAGTCCAAAACGCAATTCAAGAAACTAAATTATCAGTTTAGAAAATGGCTAAATTACGAATGATTTACTTTTTAAAACTTAGCATTCATTTTATAGATATTTCACATTTATATTACATGTATTTCACAAAGTAACACTTAAAAAACAAGGAATTACACATATGTTCCGGGTCAACCAAATAAAGGAAAGCTGCAGAGATGTAATTCAGGAAATTTTTAAGACAAATAAATAAGATATTTTCATTTTGTGACTTTTCTAATTTGATTTTCAGTTATGCTCTACCTGAAGAACTTTGACTTCTAACTGTATCTTTATTGAACATAATTTTAAGATTAATGAAAGATAAAAACAAAAATGTACATAAGGTAATAGCTTTTCTACTATAGTTTTAGAAGACTGTATTAGAGTTCAGTCATAACCAACAATATTATTGCCTCATAAAATAGCCCAGTAGAGCTAGACTATTATCCCAATTGTGGTGCTATAAGACTTGATGAAAAATGTGTGCAATAACTATGAATGTAAGCATGCAAGTGTATTGGATTTTTCTTTTCTTCCACATCAAGGGGTAGAAGTAGCAATACAAGAGAAAAAGAACAAACAAGTAAAGGAATCAGATGGATGAACCATAAAAACATAACCTAATACAAGTATTACAATGTTGCTGTGATATCTGAATAAAGGAAAATATTGGTGTTCGTAACATACTTACAAACTATTGGTTCATAGAGCTCAGTAGGATGGAGGCACAACCAAGTTGTTATGTAAGTCTAATGGGAAAGTAGAATTATGCCAAGTTTTGAAGAACTTATACCTTTAAGTCTCTAATTTATTTACTAGTAGATAGACCAGCAGGAGAGAGATTGTGAAGGACATGGTGTGTGCATATAGACCTTATAAGATGAACTCACCTTAAAAAATAAAAATAGAAGAACAGATATCTATTTAGAATGTGTATGCTATATTTTAGGGCTGAAAATATCACTTGGTTTTTGATTGCCTAGAGACTTGGTGTAATGTTTTATATATATATAATATAGTTTGCCTGTTTTCCTAGGGAAAACTCATTCATCAGTTAAAAATGGGTCTATGCATCAATATTTTTTCATTTTATATATACTGACTTTTGTAGCTGTTTTACTTGATAAGATAAGTAACAATGGTAGACACAATTCTGAAGTGGCCCCAATCACTTTAAAATCACTGAGGCTCTGCTCTCCCTTTGAGTGTGAGTACAACCATTGAATTAAATGTGATATCACTTTAGGATTCATTTACTAGCCAGCTGACTTTTAGTTTAAAAAAAACGATGTGTTGGGGGGAGATATCTTAAGTATGCATAACCTAGCCAGGTGAATCCTTAAAAGATGAAGCATCAGAGAAATTATCCTTTTGGCCTGAATGGAGAAATAAACTGGCAAGTTGTGAGTAGGCCTAGAGGTAAAGACACCTAGAAATTGAGACTGACCTCAGCTGACAGCCAGCCAGAAAAAAACAGGCACTTCAGAAACTACAGTCTCAAAGCACTGAATTCTGCTACACAATATGAAGACAAGCACTTTCTATTTTTGGTAATTTTAGTTTTCTTACAAATAAATATTTACTCAACATTTCCAGTGTTTTAAATTGCAGGGTAATAAGTAAATGTTAATAGCATTATTTTTTCCTTACACTGTTATAACTGATGGAGAGATTTTAATATTTGACTAATTTTGAAGACTATAGAACAGTTATACTTTTCCATTGATTATTAAGTCATTCTGCACTGTTTCATTGGTTGTTAGCTATTTATTATGTGAAGTCAAGGTGTGTGTATCTGTGTGTTAAAGAAAGGGATTATCTTTTCTGAATTGTATTGAGTCTCTTGAAACTGGAAGCTTAAAATTTTCATTAAATTTGGAAAAATACTATCATTTCTTCAAATACTTTTATCTGCAAGGATAACTTTGTCTTCTCATTCTGGTACTCCAGTCACTCATCTTATACTGCTTGTTCCTATCTTATAAATCACTGAGGCTCTGCTCATTTTTTCTTTTCAGCTTATTTTTACACTTCAATTGAACAACTTTTATTGTACTGTGTTTAAAACTCACTGGGGTAGTGGAAATTTGGAGATTCTAATACTTTGTTGTACTATTCAGTGAAAATTTTGTTTCTTATATTCCTTTTTACATTTCTGGAATTTCCATTTGGTTCTTTCTTGGTGGTGGTTCTAATAGTAAATCTGAAATTTCCTCTTTGCTCCTCTGTTTTCTTTTTAAATACATCAAGATATGTCTAATAGCTTTTTAAAATTTATTTGTTTATAAATGAAACAATGGTCATAAAAGATGCAATGATAAAAGGTACAATTCACAAAGAAGATGATAGTCAAAATGAAGTCGCTCAGTCTTGTCTGACTCTTTGCAACCCCATGAACTTGTAACCTACTAGGCTCCCAGTCCATGGAATTTTCCAAGTAAGAATACTGGAGTGGGTTGTCATTTCCTTCTCCAGGGGATTTTCCGCACCCAGGGATCGAACCTGGGTCTCCCACATTGCAGGCAGACACTTTACCATCTGAGCCACCAGGGAAGCCCACAAAGAAGATAGACAAGTGTATTTAAAATTTTGCATATCATATGTTGTTATTAGATATCCAAAGGATAAAACATTACTAAAAAATATGAACTTTGCTGAATTTCAAAATGTAGAATTGTTTAGCTTTTTAAATGAATGTTTTGCTAAGTCCATCATTTTTGTTGTTTGTAATCTATTGATATTGGCTTATTTCCATTCCTGATAAGGGATGACATTTTTTTCTGTTTCTCTACTACTCGCTTATATTAAAATATTCTTACCTAGTGTGTGCTGGACATTTTGAACACTACATTGTTGAGAGTCTGGACTTTGCTTAATTAGTATAGCAAATCATTTTGTTTGGATTGGCAATTGCTTTACTGGAGGACGACTTCATCTTTCTGAGCCCTTTCCTTGAGCTTTGTTAAGGTGGATCTAGAGTAGTCTCTGCTTTGGGGTTATGTAGACTAACCCAAATATATGGACTCTCTGGGTTGTCTCAGGAATGCCTGGAGTTCTCTTGAGATTTCTCCAGTCTGACATGTCAGAACTCCTATTTTTCTACTCCTACATAAAGTTCAATATTTGTTCAGCTCACAGAAATCTGGTAGTTATATTTTCCCAGTTGTTATACTTTATCAGGTCTTATGCACTTGCCTGGTGGGTCAGACAGTAAAGAATCTGCTTGCAATGTGGGAGACCTAGGTTTGATCCCTGGGTTAGGAAGGTCCCCTGGAGAAGGAAATGGTTACCCACTCCAGTATTCTTGCCTAGAGAATTCCATGAACAGATGAGGCTGGTGGGGTATGAATCCCAACTTTTGAATGTACAACTTAGTTTTTGGCTACAAACACCATGAAGTCTCTGGAGTTCCTTCTCTGCATTGTTCTTGCCACTAAAGATCTCTGTGTCCCACTTCCTCAGTGACCCTGAATCCAGTCTATCTCCAAAGCTTGATAAGTCTTCTATGTACTGTTTGGCCTTCAATTCCTATACTACAGTCAAGAAAATGCTTCCAGGCTGGTACTTATACAAGCCGAAAACTTAATTCTCATAATCTCATCTCTCAATGGTCACACTCTTTATGCACAACATATAAAGAGTTATTTCATACAACTTATATATACACTTAAAATGTATTTTTAATAGAAGGGTTAGTCGAGCACAAGTCATTTCATCATAACCAAAGATGACAGTTCTTATTTTGAAATCTATACTGTCCTAATAGCCATATGAAATATTTCATCCTATCCCACCCTATTCCTTTGAAATACTAACCAGCTCTACCACAATCTTCCCTATCTATAGACCAGATTTTTAATTCACAATTTGTTTAGATCAACACTAACTAAAGAAAGTGAAGTTTTTGTTGTTTTTCTGAGAAATGCTTCTCAAACTTGTTTGGTGGCAACTGGGAATTATATTTACATTTGTTTCAGAATTTAAATTATTGCTATGTATCTTTTAGAAATATTTTCTTTATGAAAACTTTGACTTTTAAACCACTTTGAATGTATGCATACACAAACCCACAAGGCATACAACACTTTGTAATCTACAGCACAGGTCTCCAACCTCCAGGATTTAATGATTGATGATCTGGAACTGATATAATAATAAAAATAAAGTACATAATAAATTTAATATGTTTGAATCATCTCAAAATCAACCCCCCTCAATCCAGTTCCTGGAAAAATTGTCCTCCATGTAAACAGTCTCTGGTGCCAAAAAGGTTGGGAACTGTTGGACAGAGAATAACTTTTATACATTTGAATCTTCAGATATTAAAAATCTGGGAGATATTTAAGAATTTTTTCAACCCAAGAATTTATTTAGATATATACATATGTAATATATGCATACATGTGCTATGCTGTGTTCACTTGCTTCAGTGGCATCTGACTCTTTGTGATACCTTGAACTGTAGCCTGCCAAGCTCCTTTGTCCATAGGAATTTCCAGACAAAAATACTGAAGTGGGTTGCCGTGCCCTCCTCCAGGGGATCTTCCCGACACAAGGATCGAACCTGCAACTCCTACATTACAGGCAGATTCTTTACTGTTGAACCATCAGGGAAGCCCCATATACATACATGCTATTGTGTAAATATATAAAATACATAGTGCATATATATTATTTGTTATATATTTAATTTGTTTTAGAATATCGAATGAAAATTGGAAAGTGTTATATTGAATTCTATTTTATTAGGAAGAAAAAATTTAAAGGATAATAGAAATATATATTTTGTTTTGCTCAAGCTAGATAAAAATAATGAGACTTCTAAAGTTATCTAAAATTTGTAGAACATAAGAGAGCAAATGATAGGTGTAAAAATAATATAGTAGTTTGAGACAAATTGAAGCAGAGATAAACAGGTTAGAAATTCTGAGTTTGAAAAACAGATACCTTTAGCAGTACTTTTCATGAAAATGAACCCCCCTGCCAAATGTTGCAATATAGTATCAGAATTTGATATTCCATGTATTAAAATCTTTCTAAGATAAATTATTGGAAAATCCAGCATAGCTAATAGGTCTCCACTACTTTTGACAACAGAAACTTTAGAACTAGTCTCAACTAATCCTTTATGGTGTCTTAGGGGTGGCTCAGCTATTAACTACTCTGAATAATACAGTTTCCTTAAAAGAAGCTCAGTAGTGGGTCCTAGGAGGCAGGCAGATCAAAGGACACAGGGTAGTACTGTTGAAGCATTTTACATCAAACTCAGGAGTATTACCTAGCCATTTAAACAAAATAAATAATAAAAATTATCTTTAATCAAAATCTGCAGTTTTACTGATAACTGTTAAGAAATGAGAGTTGTGATATAAACTTGTTAAAATATCACTATTCTGACAGTTTTTTGTTGCACTGTGATCAAACTTCTATAGCGAATTGGTAGTCAACATGTTATTATTTCAAGAAATTGCTTTTATAAGAATATCTTCATAAAAACCTGTTGATGAGTGGGTAGTTTGAGATCTCACTAATTTATCATTGTCAAACAAGCAGAGAATTTGAAAGAGCAACAGAATTATCTCAGCTATATTTTTTTCATTTGTTTTATTTGGTAATACATTTGAGTCTATAATTAGTCATTTTTATTAACAAATATCCATCTATATTATAACCAAAATATAAATTCTAGAAATGTCTTTACCAACCTAATAACAGAAGCTCATTATAGAAGTTTAAGCTGTTCCTAAAATATCAAGTTTTACTACAGAGAACATGCTGTGTTTCAGTTATTACAAAAATTTGCAATAAATTTTAGAATTATCAATAAAACTAAGATTTGTGAATAAAACCCATCATAAATATTCACCATAATGTTATGTAAGAAAGAAGACAATGATTTTCAACATTAAGCAATAATACCTCACGTTTAAATTTTTCAACAATAAATACTAAGAAGAAAAAATGAAAAGCATACAATGCTTCATAACATCCCTACATATGTGTGTATATATATATATATGCGGATATACATACATATATATACACATATTGATATCTGAGCTTTTGCAGAGGTGCCAACTTAATATTCAGAATCATATTGGCTAAGTTAACTCAACTCTGTAGAACTGAATATTTCATACATATGAAAATGCCTAATGCAAACTGCATTGTTCTGTGTAATTAATGAATGTGTAAAAGAAGAGATTGGAAAATGCAAAACATCTCCATAAAGAATGCAGAGGCAGGTGGTTTATTTGTCCATGAAATAAATCTTTAATTAGTGCTCTGGAATATGATTTTGCAAAACAATATTTGTTCCATGTTTCCTACCACTAAAAGAAAAGTCAAGATATCTGCCTTTATTCCTCTGAAATAAATCATTTCTTTATATAAATACATTAAGAAAATACTGCATATATTACAGCCAAAAAATCCCAACACACATGCAAAACTCACCATGATAATCTTGTTATTGAACATGTATTTTAGGCTGCTTTTCCTAAAATTTGGGAAACAGGAGGGCAAGAAAAGGACAGAAAATGTAATTCTGTATTATGAACCATATCAAAAATGAAACTAAGACAGGGAGAGAATGACGAGTTGAATGTGAAGGAGACAAAAGCTGTAGGTTAGGAAATTCAAACAGGGTAGAGAATGAAGTGATTTAGGAAAAACAAAAAAAAATTTTTTGGTAGAATTCATTATAGATGTTTCCACAACTCCTAAAATTTATTGCAAATACATGTTTGTAGATAACACTGATATTACGTGCCGGGGACCAGCCCCGGTGGATCCAGGGATATTCAAAGCGGGGACAGAGCGGGCGAGATAGGACAGGATAGAAGAGAACAGGATAGCTCAGGAAAGAATAGTATAGTAGGAAATTAGTGGAAGAAAAGAGGGCTGAATAACTTGGTTTACGGGGAAAACCAATAAAACCTCAAGACAAGAGGTTTGCACCATCTACGTAGGCCACCGGCGTCCGTTTGAATATCGGAGAGTGCCCCGCCCTGGGCTCTCTCTCTCACAGATCTTAGCAGCCGGGACAGGTAAGTAGACGTGGTGAGCCTCCCCGCCCCAGATGGGAATTCAGCCGAAAAAAGGAGAAAGGGGAGAAAAAGAATGACATGGGAAGCCCAGCATCGGTACGCCCATCTTGTGTTGCCCCGCGGGCATGGCTTAGTTTCACTGAGTTAGACAAGTGGGTACTGGAAAAACCATAGCTTTGACTAGACAGACTTTTGTCAGAAAAGTAATGTCTTTGCTTTTTAATATGCTGTCTAGGTTGGTCATAGCTTTTGTTCCAAGGGGCAAGTGTCTTTTAATTTCATGGTTGCAGTCACCATCTACAGTGATTCTGGAGCCTCAAAATTAAAGTCTGTCACTGTTTCCATTGTTTCCCCATCTGTTTGCCAAGAAGTGATGGGACCAGATGCATAATCTTTATTTTCTGCATGTTGAGTTTTAAGCCAACTTTTTCACTCTCCTCTTTCACTTTCATCAAGAGGCTTTTTAGTTCTTCTTCACTTTCTGCCATAAGGGTGGTGTCATCTGCATATCTGAGGTTATTGATATTTCTCCTGGCAATCTTGATTCCAGCTTGTGTTTCATTCAGTTGAGCATTTTGCATGATGTACTCTGCATGTATGTTAAATAAGCAAGGTGACAATATGCAGCCTTGATGAACTACTTTCCTGATTTGGAACCAGTCTGTTGTTCCATGTCCAGTTCTAACTGTTGTTTCTCTACCTGCAGACAAATTTCTCCAACAGCAGGTAAGGTGGTCTGGTATTCCCATCTCTTGAAGAATTTTCAACAGTTGTTTTGATCCACACAGTCAAAGGCTTTGCTGCAGTCAATAAAGCAGAAGTAAGTGTTTTTCGGAAACTATCTTGCTTTATCGATGATCCATCGAATGCTGGCAATTTGATCTCTGGTTCCTCTGTCTTTTGTAAAACCAGCTCGAACATCTGGAAGTTCATAGTTCATGTACTGTTGAAACCTGGCTTGGAGAGTTTTGAGCATTACTTTGCTAGCGTGTGAGACAAGTGCAATTGTGCAGTAATTTGAGCATTCTTTGGCATTGCAATTTTTGGAATTGTAATGAAACTGACCTTTTCCAGTCCTCTGGCCACTGCTGAGTTGTCAAAATTTGCTGGCATATTGAGTGCAGCACTTTCACAGCATCATCTTTTAGGATTTGAAACAGCTCAACTGGAATTCCATCACCTCCACTGGCTTTGTTGCTAGTGATGCTCCCTAAGGCCCACTTGACTTCGCATTCCAGGATGTCTGGCTCTAGGTGGGTGATCACACCATCATGGTTATGTGGTTCATGAAGATCTTTTGTGTATAGTTCTTCATATATTCTTGCCACCTCTTCTTACTATCTTCTGCTTCTGTTAGGTCCATACTGTTTCTGTCCTTTATTGAGCCCATCTTTGCGTGAAAAGTTCCCTTGGTATCTCTAACTTTCTTGGAGAGATCTCTAGTCTCATAGGTACATTTATTCATGCATGCAGGCAGCAGCACTGCTACAAGTCAACAGGATGTCCCACGTTCCCACAGTACAGCCAGGCTGACATCCCACCCAAGGAAAGCTGATTAATGATGACCATGAACAGGTGCATGACTGGGAACTTTTGAGGCTTTACTTTATCAGCACCCTTGACTTTATAAATGATGAAACCCATCAACACCATAGGTTATGTGGTTCATGAAGATCTTTTGTGTATAGTTCTTCATATATTCTTGCCACCTCTTCTTACTATCTTCTGCTTCTGTTAGGTCCATACTGTTTCTGTCCTTTATTGAGCCCATCTTTGCGTGAAAAGTTCCCTTGGTATCTCTAACTTTCTTGGAGAGATCTCTAGTCTCATAGGTACATTTATTCATGCATGCAGGCAGCAGCACTGCTACAAGTCAACAGGATGTCCCACGTTCCCACAGTACAGCCAGGCTGACATCCCACCCAAGGAAAGCTGATTAATGATGACCATGAACAGGTGCATGACTGGGAACTTTTGAGGCTTTACTTTATCAGCACCCTTGACTTTATAAATGATGAAACCCATCAACACCATTCCTAGCTAAATCTCCTGGTAAACTTGGGTATAGTAGGGCTTCATGAGTAGGATCCAAACATTTTTCATAAGGCTCTGAAACATCTCAGCACAGGACCAGCAGCTCAGTCAAATGCATTTTAAACTAAACATGATGAAAACTAAATCTATAATCCTCCTTGTTTTTTTTTTCTTCTAAAACCTAGGTTTCTTTTAGTGTGCTCTTCCTCAATAGATGGAATTACCTTGCATCCCGTTATCCAAGCTAGAAATGTAGATTCATCCTTAACCTCTCCTTTCTAATGCCACAATTTGAACCAAACTCATATTTTATTTTTTCACTTTCAGACAAAAAAGATGTCTTAAACATGAAAGTAAAAATTTTGACCATAAGGAAAAGAGTGATGAATTTAACTTTGTGAAAAATAGGCTCTCTTTTATCAAAAAGTAGCATGAAACAAGTAAAATAGCTTTGGCTATTCGAGGTTTTTTTGTGTTTCCATACAAATTGTGAAATTATTTGTTCTAGCTCTGTGAAAAACACCGCTGGTATCTTGAAAGGAATTGCAGTGAATCTGTAGATTGCTTTGGGTAGTATACTCATTATCACTATATTGATTCTTCCGATCCATGAACATGGTATGTTTCTCCATCTATTAGTGTCCTCTTTGATTTCTTTAATCAGTGTTTTATAATTTTCTATATATAGGTCTTTAGTTTCTTTAGGTAGGTATATTCCTAAGTATTTTATTCTTTTCATTGCAATGGTGAATGGAATTGATTCCTTAATTTCTTTTTCTACTTTCTCATTATTAGTGTATAGGAATGCAAGGGATTTCTGTGTATTGATTTTATATCCTGCAACTTTACTATATTCATTGATTAGCTCTAGTAATTTTTTGGTGGAGTCTTTCGGGTTTTCTATGTAGAGGATCATGTCATCTGCAAACAGTGAGAGCTTTACTTCTTTTCCAATCTGGATTCCTTTTATTTCTTTTTCTGCTCTGATTGCTGTGGCCAAAAC